>JBBDHG010000076.1:4872500-5466591 GCA_037951165.1 Lophius americanus | reverse complement strand
CATCTGGTCGGTTGTGAGTATGTTTGCATTCACAAATCCCCCGCTGTCATGAACATGTCATCCACTGGTTTGTCTTGTTCTGTTCCCATGTGTCATCGCCGTCCCCTCAAACAGGCGTGTCAGACGGGGCTGCTTACTGTTTATACATAAACAGAGTGGTTGCAGCCTTTTTACACAGCAAAGCAGATCCATCCAAACTGAGGTTATGAGTTGTCTCTGAATATTCCATTCTAGTAGATAAATGTGAGTAATCACGTTACAGCCCGCTTTGACTGTTATCTCCTCAGATATGAGATTGGAGCACCGCTCTACCTTGGCCTGGTGGGGAGTTTCCTCATTTTGCTTGGCTGTACGGCTCACTGTGTAACTACATACAGAGTAAAACACCACAAAAGGTGTGAAACTGTGTCTTTTAACTGAAAGCCTGCATATTGAACATTTTAAATATAGTTTTTTGTGTTCACTGTCACTGACTCCATTATTTTCGTCCAGCACACATCCTCTGGTTCCTTCCACCGGGGAAAAAGGAGAAGAGAATGAAGCTCTAAGGGAGCAAAAACGCCTCTCTGAACTGTTGGACATCTCCAGTGACTTCAGGGACATCTTTCCCTACAGGATGTCTTCAATAGTGACTGTCTAACACCACACATTTATGATAGTTGTCCAGTGCAGGGTGTAACTTATTACTAATGTATCAGGAATACTGGGGTCCCATAAACACAATGATAATAAATCTAATAATTGCATTCTAGGTTTCATCTCCCTGCATTATGGTTTAAATTCTGCTTTAGAGGCTTAAAAGATTCACCAGGTTACCAGGAACCATTGAATAGCCTACAGTATATATTTCACCAGTAAGCTGATTCTTTTTAAGGCGTTAACAATAGCAGAATATTTCTTTAAAAAGGAGCTTTACAATCAGGTATGTGATACTTTGGGCCTCAGGAGATCTTTAGTGTGATCTATGGCAAATTCCTGTTTTGATATTGCATTCACAGAAAAGCAGGACATGCGTCATGTTTAATCAAAAACAATACTGAAAAAAAAAGCCCAATTCTAATTGAACTTACAAGTAATTTGCTAATAACATCATTATTTTCTCAATTTATCCTTTGATCATAGCCGGGCTTCACCCTTGACTTTTGGTGTGCTGCATTGTTTAATTCATTTTAGACAAGCCCCACATCTGCATGAGAATTTCAAAACCATCTTGAAACTTTTACTGACTGGCATGATTTTATAAAGTTTTTAAAAGGTTTGCTGAATGAACCAGTGTTTTTGGACTGTAACACGATATATGTTGATTGGTAAGTACATGTTCACATTCATATAAGCTGATCGGCCTGTTTTATTGTAAACTGCTCATTTATGATATGTTATTATTAGAACATAAACTCTACCTGACAACATGAGCTCAGTGTTCCTGGCATTTAGGCTGTGATTATCACTAAAATGTACCATGACTATCACTAAAATGTATATATATATATATATATGTATATATATTTTAGGATATATATATATATATATATAAACAGTATAAATAAAAGTCTATTGACTACTGTACATTGATTTTTGATTCATATTTGTCCAATGCACAGTATTATAAAGTCCTGTGTGAAAAAAACCTGCCAAAAAAGTTATGCATACATAAAAACAGACAATACGAAAACAAAAGTTTCCATCCTTGTATTATTTATTCGTTTACTTATTAAAACATTGTTTAAGATTACTTGATGGTTTCATTTCTGACAGACGCTGGCTATCTTAAAAGCTAAAAAAAACAAAAAAACAAAAACAAACACTGTTTATTATTTTGCCATCTTGATTCTCTTGGACTTTGACAAAGTGATGCTATAAAATGCCAATCCTTTTATGGTAAGTATGAAAAACCCCAATAGCAAAACAATCTAACAACATCCAATGCATTTTCACTTGAACTGTGCTGACAATAAAACTCATAGTCCAAATAAGTCTATTTGAGTGACTGTTATTAGAGTTTAATAGTTACTTTTCAGAATAACTGCATTTCCTTTTATGAGCTTGGCAAACAAAATAAATACACACAATTCTTCGTGCATTGCTGACGGAACAAACTATCAGACAAACTTTTTGCTATTTGGTGTTATTGCAATGCTGTTTGGTTATTTCTGTATCTATTCGGCATCACTGATGAAGGGGGAAGGATCACTGCTTCAATTTTTTTTTCTGTATTTTGTGTTTCAATGAGGTAACTCAAGAAATAAATATATTGAAGACAAAGAAAGAATGTGTTCTGATAAATATAGAGGCTCAAACCAATAGCTACATGTTCCAACCAGTAATCCCTCACTGGTTCTGCCTGTTTGCTGGGAAAGAGAGGGATGCTGACTGGGCAAAACCATCGAAAAGATAAGATGAGGTAGAAGCCAAACATCAGCAATGACTCAGAGCTAAGAACAATTTCTCACAGTGAGAGGAGGTTAGATCTTGTATGTTACTGTATATTTGACCGATCTTGGTTGATTTTCTTTTTTTAACTTTGCTTGAGTGGCAGCAACAACCATGAAGTACAGGACTGTGGTGATGTACATGGAGATTGGGTGCTTCGTGTCCTGCCTGTGTGGATGGATCCTGGTGTCTTCCACTCTTCCCACAGAGTACTGGACTTTCTCTGAGGTGGGCAGCATCGTGCTCACTACCTCCAACTACTACTCCAACCTGTGGAGAGACTGTATCTCAGACACCACAGGGGTATCGGACTGCAAGGATTACCCCTCACTGTTGGCCCTGCCTGGTAGGAACCCTCCACAGTCCTTTATTTATTTTTGAATCAATATTAAACATTCAACATTTTATTAATTTACATTTAATTTTTGAGACACTTTGTATATTTGTGGGATCACTGTTATCATTTCTTTAAAACTGAGACCCTCCTATTCAAAATGAAATAAAAAAGAGCCTCTCCACAATCTACTAAGTTGATGTAAAACATACCAAAATACTCCATTCTGTTCTCTTTGATCAAGGGCTGACACTGGATGTTTGAACAGGTCACAACTTTGTGGCTACTTATGAACGTCCAACACAGATTTAACTTAAAATGTGGCTTAAATATATATCAATACGTATGAATTTGACATGTCAATCAGTCCGTTATATGTTTGATGTTAGCGATGCTTTTTCCTGAAATTCATGCAATGTAAATATTTCAAGAATTTCGAATATTGTCATTAACTCCAAATGTCTGACTCCAATTTGTCCGAGAAAAAATGTATTAATCCTTCCTCTTCCACGTTGATAACTTCTGGTTGACATTACAAATTTCCTCAGCTTTCTAATGAAGTACGGCCTCTGCTGAGCGTTGTGAGAGCTCATAACGTCATCAAATTACAGTAACACCTTGAAACAAAACAGTCAGTGAATTTTCACAGAAACTCTTTCATAACTACTGCTTCACATTTCATTTTATTCTTAACAGTTTTGTAGGATACAACCAGGACGACTCTCCATTTTGGAAAAAGTTGAATAGCCAATGTACCAAAATTGTGCTAAAAATTGAGTATTGATAGAGAGAGAGAGAGAGAGAGAGAGAGAGAGAGAGAGAGAGAGAGAGAGAGAGAGAGAGAGCGAGATAGAGAGAGAGAAAGAGAGAGAATGATAGAAGTTTTTGACTGCAGAATATTAGCTGCACCACTTATGTCCATTAGGGGTTGCTGTCTCCTCATACTATTTGGCTGTGAAATAAATCAGCATTTTAATTACAATCTCGAAAAAGCATTGAAGGGTTAAAAAAAAAAAAAGAAGTAAAAATTAGGTACAGGCCCAACTATGGGCCAATTGAGAGGAAATGAAGTGCTCCATAACCATACAATGTACACACGCTATTAATTAATTTAAAACACTTTTCTGCTCAATTCCAACCGTTTCCTTTCAGCGTTCCTACATGCCTGTAGAGCTCTGGCTGTTTGTGCTGTCATCACGGGCTTCTTCGGAGGTGTCCTCACACTCGTCGGGATGAAATGTACTAAAATAGGCGGATCAGAGATCGCCAATGCCAGGGTTACCTTTGCAGGCGGTGTAACCTACCTAGTTTCAGGTAATTCAAGACTGTTAATCTTATGGGATGGAGGCTCAATGCACTGATTAACACAATTTTATTTCCTGTTAGGATTCTGCGGTATGATCACCTACTCATGGTGGGCCAACAAAGTCATAACAGAATTCTTGGATCCAGGTTTCAGGGAACAGAAGTGAGTACTTTCATCGTAGTATAATGACTCCACGATATCTGTATAAGATGATACAGTACATGTGAGAAATAGAAGGGGGAAAGGACCTTAACCTCAATGCCTGCTGTTAAGATTTGAACTCGGAGCTGCAGTTTTCATTGGCTGGGGAGGTTCCATCCTGCTCATCTGTGGAGGGGCGGTGCTGACTTACTTCTCCGGAAAAGAAGGACTACCATCAAGGTACATTTAAAACCTTCTACGTAACACTTGAACATCTGTGTGCACTTTCTTAGTGCATGTCTGACCTGTATTATGTTCCATATCAAAGTCAGCTGTAGTAGAAAAATGTTCATGAATGACGGCCATCCATGTCCGACATTGTCCACAGTTCTACAAAAGGCCCACGCAGACCAGCCACTTACGCCACTGCCCGCACCAGACGCACCTACATGCTGCCACCCACGTCGTCCAGGGTGACCCTGGTGCCACCGCTCTATTATGAGGGAAGGAAGAGTCGAACAACCAGAGCAACCAGATCAACAACAAAGACCGGTCGGACTTTCAGCAGGGACAGTTTTGTCTGAGCAGCAGAACTCAGAACTGAATTCAAGAAACTGTTTGACATTTTGAACAAATAGTTCACGATTTTCACGATGAAAGAGTCTGTGCTCTTTCAACCCCCCCCCCCCCAAGAATACCACATGCTTAAATTTCAATCATATTTTCACAATGCTTATGGATAAATTGATTCCAAAGTCATTCTACCGTTCACCTTAATAGAACATCCATCCGTTTTCAATAAATGTCCATTACATACTCAAGTATTTATGTTTGTTGAAAGAAAATAACTTCAAGTCCAGTTCCTCATTCACTTTCTCTAAATCAACCCTTCTCTTTGACAAACACACCCTCTCAATTTATACATATAATCGTGGGGTCCAGTGGAACAGTGGGCTGTGAAGCTTATTTGGCATAGAACCATATATTGGTGACTGGAAATGACATTTTTACAAAGAGTCCTAATCCTGTCGGGGAATTTGACCTGAGAATGAGTCAAAAGCCGCAATGCCTTAATGAAGCTTCGGTGTGCACTATTCATCGTCTGTCTGCACGTTGGACGGATTTGCAGATTTGTAGACAGAGAGACAAGATGAAAAGATGGATAGATAGAAACTTTATTAATCCTCACAAGGAAAGGTTACCATTTAATTTGATAGTCTTAGAAGAGCAATGCTTACATAAATACTTACAAAACAGAACATTAACATAAAATTCTCTCTATGTTAAAGAAGTCCAATGCTTTCGATACGTAGTTTCACAGATATGGACATGCTGTGCATCAAGCGAGAGGTGGATGAAAGGAGTGTATAAAGCATGAGAGACAGAGAATGTAATGAGTCATACTGTCGTTTTGGATAATCACTAGGCATAGTTATGCAGCTGCCGGGTTCTCTCTGGCTGCTGATGTCCTCAACATGAATGATGTGCTCTTGTGGGAGCTTCCTGTCAGACCTGCTGGGTAAATGTCTGCTGGTTTCTTTACCGTCCGTTTAACTACTGAGGCCCGTCTGTCCTGGCCCGGACCGTCTTCGCTCACTTGTATTGGGATCAAGGACACCAGGTTTATTTTGGGTTGTGGTGATTTTCCAAACTGTTCATGGATTATTCATCCTCTACAATCAGAAAGGAGAAGTCTTAAACTATAACTGACAGCTTTTCAACTTTTGTTTTTCTTTAGATGAAATATTGTTTACAAATTGTCAGAAGCACAGGAACTATTTGTGCTAACATACATTTTGGCTTGACTCTTAGCTTTCCAGCTTTGTTACAACAACCGGCTGGATATCCGGCTCTGCGACCTTCTCAGCTTGATGTCTACCTTCGAAAAATGGAAATCACCTTCTGCTTCTTCCATGGTGCAGATTCGTCTTCTGGCGCCTCTTGTACAGGATTCAGCAGAGTACTGATTGGCTCCGCTAATTTGACAACAAAGCATCAACAAACAAGGGTGATCAACAATAGAAATTCCTCCACGCAGGAAAGCAGATGCTCCATATATTTTAAATCAATCTGGGTGGCTGCCTTTGACTGACTTACCAAATACTACTCTCTTTGGTTTAGGCTGGGGAGCTTGAGTACTGACAACGCCTGAAAAAAAGATAAAATACCATGAAAGCAGTGAAATAATCTTCTGGTTACAAAGTGGGCTCCTCTAATTGGGAAGCTAAGAAAAAGTAAGTGTGGTCAAATGAGATTAAATTTGTCAAAAGAGAAGGAGGCACTGCTTTATTAAGAGTTAGAGCGTTAGTAAATCCATTTGTCTAGAGAAAAGGTAACTTAAACTTCATCAATACCTGGCATGTGCACCGGTGTGGTTGTAAGACTTGAAGAAATATCTTGTACCTGCTGGGGGAATAAATGATAACTTGTTACACCTCATGATCACGTATAATGACTTGAAATGAAACAAACTGTATTCATTGCATAGTTAGGTACGGGTGTGATCTTTTTTAAAAACCTGTCAATAAAACAAGATGTTTGATTGGATTTTTTGGGGCATTTGATCAGTATTAAATATTACAGTCTCAGAAGTAGAAAGGATCTTCGTAAGGTGGACACTAAAATAAATTAAAAACATACAGTAGAGCCACTGAGCTTTTAACTATATACTGTAGTAGATATAAATAATATTTATGAACTGTCTGCCCAGTTTTCTTTATCTTAGGGGTTCATCACCTGTTGTTTATGCACATGAGGAAAAAACAGGCTACGCCGTAGTTATTGAAAAAAACATCTGCTGGACCTATGATATATTTGTCTCTTTGCATGGCTGCAATTTAACATCATAAGCATTACAGCGGTCTGCTTCTTCCTCTCACTGCTTATTGACTAGTCTGTGCAGGTTAACTTACTGAAAACAAATTGGTTTCATTATGTCAATTCTATTCATTGGCTATAATTTAAATATTGACAAACACCCAATGATAGAAATATCAGCATTTTTAAGTGGCTTTATTATTTATTGTGGTGGTGTAGTTCGAACTGTTGCCATGCAAAAGGAGGTGCCGGCGTATTCTTTAGGGCGTACTCCCCTAAAGATAATAAGCAGTTATAGGTAATGGATGGATAATTAATTGTGCATCCCTTCAGTATAGTGGGGCTACAACTAACAATTGTTTTTAATATTGACTATGTTTGCAGTTTTTCTCCATTATTCAGTCAATCATTTGTATTAGGAGACCAAAAAGTGAAAGTTCCCATGGTGAGTTCAAGCAAAACTCATGAGCTCAAGTTTTCAATTAACTATAAAAGAAGACGAGAAAAAGTATAAGAAGGTTAAACTCTAACCTGTGACATCTCAACAGGTTTGCTGCCTCTAAACTTATCAATAAGCTTCTGCTCAACAGTTCTGGCTATCTCTTCCCGGTGGCGCCAGTAGTCAGCATTCCCATTTGCAAAGCCCTCCCGCTTTGAATGCAACTTGGCCTGATTGAAAGTTAGTTCCTCCTTCTTCAGACCTTTGTGACTCTGAGAGGTGATAGAGGACAGTGGGATCAATGCTTTTAAAGCAGTACAAGTAACAGGGTGTTTAGGAGCGTTACATGGTAGATTTGAGATTGCACAGAAGTCTGGCATCCTAAATCCTGCAGAGAAGTGTGAACTTACAGACTTGACTCCCAGGCTCTCCAGGGTCATTATAAGAGAATGCTCAAGATCTAGCAGCAGATCTTTCTTAATGTCCACCATAAAACGGGAGGTCACCCTCCGCTTCTTCCTCAGTGCAGACTCAGCCTTCATCTCCAGTGGACTCTTCTCAGACAGAAAGGGGCTGACCAGTCCTGCTGGTTTGTGGTCTTTTTGACCTCTCTCCTCTCCTGGTGGCTCCTGAATAGGATCCAGCTCAGGAGTACAGGTTGGCTCCACTAATTGTACAGCAAGGAAAAAGCTGATGAGGTCAAGGGTCATCAGGAGGAGGGAAAGGAATTGCTTCGTTTTGGGTTTGCTCACTAGTGAACCCCTTTGCCTGGAGAAAAAGTAACTGAAACTGAATTAACACCTGGCTCGTCCAATTCTTCGGTTGAAGGATTTGAAGAAATATCCGTCAACTGTAAATGAAAAAAATAACAACTTGTTATACTGTATGATAAAACATAAATAAGATTGAACTTGAAAGTAAACCCTGTCTCTGATACATACAGTCTCCATTTTTTCAGCAGTAGTCATTCAGCATATTGGATATAAACTTTCTGTAATTAACTCTTTATGGCTATTAATGATATAAATTATAGCTGCCAGTGTTCATTCATCCGAAATGTGTCAACGAAACACGACAAGGCAATTTTCTTTTGCAGATCAGAATGAAAGTAACATGCTTCTGTAATTCTAAGGCAAGCCAAACAATATACTGTCAACTGTACATGCTTCAACAAAGCTCAGTATTAGCCCCATGTACAATATAGAGAATATCATTAGCAAGGGTTGAACAGCCCACCTCATATCCTCTCTCTACATAAAAGAGATAATTCTGTGAAACAGTTTTGGTCTCCCTCTTCATTTCTTATATTTCTGTGTGTATCTAAGACTAAATTGTGTTGGATCTTCAAGCTAAATTTAAGGCTAAACAAATGTTGTCAAAAGCGCATCTTTGGTTGGTTATTGTGACCAATAAAGTATAAAATTCTTATTAAATGATTATTGTATTTAAATTGAACCAAAACTGTTATCTAATACAAACTGTGCCCGTGTGAAAAAATATTCCATTACTACCAATCACTTCATCACTTAAATAAACCCGTTTTTTAGAAGTGAGGAGTTGGCTCATAGGTCTCATCAGTAGCACACCATGCCCAACTTAGAAGAAATTCCATGAGAGATGAGGAAGCAGTGGTTGAAATAAATCTGTCTGGGAAGGCTTAAAAAGCTAGCTGTAAGGCCCTGTGACTTCGCGGATCCAAGTGAGATGCATTATTTACAAATGGAGACAACTTGAACTATACTGAACCTCCCCAGAAGTGGCCAACCGTCCAAAGTTCCTACAAGAGAACGGTGAAGACTCATTCAGAAGTAACAGAAGATGTAAGAGAAAAAAAACATTTACAGAACTGAGAGCTTATTTTACCTCAATACAATTCAATGTCCAAAACTCCACTATTCCATAGACACTAGTATAGATGGCATTCATGGTATAGTTTTGAGGCAAAAGCCAGAGCTAACCCAGAGGCAGAACCCCATTTAGGTGCTAAAGTGCTCTTTTGCTCAGGGGTGCTGTTTGTCCTGGTTGAATAAAGGTTTGAAAAATAACACAAGATTATGATGGCAGTCAGAGCATGAACAAGTTTTAACCTGCTCCTCAAGAGCTTTGATGATTTGCTCTTTCTCTTGAAGCTTCCTGTTCATCTCCTGCTGCAGCCACTGGTTCTGCTCCTGGTGGTCGGACACGGACCCCTGAATTCTGTTCAGCTCGTTCAGTAACTGGAGAATGACAGACAAACCATGTAGTTTTCATCGCATGAATTCTAAATCTTATTTTACGGAGGCTTTAATGACAAGCTTATTTTGACAAATGCTAAACCTTACCAATTTCTTTTCAGACTCCTGTTGAGTCTTTATTTCATGAAGCATAGACTCCCACTTTTCCTCCTACAAGGGAAGAGTTTTACACTCAGAATATATTCAGTCACTTAAATTCTTTAAAATAAAATCTCTGGTCAAAAATGGGATCACGCATCACAGCAGGACAGATGAAGACTGGGAGGAATCTTTTAAAGCAAGAGGAAATTTTAGTGGAAGGTGAAGATATAGAAAATAGATAGATCTATTCTATCTATCCTGCTCATGGCTGCTGAGGTGACTGCAGACTGCTTCAGACGCCTCATTATCGGAGGGAAGAGAGTGAAATATATTCTATTAATCTATTGAAAATTCAGCTTTAAACTGAAGAGAAGAGATAAGAGTTTCATGGTAGAAGTCAGAATCCCCCGACATAAAACAATGGCGAGTGTATTGAGAAATGAACTGTGTGATTACAGTTGAGACTGGAAAGGACAGATGTGATAGAAGGTGGGCTTCACTAACACAAGCTATGTCAATGCTCTGACCACCTTTCTTTTATTTTCTATTCTATAATATTTGCGATATGATATGGCGAATGTTTTGTCTAAATGTGAAATAAATAAGCAGTTAACAGTTGGTCAGGATATATCTGGTCTACACTGACCTGTCTCTGGATGGTCTGTATATGAATCTCTCTATAGTTGCCCAGATCTCTCTCATACTTAGATGTCTGATCCTGATTTGCCTCCTGAGGAAGAAAATACATGTGGAAATTCCCCCAAAGTATGTGAGAAAAGGATGCTGAGACCAAAAAGCACATGAACACCGCTAAGAACCTGCTGAAATGATGATCTTAGTATCGTTTTCTTACAATTAGAGACTGAATATTTTGGCTGTAACGATTTTCTATCTCCCGCTGTATGAAATCCCTGCTATCTTCTAATTTTCTTTCCATGTGCTCCTTCTCAGCCTTAAAACGATCGGTTTCTCTCTGCAGGTCTTTGTGCATGTTATGCTGCTCCTTTTCCTGGAATGTCAAAATGAAAACGAGCTCAGTTACTTTCTCGGGTTACTCAGAATCAGTTTTCAAAATGTTAATCATCTCAATATTTCCCTCATACACAGGGGACTATAAAGCATAGCCGTAGTAGCCATATGTTGATGAAGCCTGTGCTAATGCAGAGCTGCATCATTTGACTTTACATATATACTGTATATCTCCCCGAGCCGGACCAGAGAACTGCTGACCTCTACTGAGAGAGATTGTCAGACGGTGGAGAAAATACTTTGAGGAGGTCCTCTATAGTGGAGGCACAGTTGGAAGTTTTGGGGGAAGGCCCATTTATTTAGCTGGAAGATGTCACTGAGTACCTTGGACATTGTTGGGTTGTCACGCTTTACTTATTCAATTTAGTATGCGGACGGAGACGGTATAATTTTTTTAATATGATGCTATTGATTTGAAAATATTCAAATCAGTTTTTTAGATTTTTCATTAAGTTTAATGGTGTTGACTAAAATCTGGTGCCGATCCGGAATTATCAAAGACTTATTTAACAAAGATGTATCTTATCTTAAGAATCACTGATATATATATATATATATATATATATATATGACAATTCTTTAGGTGTACAATACAATAGTAATCATTTTTCATACAATCATTATGAAAGAGGCATATATTACTGTATCTTTGCATTTAATATAGAAAAAATATTTATTTTGTTATCCACCAGTTATTTGGTTAACCAGTCGGTTCAGCTGAGCCTCAATGCTTTTGTTTTCATACCTGAGCTGTTTTGGTTTGCAGCTCCTGCAGAGTGATCTGTTCCTTTAGGCTGCTCATCTCGAGTTTGAGGATTTCGACCACAGATTTTGCGTCACAGTCTGAACATTTGGTTTGCAATTCCTGCTGAAGCAGAAGAATCTGCTCCTTCAGGTTGCTGATCTCCAGTGTGAGGCTGTTGACCAAGCATTTCCTCTCACTTTCTGAATGCAACTCTAGAGGTAAATACAGCAAGATAAAAAAAAAGATACTGGCTGTAACAACAAATGAGATGCAAATATATCTTTTAGAGAAACTTTCCATAAAGTGTTTGCTGCATCTTCTTCGTATGTACTGTACTTTATCCGTCTGCCACCTTTAGTGCAACTATTATCTTCTCTCTGTTCGTCTAAACACAAAACCTTTATTGCTGTTTGACTTACTGCTCTCATACTCGTCAGGGTGGCAGCGCTGCATGTGATTCTCGAGATAGGAGGAATCGAGGAAGTTTTTTTCACAATGCGGGCACTAAAATAAATGAAAAGATATTATGAGAGATCATTTATTACAATTATTTCATAATTGATTATTTTTTGCAGATTTGCTCTGGACCTAGATCTATAAAATAAAAAACAATTTCAGCCTTGGTGCCTAAGGTGAGGAATGAATCTTAAAAAAGTATTTTTAGTCCAACTAATATTTCCAAAATAAAGCAGCAAATTTCTCTGCTTCAACATTATAATATATAAAGAGTTTGGTCTAGACCTACTCTTTCTGGAAAGCACCTTTCAACAACTGTTGTTGTGAATTGGCGCTATATAAATAAAGATTGATTGATTGATTATTAGTAATTGCTATTTACCACAAAAGCTACTAATCTTTTATTTACATTGACTCTTTCAGGATTACTATTAAACCAACAATATTTATGGTCTGCTTTTCTTTTTTTGTGTCCAAAATCTTATTTGAAATTTAATTTGTGCTTTTGAAATGGAACAGTAAACCCCATACTATACACACTAATTCCTGTTAACAATCCCACAATGCAATGTGTTGACACATTTAATGAATATTTAACAGATTGACTCAATCTGTGTCAACACAAAATGAGTTTAGCGTTTGAGCATTACCTTCTGGCTGACAATTCCATGCTTGATCAGGGACTGCTGGGTTTGAATGATCCCCTTCCTATGGTTGAGCTCAGTGAGCAGCTCTTTCACCTTCTCCTTAAGCTTTTTCTTCTTTTCCAGCAGCACCTCGCATTCCCTTCCAGCTGCTGCCAGGCTCTCCTCATGCTCCCTTCCTGCCACTACCAGCCTCTCCTCCGCCGTGCGCAGGTTGAGGGTAAGACACTCCTGGCAATGGAGGAGCCACTCCACCGTGAGCTGTGCCAGCTGAAAGAGCTTGACCAGAGCCTGATCCACTGGGCTGCGGCAACGCAGACATCGCTCACCGTCCAGGCTGCAGAACGTCACTGTGCTGATGTGCTCCTGAAGAGCATCCACATCCAGCTGGCTCATCACCAAGTCTATATCCAATGCGTTGATTCGCCGCCAGTCCACACTTTCTCTACGTGGGTGGAACTTGAAGGGAACGATGATAGAGGCTCCATTGCATGAATTCATGATCTGTGCAGGCAGAGTGCTCTCTGAGCTGGCATAATATAACTGCTGATGTCCACCAGATCTGAGTGTGGGCTGTGTTATCTGGCATTAAGACTTGAACAGCAGATCATTGAAGGGCTTCAAATTGCAAAGTGTGGCCCTCAGTGGATCAGACTTGTTTGTCAAGCCTATCAACTGATGCTTTAATGGACACAGTACAGGATCATTACAGTGTAAATGTCCAGGTGTATTACACTAAAATAGTCAAGGTTCATCAGAGAAAAACAGTTCAGGTTCATTACAGTTTAAAAGTCCAGTTTCCTTACAGAGAAAAAATAGTCCAGGTTCATAGAGTGAAGCACTCCAGGTTCATTACAGTAAATCCGTCCAGGTTAATTAAAGTGAAAGAGTGCAGGTTCATTCTAGTGAAACAGACTAGGTTCATTACAATTAAAAAGTCTAGGTCAATTACAGTAACATAGTCAAGGTTCATTATAGTAAAATAGTCCAAGTTCATACAGTGAAAAAGTCCAGGTTAATAACAGTGAAACAATGCAACTCCATTACAGTGAAATAGTCTTAGTTCATTACAGTGAAATAGTCTTAGTTCATTAAAGTGAAATAGTCTTAGTCCATTAAAGTGAAATAGTCTTAGTTCATTACAGTGAAATAGTCTTAGTTCATTACAGTGAAATAGTCTTAGTCCATTAAAGTGAAATAGTCTTAGTTCATTACAGTGAAATAGTCTTAGTTCATTACAGTGAAATAGTCTTAGTTCATTACAGTGAAATAGTCTTAGTCCATTAAAGTGAAATAGTCTTAGTTCATTACAGTGAAATAGTCTTAGTTCATTACAGTGAAATAGTCTTAGTTCATTACAGTGAAATAGTCTTAGTTCATTACAGTGAAATAGTCTTAGTTCATTACAGTGAAATAGTCTTAGTTCATTACAGTGAAATAGTCTTAGTTCATTACAGTGAAATAGTCTTAGTTCATTACAGTGAAATAGTCTTAGTTCATTACAGTGAAATAGTCTTAGTTCATTACAGTGAAATAGTCTTAGTTCATTACAGTGAAATAGTCTTAGTTAATTACAGTGAAATAGTCTTAGTTCATTATAGTGTAACTGTCCAGGATCAAAACAGTAAAATAGTCGAGGTTGATTAGAGTGAAACAGTCAAAGTTCATTCCATTGAAACAGTCCAGGTTAATTACAGTGAAACTGTTCAGGTTCACTAGAGTGCAAGAGTCTAAATTGAACCGTTCGGATTCATTCCAGGGAGGAAACAGTCAAACAGGTGTGATTGGTCTTTAGTTGTGTGTAATAGAGCAGAATTTACCGCAGGATTAAAGATGTGTCCTTGCTACCAGCAAAATGGTCTTCTTTGAAAAGTGGATATTTTCCATCAAGTCCTTTTTTGTATACCCTTCCTTTTCTTCAGACCCAAAAACAAAGACACTAAAACATGGAACGTTCTCTCAAAATCACTGGCGTTATGAGGTTTACGATCTATTTTACCAAGTTGTTCGCTGTCCACTGAGTATAATGGCTGCAAAGTGACGTCATAGACGATAGGCGCACGCGACAGCCGTCCTCTTGGAGGTTAGAACGTTACAAGACATGGCAGAAGTCCACGGAGGTCAACCGAAGAGACTTAATAATAATAATAATACATTTCATTTATAATGCACTTACTAAAAACTTATTTCCTTCTCAGAAATATGACATAATTATTCTGGATACAACCGCCATCCTTCTTACAGCCAGACTCAAACTGTTTGTTGTCTGCAAACTCCTGAGCGCTTGATATTCTTGCCACGTCCAGCGCTTTGCTTAATAGTTGTGATGATTTGAGTAAAGATTTGTGATTTCGGGCCATAGCTGATATGTGCAGACCTCTTTTTTTCCACCATGTCCTAAGGATCATTATTGCCTTTTGCTTCTTGTACTGCTGGGTAGTTTCATACACAAGTGCCATCAGGAGATGAACAAAAGCTGGACTCTTAGAAAATCAAAGTAGGAGTATTTGCATGAATGCACCATATTACTGTCCCCAAACAATGAAGAGTTTTGCTTCATTTTAAACCACTGTATTTTTTTTGTTTACCCTACGATGTTAAGGAAGTACATACATCTTTTTATTCCATTTTATTTCTCCATATTTCTGCTAAATAATTTCAAGTGATTATAACTGTCAAATTCATCTAAAACATTCAGAGGGACAGTTTGAGCTGAAAACAAAATATAGGAATCGCTAATGTTACTAAAATTGATCTTAAAAGAAGATGCATTTAGATGTTTCATATATCAGCAAATATTAAAGCGTTTCCCTTCCAACCTGGAATTTGTTTAAAATCTCGTTGTGAAGTAAGAAAAGAGATACATTTAATTTTATCACTGCAATTAACAATTTTACCATGAAGGTCTGCAGAAGCAATTCCTGTTATAAGTTATACTATGTCAATTATTCGGTCAAAAGGAAAAACAAAGCTTGGAGATATTTCTCAATGTTTCATTAAACAATTGTCAATGTTGTCCTCAACAAATAAATCATTTATTGTGTATAAATATTTTCTCTAAAAAAGACATACTAAAATAAAATATTTAATACATAGAGTCCTTAAAAATTTCATGTACAAGATTTTTCACAAGCTACATACAGTATCTCATTTGATATGAAGGCTACATATCGTTTAATATAGAAAACAGTCAAGCTCAAAGGACTTGATTATTAAGTCCCATAATGCATTTGGCAGTCACTGAGTTGGGGGGTTATCAGGTGGGCAACACCTTGATGTTTCATGGATAGGCACTCAAAGCCTCCACAGGACTTGGCAGTGACTCCTGGTGTCAGCGTCAGTATTTACTGCTGATGTCCTCTGAGTCGCTGATGTCACTGAGGGAGTACAGACTGCTCTTCAGGGTGCTTCCTGTTCCAGCTTCAGTCAGACCTGCTGGACACAACACAGCTGTGTTCACTAAACAGACAGGACAAGTCTGACGTAAGGCATCACTGCATCTTCTAATAAAATCACAATCATGTTCCAACATGTCCTAAAAAACCCTGACCTGATTTGGGAGCCTTTCCTGTGGAGGTTCCCCAGATGCTGGTGCTGGGCGAATCCAGGCTCTTCCTCAATGCTCCAGAACTCTGAGCTGGTTTTGACATTCCCTGTCTGTCCTCTAAGGAGGAGACCATCCATTCACTGCTCTCCTCCAGATCTGTTAGCTGTCGCCACACACACAGACATTTTATCATTGGGCTTAAAATTGATCTCTAATGTATTTTAAAATCAAATAAGAAAAGCTGTGCACTGAGATCCAGTCACAGAAAGATTCTCACCGTCAGCTCCTGATCCTCATCCCTCCTCTCTGGTAAGACGCTGACGCCCCCTGATGGTTTCTTCACTGTTCTCCCCACAAACTGCTTCTCAAGTTTTTTGGCCAGGTCATTTATTTTGTTTGCTTGAAAAATTAAAAAGACAATTCAGACAGGTACATTCAGGTTATTTCAGTAATTTTATTTTTTGTGACACAAGAATATATTTCAATAGTTTGGTAAATGTGTGACACAATAATGAGGGGCAGGGAAGTGCTGTGCATGGCAGCCCAGTCTAATTACGTCACATATACTCATTT
The DNA here is from genome assembly GCA_037951165.1 of Lophius americanus. Lineage (NCBI taxonomy): Eukaryota > Metazoa > Chordata > Actinopteri > Lophiiformes > Lophiidae > Lophius > Lophius americanus. Next base: position 5,449,815 of record JBBDHG010000076.1, on the reverse strand, counting down.
ATTTTTGGGAACAATTTGGTATACTTTGGTATACTCCGCTGTTCTGCTTTCCAAAGGAATGGTGCTTATTACTGTTTACGATCTCAAGATACTTTAGTAATGACCTTCTGACAATCAGGACAAAACTGAGGTAATTGTTTTTGGCAATAAAGAGAAGAGGATTGCCGTCAGTAAACATCTCGAGTCACTCTCTCTAAAAACTAGGGACCAAGTGAGAAACCTTGGCGGGCTGATAGACTCAGATTTGACCTTCAGCAATCATATCAAATCCACCACCAAAACAGCCTTCTATCAGCTTAAGAACATATCCAGAGTGAAGGGTTTTATGTCTCAAACAGACCAGGAGAAGTTGATTCATGCCTTCATCTCCAGTAGACTCGACTACTGTAACGGTCTTCTGACAGGACTCCCACAAAAAAGCATGAAACAGCTGCAGCTCATTCAGAATGCTGCAGCAAGAGTTTTAACCAGAACAAAGCGATCAGAGCACATTACTCCAGTTTTAAAGTCTTTACACTGGCTCCCAGTCAGCTCTAGAATAGATTTTAAAGTTCTGCTACTGGTCTACAAATCACTGAATGGTTTAGGTCCAGAATACATAAATGACATCTTAGTAGAATAAAAACCCAGTAGGGCTCTGAGATCTACTGACTTAGGTCAGATAGTGGAGCCCAGAGTTCAGACTAAACATGGTGAAGCAGCTTTTAGCCGTTATGCTGCAAAACATTGGAACAAACTACCAGCTGAACTGAAATCCGCCCCAACTGTGAACATTTTTAAATCCAGGTTAAAAACACTTCTTTTCTCCTGTGCTTATGATTGAGCGTTCAAAGCCCTTTAAAATGTAATCTGTCATTTGCACTATATCCTTTTATATATATATATAAACAAAGCATTGTATAAACAAAGCATTGTATATATATATATATCCTTTTATATATATATATCCACAAAGCATTGTGAAATATGTTCAATCCGAGTTGATTCATAATTAAAAGTTGATTAATAAAAATGTTTCAATTGATTCCGTGATTGTAATCTCCTGCCCTTTGTTGGATTTTCACTTTGTAATTGTTTATTGTTTTTTATTTTATGGCTGAAATTTTGTGTACTGCTGCCATTTTTAACCAAATGTCTTTTGTAAAACAGTTTTTAATCTCAATGGGATTACACTAGGAAAATTAAGGTTTAAATAAAAACTGAAAATGAAGGTTTGAGCCTTTATTTAGGCAGGTGAGACTTTATTTATGAAGGTTGGCATTCACACTCTTGTGATAAACTATTGGGCCACCTCCAGGCTTCTTCAATTTTCTGTGTATCTGATACTAAACTGAGTCTACTGACACCAACTTTGGCTGATTTCTCTTTTTCCAAAAAAGTGGCTGGAATAAAAAGTCTCACCTCATGAGACAAAAAATTCTGTCTTTAGGCACAACATAACCGGTTTATTCATTAATTTAATTCATTATTAAAGATTTTCAAAAATTTACTAGAACATAAGCTCTGCGTTTAACCATAATTCTTAAATATCAAAATTAATATCTTAGATAAATATTTTTTCAATAGTTATGAGTCAGGAGTTTGGAGAAAGCAAAACCTACCTTTACTAAAGTTCATCTTGTCCATGTTGCTGTTCTGGTCTTTGTGACTCTGGACTTGTCTTGGGTTAATCTCAACCAGCTCACTGACATCCGACCACTCCTCCTCATCACTCTCCATCTTTGATACTGCCATCTTGGTCACACCACCCAGTGGTGCCTTGATCTGCTGATGGTTGGAGGAGAGTGAGTGTCTGACTGCAGACTGTGTGTCCCGGCCCGGACTGGCTGAGCTCACTCGTGTTGGGACGGGCTGGTTGAACCCAGACGCTGGTGATCTTCCTCTCTGGTGTTTTGGGGGCTGTTCTTTCTTCTCCTGCTCCTCGTCAGTCTCCTCTTCCTCAGATTCATCTGAACTGAAATGATAGGTCCTGGAAAACACAGCAAAAACATTTCAAAAATGATTAGAACTTTTGTTTATCTTAAGATTAATATTGTTTACAGCTGGTGTTGACACAAGTACTATTTCTGAATTCATGTCATGCAATCAACAAAATTTGCTTTCAGCCTTCTTCACACTGAAAAAAAGTGCTAAAAGCTGTGATATAACAAATAGATCAGACTGCAAACTTTTACTGCTAAGCACAATACTGTGCATGAATGTCAGCGACATTCTGTAAAGGGACAATGAGTTCCTTGTGTAAACATTTAGGAGAAAGTCTTCCAGCTCTTCAACCATTTGTTTTTTTACCCGTCCCATTATAACAGCTATTATCAGGATGTTCTGAAAAAACGTATGCATTCTTTACCTGGGTGTGAAGTCCCTCACAGCGGTCTTGGTGGCGGGTGTGGACGTCTTGGGTTGGGCGGTGGTCTTGAACCTTGGTGTTGGCTGGGGGGTCTTAGGCTGTTTGACTACAGGTCCAGACATCACCTGAGTTCTGGAGGGCAGGCTACTGGATCGAGGCTGGATCTGCATCACTGAGAACAAAAGGTAATATAAACACAGTTAGCGTTGCTGACAGTGAGTCACGGTTTAAGTCGTCTGATGTGGAGGCAAACAAGCTTCCACAGATTTAACTGATTCTGTTCAATGCTCATACATGAAAACCTACGACCAGCTGGTGATAAAGGCTGACATGAGCCGGGTCAAAGCAGCACAGTGATGTTAGATCTTCTCTGAGGGTTAGAACTGAAGCTGCTATCATGAGTCACAAGGCTTTTAGATCACTCACCTTGAACTGATTGCCTTGAGCTGATCTGTGACTCGAGTGCAGGGTGGCCTTCACTCCTCTGATCATCCAGCTTCTGCTCCACAGCTCTGACTATCTCCTCCCGCTGGTGCCGGTAGTCAGGCTGCCCCTTTGAGAAGCTCTCCTGCCTTGAATGCAACTTGGCATGGATGGAAGCGAGTGTTTTGTTCTCCAATCCAGTCTGATGCTGAGGAGAGTTAGAGGACAGTGTGACCAACGGATACAAGTAATGTTTCTCGCTAGAATTTATATTTCAAATACTTCAAAAGATTCCTTAATCATATGAAAAATAATAATATAATCATATAACAGTGTGAACTCACAGGCTTGACCCCAAGGCTCTCCATCTTCATCATGACAGTCTGCTCGATATCATGCCGCACATCTTTCTTGATACTTGCATTCATCTTCAGAAAACTGGAGGTTGCTCTCTGTTTCTTCTTCTGCACAGTTTCGGGTTTCTGGTCCAATGGAATCTTCTCAGAGAAGCTGCTTGAGTCTGAGGAGAAATCTCACTTTATTGGTCACAAATGAACAATCAGACCCCAACAACAGAGAGGACTGGAAACGTTGAAGAAAATGTGAACGCGATTGCAAATTCAGGTAGCATGCTCCATGTCAAAGATCTAGCCAGGTAACTTGGCGAGACAGCAGTGACGCAGGCAGAAGACAAGAAGTTCTCCAAGTTCATTTGTCAAAAACAAGGCAACGGGATGATGGGTGGATGCAAATACCCACAATAATTATATAGCAGACGTCACAAAATATCACACACAGTGGGCTAAGAGCATGCCTCTCATGTCAGCGTGGAAAAATCTTTATACCAGGGATGGGTATCGGTAGGATTGGTACTGCTCATGATATAGAAGAAGAATATCTTTGTTGTCATGTCTGGGCAATTTAGCTACATTTGGTTCAATGGCTGCAACTTCGGCTGGGTTCAAAATTAGTTTGAGAAAATTCCCATAATAATGCCAGTGTATAACAGCCCCTACACATGATGACTTATTCTTTAAACCCCAGAAAATCACAAGCTTTGCTATAATCGACTACAGGCCCTCAAAAAAGCGCCATGTCAAAAATCAATAGAAAATAGTCACTGTGCAATTATCGAGCTATATAGACAGAGGTGTGATTGTGTGGATCATGTCACTGTAAGGGCTGTACCTTAGGCTCTAAGGAGAAAACCTCAGCAGTTAACTCATGAAATGCTAGCTATGAGTTTAGAAAACCTAAACCTAATAAAATGTAAAGGATCAGGATTGAATGTGGTGACAGAGTTGACACACGTTGCTGTTTTTTCCTGAGTCATTTTCTCTCATCACAGTGAATCTACTGATTGTGCTATTTGAATTTTATCCACTGACAACCGTTGGGTTGTGCTACACTAAAGACGTCACGCTGGGTACAGCAGCTGCTAAAATCAATCAAACAAGTTGCAGGTCTGGAGATTTATAGGATGATGTGTTTGCCAAGTGTTTTATAGCGTTGATGTGAGTTTAGTTTACTTAGAATCCCCATTAGTTATTACCATGATAGTTATTTTTCCTGGGGTCCAAACAAAAGTTTCTAAAAGAAAAGCTCAGAACACTCAAACATCACACGCTGTAACATACAACAGCATATCCAAATCCCCCCCACTCGAATGACAATTTGTATCTAAACCTGCACATGCCTGTGACTTATACATGCAGCATTTTTATTTATATCACCTCAGGATTTCGTAATGTGTGTCCATAATTTCATTATCATTTCATTGTCTTGCCCTGTCTGTCAGGATGATTGGAGTGAAGAGAACCGTCTCCTGGAGTTTAGGAGGATTACTTTCTTTAGACGAAGTACACTACTGACTCAATTTAGAATCACCCATTTAGAAATAAATTGACAGTAGATAAATACCGAGCGCAGCACTGGGTGTCTCTGAGCTTATTGATACTTCCATAATGGTGAGTTAGCTACTAAAACTAATTTATATTTCTTCTTGGTACCCATCCTTAGTCTGTAGACACTTTAAGAAAGGGCTGGCCGTCATCAACGGGTGCATCCAAGCAGACATCATGCAGCTGACCGGCTCTGCTAGTTTATTGTCTTTTATTCATTTTTTTTTTACCTCTATCTTCTTCTGACAGCTCCTGTATAGGATCCAGCTTAAGAGTATAGTTGGGTTCCTCTAATGGGACAGCATTGAACAGCAAATGAGGTCAGCGGTCATCAGGAGTCAGTTAAAATATGCTTTGAAAGAGACAGAGGCTCTAACGTGGTGACAGCAATACTGGAAGGGTTTGCTAACTGGTAAATCTCTCATGCATGAAGCACAAGCTCAGCTGTTCTTGGAGGGACAATGTTTTTATATTCTAACTCTAATGTGACGACTTGCTTCGACTAACTCACCAGGTACAACGCTCTTTGGTTTGGGCTCCAGAGCTGGTGCACTGACGATGACTGAAAATGTAGAATAAGAGGAAAGCATTAGGATCAAATACACAGATCCTTCAGTTAAACAGTTTTCTGGTGAAAAAATAACAGAAACTGTATCAATACCTGGACGTTCCACTATTTTGGTTGTAGGATTTGAAGAAATGTTCCTTAGCTGTAAGTGGAAGAAATGATAACTTGTTGAACCACATGATCAAGTGTAAATGAACTTTCATGCAACTTCAATCATCATCATCAATCATCTAAACTCCTTATTCTGATGCTTATAGTCAACATTATATTATTATCAGACCGTCAGTGGGATGTATATACTTCCTGTAATTAACTTTTTCTAGTTTTTCTTATTGGTAGACTCAGACACAGATCACCTGTGGGTGCAATCTCCCCCAAAAATGGTATTATTTCCCTGATGTACATATGTGCATTTTAAGCATTTAGAGGGCAAGAATTAGACGTCAAAGTATGTTGCATAACATCAAACTGCATAAATCTCAAATCCATCTCAGTAATGACTGAGAATTAGTTTAAATGTTGCGGTGAACAAGTCATGCTATGATCTAGAAAGACAGAGGTCAAAATAATCTCTGAATATCTGAAAATTAATGTTGAAAAAAAAATGTATTTGAAGTTTAGCTGTAGCCTAAACTTCAAATACATTTTATATGTGAATTCATTTTTAGCTTTTAACTGACCATGTCTCCTGTCAAAGGTACAATATGGTCATGTCTCAATGCAACACACTCTGAGACCCAGGGGCAAATGCAGGATATCCTGAACAAGGGCTGGCTTTCTACTTAATTTCCGCTTTCGACATAATGACACTGGGCTGTGAAGGCTGTGTGAGCAACAATCAGTTTTAACCTTCTCCCTCTGAGCCTTGATGGTTTGCTCCTTCTCCCGAAGCTGTCTGTCCATTTCCTGCTGCAGCCTCTGGGTCTGCTCCTGGTGGTCGGACACAAACGACTGCATTCTGTTCAGCTCGTTCAGTAACTGGAGGATGACAGACAAGAAGATGTAGTTTTCACTGAGCTTATTCTGAAACTTGTTTTTCTTTTTGGCTGAACTTGATAAGGGGTTACCACAGCGGAAGTTTTCTCCTAATTGGTGAGTTGGCAGAGGTTTTTATGCTGGATAGCTAACCTATTTATCCTGGCATGGTACCAACACCGTGTAAACTAGACATTAAATTTGAACTGAATTTAAAACTCACTTTTGCGCAGCAACTGTCTCCCATGCCAGTTTTCTCTCCTTTGCTGCTGAATCTGTGTTACTCCATTGTTTAAATATATGCTGTACTCACTGAATGCACAAATTAAAACTTCCAGGTGAATTGGGGTGCAACATTTTTGTTTCATTTTTGTTCCATGGGGAATCATAGTATCAGAGCTCCATTGATTACTTTCTTTAGTCCCGGTGCTTTACTTTTTGCTTAATACTTAAATTTCAGAGTTAACAAACTAAAAGTTGATTAAACTGCAGATACCACAACACAGTGGAAGAGTTTCCAGTGGACACTTAAAAGGGATTCAAACCTCCAGACGCATCCTCCCTTGCTTGTTTTGGGTGCCGTTTGAGACTTTCATTACTGAACACCTAAACAGCTAAAATGAAACTGTTTTTGGTGTTTTTGGTATTTGACATTGTGACCACATTAATATTTTAGGTCAATTCCCAACGCCAAGAGCGGATTTTCTACCACAGTAACGTAAGTCACAAATTGCAGCCAAAACAAGTGGGACTGGATGAATTTATCACTATTAAGTGTCCTCTGGAAACACTTCCATTGTGTTGTGACGTGTTGTAGTGTGTTCTCCTAATGTGTTGTGTTTTTTCATTCACCAAATGCTGCGCATGTGTTGTTAAATTGATAAAGTTTTTTTTCTTAATTTGCTTGTGTTTTGTCGATTTGCATGTGTTTTCTTAAATTGCACCGCGTTTGCATGTCTGTAGACATGTAACAAACTTGTAAATATTATACCTATAGATGCTTTTATGGCAAGATAATAAGATATAACACTAAAACTTACCCGATTCTTCTCAGACTCATGTTGAACTTTAATGTCCTGCAGCCTAGATTCCCACTTTTTATCCTATAAAAAGAAGATTTTTGTGCTCAAAATGAATTCTGTCGCTCAAATCTTTTGAAGATTTCTGTGGTTTAACTGACCTGTTTCTTCATCTGCTGTTCCAGCCTTTGGATGGCTTTTATCTGCATTTCTCTGTTGCTGTCAACGTCCCTCTCCGGCAGCGAGTGGACAGGACTGGCTGATTTTTCATGCTTAGATATATGATTCTGATTAGCTTCCTATGAAAGAAAATGCATGTGGAATAGTTAAAAAAACTGTTTGAAAGCTATATATGAAAATGTAATGTAGGTAAACACTACAAAGAGGCTGCTTATGGGATTATTGTTCGTGTCATTTTCGTACATTGAGAGCCTGAATATTTCGGCTATAAAGATATTCCATATCCCTGCGTATGACATCCCTGTTGTCCTCTAATTTTCTGTCCATGCGCGCCATTTCCTCAGACTTAAAACGGTCTATTTCTCTCAGCAGGTCTTTGTGCACGGACTGCTGCTCCTTTTCCTGGAGAGACAACAGAAAAGAGCTCTGACACTATCACACAGCCAAAGACTTCATCGGGTTACTCACAGTCAGTTTTCAGAAAATGATTCATCAGAATTGCCTTCATACCCTGGTTAAGACATTGTAGTAACATAATCCATGCATCAGGTCCCAATGTAGGCCTGCAACTATCATTTTATTACAGTGACACCAGCTGATTCATTATTACCTCTGCCAAGGAGTTTATATTTTTAACCGCACTGTTTTTTTCTTTTGTTTTGTTATCAAGTTTATGAATAAAAAACAATGGATGGATTTGCATGTATTTTTACAGAGTTAGGTTAGTTTTTTTTTTTTTTACCATAGACATAGATTTTTGTGATCAGAATCAATAAGATCACTTTTTTTTTTTAAAGAAAATGTCATGTAGATGTCTACATTAATATATTTCAATCAGGAAACTCTGGAGAATCCGCAGTTAAGGTTGTTTATTTGACAAGAATTGGAAATTGAAGGATGAGAAAGTTTATTTAACGACCTGCAAATGGATGAATATAAAGTCTTTGGTGCTCAGGCTCTGTGTTGGAGATCTGATTACACTGAGCAATCTGTTCTGAGCAGCTGCAGAATATATAAACCCCCCAAGCTGTAGCTAGTTATTTTATTTTGAATTTTATTTTGACGTGTGTCTCCAACACACGTCACCAAAAACCAAAAACCAAAAACGATCTCTATGATGTCATGACTGACTCAAAGCCATGAAAAATGAAAGGAGGTGACACCAGAGTATGAAGCAAGAATGAACAATTATTTGTTTCAAATTACATTTTTAACCACAAAACACATCAAAAAAAGTTAAATGAAGTGTAAATCAGTAGTTGGTGGAAAGAATGGTGGGTGTGTGTGAAATATTGTATTGTATTGTATTGTATGATTAGTGATGTAGGGCAGTAAGAAAATTAAGGCTCTGCTATCAATCAATGTAATAGAAGTATACTGGGGAGTTGGGCATTCTTTATAGTCTCTTCAGACTCTCTCCCACATGGATCTGGAGAGGTGTGATCTTATACTGGGAACGAGTCATGACTCTGATGTATATATACAGGAGTTGCTTTGTGACATTGTACCTCAGAGTGACATGGGGGGCGGGATTAGTGTATTGTATGAGGAAGTCTGGAGTGACCGAGAAATAACTTAAAGAGTTGTAGAGGATATATATGAGAGCAGTCTGACAGCAGGGAGGTGTGCAGTAGGAGTGACAGATGGATTCGAGGAGAAGGTGGGATTTGGTGTCAATAGGTGAAATCAAACTGGAGATACGGTGTTATTAAGTTCATTCAAATATCGTCTTTGTGCCTGATCAAAACATTGACAGCTGGAATAATTTATGTCTTTGTTATTTTTTATGATATCCAGAAAAGGAAAATTGGGGGGGGGGAAGTGCTCAGAGCGTTAAGCAGAAATGAAGAAGAAGTAGAAGGCGAATGAGAAGAGTGAGAGATGAATGGTTGCTGAGTAGTGTATTTGAGAGATACTGAGAGGATTTGTTGGAGTTCTGTGCAGTCGCTAGCATAAGCGGTTCTGTGCTGTCGCTGGCTTTAGACGCTCTGCCAACGATAGCTTCTTGAAACTTGGTTTGTTCCTCGGGGTGATTCATTTTGAATTCATCATTGTGCCAAATGTTTTCAGGGTTGTTCCGTCGCATCATCTTTAGTTCCTACATTTTAAAACCACAATTGACAGCTTACATAAATAGAATAAGCGGGCTAGTGGCTGGCTTTTTACTATCGCTAGCATTAGTCACTCTGGTAACATTTGCTTCTTGAAACCTGCTTTGAACCTTGGGGTGATTAAATTTGTGTATGATAAAGTTTGTTGTCAAATATGTTTTTTGGTTTATTTTCAAAATGTTTTGGAACCGTGGTAATGCTTGATGTGCATGTATGGACGGGCATGGTATCGGCCGAGTGAGGCTGCTCTGCCAATTGCCGATTGCATTATACTAGTCCGCCCGGCGCCAATTGATCTATTGGTGCATCTCTAGACAAATCTGTGATACATTTTCCTTAATAAAGGAAACTTCCAATCACGATGTTTACCTTGGGTATTGTTGTGCCATGGCAGTATGGAGGAGTGCGTTCCAATTTTGTCAGTAAACTGTCTGAAAATATGCAAAGTCTTTCTGTCTAAGATGACTCGTTAGAAGATATCCAGTTAAGTACACTATGTAATGAATTTCATACACAAATTGTTTGCTCTGTGTCAAAATAGTTTGGTTTTCTGACCTCAGCTGTTTTGGCTTGCAGTTTATGCTGCTGCTGTAGAATCTGCTCCTTCATGCTGCTGATCTCCAATTTAAGGCTTTCCACTTGAGATTTCTTCTCAAACTCCAAACTTATTTCTAAAGGAAAGTAAAAGACATTATATTTAAACACATATTGTGAGAGAGTGCTTTATCATCTCGCGGTTCCTCAGAACCTTCAAACTGACTTACGGCTCTCATACTCCTCAGGGTGGCGGCGCTGCAAGTGACTCTGGAGAAAGCAGGCGTTGAGGAAGGATTTATCACACTGCGAACACTGAAACAAATATCAAGAAATAGTATTAATATATACGTTTTTGAATAAAGAAAGGCAAATCTCATGAAATAAATACTGTCTTGTTGCCTGATACCACAGAACTAATATAGCAAAAACTTCTGTAGAGATTTTGCTGGTTCTGATAGAATGTCAGAGCACACAATGCACCCAGAGCCGTTTTGGTAGCAAAGGGAGAACCTACATAAAATAGGGCTGGTAATTTTGCAGATTACATTGAAAGATTAGACGTGAAAAACCTCCAGCATAAATCCCACAATGAGAGCTAAATATTGAAATAGCATAATTAGTACAACCAAACTTCAAAGGTCAGTATTTCAATGCACTGTAATTTGAGACACGAAAAACAGCAAATTGTTCGCAATCTCGAAAGAAATTTGAAAAAGATCATCTCTGTTCCTGAAATCTCAATACGAAATACATTTTGTCTTTAAAAAATAGGTAAATGTAACAATGTTCATAGTATGCACCGTGATGTGTCAAATTTCACAGATCAACAATTAACAACCGGAGTAAATGCAGCCACATATTGCATTGAACGATGCTGCTCCTTGTGATGTCATTAATGTCGTTGGATTTGTCGCTACTGAGAACTTTTATATGTTGGAAAATATTTAGACAGCCACATGCTACAGAGGTGTGCTTCTACAAATAGTTATACAATCACATGAAAGCTTGCAATAAGTGAAAATTGGGAGGGAAATGTCATTTCTTTTTGAACAGAGACCAGTGTGATAGTTTGATAGAGAACATTAGCAGTGGAAATCACCACGCCAAATATTCTCAAATGACACAAACATATGTCCTCTCTATCAATTATTGAACCACCTCTGCTAGCTGAGCTTCTATTGCACACCTAGCAACCACATGCTGTCATGACACACTATGTATGTTGCCTAGCAACCACTTGACCCAGTCAGCAGTAGACATGCACTCACGATCAGAGGTTTCATTTTTGCTTTAAATAACTAAATTCTGCAAGCTACAAAATATAAAGTACATTTACAGGCAACTGGATCCAGCAGACAAATCAGCAGGATCAAATAAACACAAAGGTCAACCCAAATAAGGACAGTATGCACTACAAGGACATGAGTATATGAGGATGGGGGAGGTGGGAGTCAGCCCTTCATCTTGATGACCATTCTAAACTCCTATTTGTAATTGGATTAGAAATGACTAATTTCTAACAAATGACACCATTTTTTTTGCAGCCCTAAATCCCTTTTCTACCAGTCTGAAAACAAAACGTGTTATTCTCATACCAAAACTTCTCTTTACTAATTTTTACAACCATAATTTTATCAGGTTCTTATAAAAGCTTTCTCATTTTTCCCTCCATGGGAGATAAACAAAGCCGGAGCTGTGAAAAGATCTTGGGAACAATGGTAGAGTAGAGGCTCTGAGGGGGATGTGGAGATAAGGGGGTGGGGGTGATGGAGGTGGCTGTCTTGGGCCAGACAAATGTGAAATGCAAATTGTAACTGATCCCCCCCCCAAGTGAGAGAGCTTTAGCGTCTCAGCTGTACCTTCAGGCCATTGTTGATTTGTGGTGTAAACAGGGACTGCTGGGTACGAATGATCTTCTTCCTATGCTTGAGCTCTGTGTTCAGTGCCTTCATATTCTCCTCTTGCTTCTTTTGCTGGGCCAGCAGCTTCTCTCGCTCCTTGCCGGCCGCCACCAGCCTCTCCTCCATTGTGCGCAGGTTGAGGTTAAGAAACTCCTGGCAATGGAGGAGCCACTCCATCGTGAGCTGTGCCAGCTGAAAGAGCTTGACCAGAGCCTGATCCACTGGGCTGCGGCAACGCTGACATCGTTCCCCCTCCAGGCTGCAGAACGTCACTGTGCTGATGTGCTCCTGAAGAGCATCAACATCCACCTGGCTCATCACCGAATCTATATCCACTGCATTGATTTGCCGCCAGTCCACACTTTCTCTACGCGGGCGGAACTTGAAAGGAAGAACAGCAGAGGCTCCGCTGGATGGAGTCATGACTGGTGCAGACACAGAGTGATGACTGGTTGGTGAGTTCAGCATGGATGGGATTCCTGCTGATGAATGGGTCCCCTGGGTGTCACAGGAGTAAGGGTAGTAGACGTTGTCATAAAATGGCTGAAACAAAGACCAGAGAGGTTTTAAATCATCAGTAGAAATAGACAAATGTAAAAAAAAATACCCATGACTATCGAGTGAACAGAAGGAGAGAGAGAATAAAAAAGATGACATCTACCACGGAGCACAGATTCCACCACAGCTGATCCAGTCTCCATCTACCTACACCGCTGTGTTGTCCTGACACGCGAGAGTTCTCCTTACCATCTTCGAATGATATTTTCAGTAGAGGGTCCTCTCTGGTTCCGCCTCCTCCTCTACAGGCAGCTCGATCTCAACGCAGCAACGCCAAGGCTTGGCGTCCGCCACGTAACCATGGAGACAGCGACTAGTCACCCGGGGGAGATAAATGTTATCAAAACACTGCAGGTAATGGGCCAACGTTTCCCAACAGAGAGGAATGAGAGCTGTATCCCTGGGAAAAGACAACAGCACGTCTCCAAGCTTATATTAAGGGGTGTGTAAAACTAGCACAACTTCAAACCGTTTCATTGTTAGCAGCAAAGTACCGCTAATCTCCTGGCATCACCTTTCCTTTACAAGCAGTTCATGTCTGGACGGGCTTTAAATCTTATTGTTAGTTTCCCCCGACCCTAAATAAAACAACACATGCTGGAACTTGTCCGGATTGTTGGACTTCCAAACATGGAGTTTCTCTCCTCTCTCTCCGAAGCTAGCTTTCAGATGTCTCACGTTTTCAAACCTCAGCTAACGTATGTAACGGACATTTTCACCCAACTTTTAACAGAATTAAACTTAATTAAACATCACCAACAGCTGTGATTTAAATATTATTAGTTACATACAGCATAACATCAGTCAATGGACTTACCGGGTGGTTTGTGTTGCAATTTTAATGGGTTGTAAGAAGTTTTGTGTAGATGGGGCCACGGGAGGTTTGAGGGTGACGTGCCCGCTGGTCTCCACATTCCTAACGCTCTGCTCACAAAAACTGGTTAACTGTAAAAGTGGATATTCCGGTGGGGGCTTTCAAAGTAAAACTCTGGTCAACCATTCTCATATACCATGCTCTTAATAATCAGAAAAGAACATCACTGCTCTTAGAAAGCAAAATCACTCTTTACTAATCGCCTAACTGCAAGAATATATATATATATATATATATATATATATATATATATATATATATATATATATATATATATATATATATATATATATATATATATATATATATATTATAAGTAATATATCGAGAATAAAAAAGATAATATAAAGATAATTCATAGTCATTTTCCTCGTCTTATTATTGTTGTTTACAACAACAACAACTATAAAAATAAGATTGATGATAACTGTTATTGTTGTTAATAATAATATTGTTTATAATAAAGTCCATTATTATGTCTACTAATGCCAATCTTATTATTATTGTGGCCTACATCAGAGCTGATCTGTCCTGGGTTAAGATTGCCTAATATGGTTGAAGTCTTCAACACATTTTCCTCCACTACTGTGAAAAAAGTTGAAAGTTACCTGTGTGTTTTCTCGTATTTTCTAATGTGACACCTGTTGGTTTGCTCTTTTGGATGAGGAACCTTAACACCACTGCTCTGCTGAACAAGTCAGCATGTACATCCCAACAGCTGCCTTTGTCCTTCTATCGCAGCTCCATTGAGAGCATCCTGACCCAAAGCATGGTTGCATGGTTCATCATCTGCAGTGATTTAAATAAGTCAGCACAACAAAAATCTGTTATGGTCTCCAGTTATCATCACTGGACATATACAGTACCTGGTGTCTCTATTGGGCCACAAACATTGCGAGCAACTGAATCTCCCCGAGGTCACCATCTTTTCTTCCTGCTATATAAAATGCATACTTTTTCATTTTATAAACTTTTTAACCAAAATTCCATGAGTAAACTCTGAAGCATTCCGACAATAAATAAGTGTTATAACATTTAGGAGGATTACCCACCAGTATTAGTGCAATAACATCCTAAATATGTGCAATAACATCATGTGATGTGCAATATTATTATAGTATATTTTCATTCTTAATACACAGTATTTATTACTTACTATTATTTTTTTCTTAATATGTCTTCATGTCTGTGGAGTTTCTGCACTCTGTGAACCGCTTGAGACACCGGATTTTGTTGTATAGGTGTGCAATGACAATAAAGTATTTAAATTGAACTGAACTGGAGCTTCTCTGTCCTCTGTTCTTTTAAATTTTCGTGGATCTTTTCACACATTTCACATTTAGACTCTGCTTGGATTTGGATTTGCTGGACAGCTTCCATAATTTTGGCCTTTACTGGATGTAAAAACATTGTCTATTGGATAACAATATATTAAATCACTTAACTGCATACTTTTAGATTTTGTCCCATATACGCAAGTGTGGTATTTATTTTGGAGCGATTCTGAGTTCTAAAATCATATTCAAAATACCCACAAAAAATAACCCCAAAACCAATTTTTTGTACATGATTTAAATTTCAGAATCTCTTCAGTATAATATACGTGGTAAATATTTGATATATCTATTGTCTATTGTCCCAGAACACTTAAATGTATTTTATCCTTTCCATCCAATTATATCTTTCTGGAAATGATGCTATATTTAGTACTATTATCCATTTTAATCCCACTTATCATCAGGGTATAACAAGTGGCCACAGCTTGAATGAGTACCTTCCATAAAGGCACATTTGAAACTCAATTTTTATAAGAGAATGGTGAGAATGCTCATAAGGAAATTTGTCAACTGATTAGAATACATGTCTACCATTCCGGAAAAAATGAAAAGTCAATCATGTCAAGCCTGTGCTTTGAAGGAAAAGATCCCTATTTTCTGCAGACATTTTGACCTATTGACCTACTCTTACTAGTTCAATCAGGGAAGACTAGAGAATCATTGGTAAAGGGTGTTTATTTAACAATCAGTAATTGAAGGATGGACAGTTTATTTAACCATGTGCAAATCGATTAATATAAGGTCTTTGGCGCTCAGGCTCGGCGGGGGGTTCTGATCACATTGAGTGGTTTGTTCTGAGCGGGAGCAGAATATATAGACCCCCCCGAGCCTGGACACTGGTGAACTCCTCTGAAACTGGAGCCGGAAGGATGAGGAATCTGAGGAAATGCATGAGGCGGAGGAGGGGAGGAGGATGTGCGTACTGGCAGCAAGAGAGCTGAGGAGGGAATAGAGCCATATTTAAACTGGGAGCAGCTTGGTAGATGGTTGACGTGAGGAAGGAGGTGGTAGCCATTGGGTGCAAGTGATCAGCTGACAGGGGGAGTTAACTGGGCCAATACAAACAGATGAGAGATAATGGGAGCATGCTGCTGCCTGACAGCTAAGAGAGAAGGCAGAGAATAGCTATGGTGAGCTTTACAGTCTTCGAGACTAAACTTTCGCTAGATTTCCATCTCAGGGCGGGAGGGGAGAAGCCGTCTGCTGAGATTAGAGATGGAGCGCCTGCATTTGGGATGAAACGTATTTTTTGGGTTTTTTTCCTTTTAAAAAATTGAATTCTGAAATAACCATCAACCCTACTGTAGAAATAGAGATGAAGAGTTGTTTGTGACCTTAAGTTGGTGCTGGGTTCATGGGCAAGATCTTTCTCCAGTGGTTGAAGTGATTTTCCCTTGGGATCACACTTACCCACTGCTGTGAACGAGGCAGTAGCAGGTAATCATTGAGTTGCTTGAGAAAAGCTCTGCACTAAAGTCTTCAGAATCTTATTAAATTGAATAGCGGAAGTGTTCATATTCCCTAAATGTTCAAAGTGGAAGTAGTTCATGCAGAAATATTTCCTTTGTGACTGATCAAATTTTCAAAAATTGTTTGTTGCTATTGAGTCTACAATCTGTCAGCGAGTTTTCCCTTTGCAACTGCTGAGTCAGTTTGAATTCCGATTCAATTGTCCATTGGGATTATGTAATCAGATCATAAAGATAAGTATGTGTAATCAGACGGCAAAACAAATCTTTGATTTCAATTTTGATAACACATTTAAAAGAACCACCACCACCAGTATAAGGCAAAATATCCGATGTTGCTGTTCACGGTAGACCTTTCAAGCTCAACCTACCCGAAGAGTCTGAGCATCGAAGACTAACCATCACTCATCATCTTTTGTAATAAATCATTCATCTTTTCTTCATTCTGTCTTTCCTGACTGAAATGGTGATGATGACATTTTATTCCCTTTATCAATATTGAAAATGGAAGGAGAACAATTTCAGTTGGTGCTGCTAATGCATTACAAGAGCAATGTCCACCAAATTTGATCAAAATACAGCAACAAAAACTGAACATACCCTGAATCTATGTATATATATATATATATATATATATATATATATATATATATATATACATAGATTCAGGGTAAGTTCAGTTTTATTATTAGCAGCACCAACTGAAAATGTTCTACTTCCATTTTCAATATTGATAAAGGGAATACAACGCCATTATCACCATATATATTCCTTTTTTTTAAATTAATAAAGAGTTTGAACTACTTCAAAATTAGTTAAACTTAGTTTTTGTAATTTGATTATGATATTTATTTCAATCCATATTCAATTACTGATTACATCACGTCAAAGTAATGTCATCCCGTCTCAAGTATGTAGCTTACGAATAATAAAGTAGCAGACAATAAAGACACAATTAATAAATTGTCGGTTGATTGTGATTTTGATTAGATGTGCACCAATGACGGGAGGCCTAGTTTGATGGAATTTGATATCGGCAGAGCAGCTTCACTGGAGGCCGATTGGGTGGCGGTTACACGCATGCGCAGAACACGGCTCTAAACATCTTGCAAGTAAATCAGAAAACACAAAGCTCGCAATTTACTTTACTCTGTATATGTAAAGCAAGTTTTGAGTATTTATGAGAAGCACTCTATAAATAAAATGTATTCTTCTTCTTCATCTTATTATTGTTATTAATAATTTGTAACATCAGTAAGGACAAAATAAGCTAAGGAGGGGCAACCCCCAAAACATTCTGCACAAAGAACACACTCTTCAAATGTGATCACCCCGAGGAACTTAACAAGCTTCAAGAAGCTATGGTTAGCAGAGCGGTTAAAGCTAGAGGGAGCTTAGAGATAGCCGCAACCTGTATATATGTATCTACTTTGTAATTTATGGTATTTAAACGTAAGGACATAAGAAGCTGCAGCGGGACAACCCAGAAAGTGTTCGACACAACAAACTTAATAGGACACTTCAAAACGATTCACCCAGGGGAGCAAAGCAATTGTCATGATGCTGATGTTGGCGGCTAAAGCAAGCTGGAGCTCATAGCCAGCCGCGAGCTGAAGTCCCTGAACAAAGCCAACATATAAGAAAGACTGGACACAAAGACGCTAATAAGGCTTTATTTTCTCTTCGAAATGTCATACAATTGAGGAAATGCAACCGCTTGCGGGGGAAGAGGGAGGATATATTAATTTCAACAGGTCAGAATACATACACAATGCCAACCAGCCTTACCTGAACTGTAATCCTTTAAAATGGGAGACCCTACAATACACTACTCATTCTGATTTTAAAACTTTAAAGAAAAAGAAAAAAAGGAAGCAGCCAAAATCTGTATCGGCGAGTCGGACTTTATAAAAATCGGTGTGTGGCCAAGAAATTGCAAAGAGTGCACTTCTTTTTTTGATTAATAAACAATGAAAAGCAGTAGGTTTCCATAATTGTATTAGTCATCCTAACGTGTTCATTATTTTGCCAACAGAGGTCAGTAGAGATCTGATCTCAGCTCTGCAAGCATTTTATTGCAAGGAGATAGCTATTACTCCCTGCTGTCCTCCCTCTGCGTCAGAGGAGATGTTGTCACTGCTGCTTTGATGGAGAGCAGCTGAAGGCGCCAACACTGTCCCTGCTTTAATTGGGAGCAGCGCTCAGCAAGGATGGAGATCCACCTGCACTCCTGCAAACGCAGGAGGACCATACTTAAACAAGAACTTCAGAGAGTGGGAGTTCAAAGTAACATTAAGAATAATGCAGAAGCTGCACTTTAACTTAATGAAACAAATGTGAAGCTGGGATTTTTTTCTCTCTAATAACACATGCTGTCAAGAAATAACCTGCATGGACACGTCCCAGTCTGCTGAACTCGCCATCAGTGTCCCAGAGCTGAACAGGCCGGCTGGGTGTGATTTCCATGGCCAGTCCCCTGATAGCTTCAGTCGAGATCTGATAAATAGAGATTTTAATTCCTCTAGACAGGCCTTGTGCCTGAGGCAGGCGGGAGAGACTCTCCTCACAGGCTATGTCCTGGTAAAAACATGTAGCTCTCAGCAGTGGCATCACAATGAGCTGCTGAAGTTCAGCTGTAGGACAAACTACTGATGTGCTTTATTCTGGACCCCAAATCCCAGCCATTCCATGACTCTGTCCCAAACACTTCCCATAGCCTCTGCCAGAGTTATATTTGCTTGAAAATAAAATCCACACAGTTGGATAAGAGTTTAGTGGCTCAGAGGCAGAGAAGCTGTATTGTAGCATTACTCATGTGGTAAAAGGAGCAGGGGGTGTATGGAGGAAGAGAAGCGGACCTCTTGAGGTGAGTACTGCTTGATTTATGAGTTCATTTCCTCCTCAAAGTTCTCAGTGGGGGTGAGGTGGTATATCTTCCCACTATAGGTAGCAGCGGCTCCACTTCCTTATCCCCCATGAGATTCACTCTCACCACCCAGAGTCTTGGGACTATGAATAATCGCTCCTGTAAGAAGTTCATATATTGAACATAGAGAGCAGAGGATGACCAAACATCTTTATTCATGAAGGAGGTTCTTACATTCCCCTGCAGAGGACACGATAGATTTACGACATTCTGCATACTTAAATGCCATGTACAGCTATGATTACTGTACTCCTGCTCACAGATAAGCATCTTTGGATGTTTCTGAGGTATTGGATGATCAAAAGGTGCAAAGAGACCTTTAATACAGCTGTTATTTCTGTCTGTGTCTGATCACAGGCAGTTTAAAAATCAAGGAAAGATGCATTCAAATGACTTTGATCTTTTTGATACAGTTTTTGAGGAGGGCACTGACTGTTAAGCAGCACATGCAACAACAGCTGCCAGATTTAGCTCCAAATAATGATTCAAAAACAATATAATGAAGTCACTTTTTTAATCACATTTACAGGAAGGTGCAGGTATTTTGCAGACGATACAACTGCGGTGTGTCTCATCTCCAACAAACTACAGGAATGAGGTCATCTACCACGCCACGTGGTGCAAAGATAACCATCCCCGCCCGAAAGCGAGCGTCCAGCACAACACGGTGATGCAGCGTGTTTAGTTTAGTTTTATGACAGCGACAAAGCTGTCACAAAACTAAACTCACTTCCATCACTTCTGCAGAGGGCCTCCTCCCACGGAATATCCCGATGGCCAATGGCAGCGAGGAGACTGGGAAGCGTCATAACGGGATGTTGTGTACATTTACAGCTCAGCTGTCATGCAATACATATCACAATATGACCAACAAGGACTTGATTGTTGAGCGTCCTCCATATTTAAAAGAAGTCTTTATTGTCACATTGTACAATGTAGAAAAATTGGTTCTCTGCATTTAACAAATCCCTGAGGAAGATTGGGCAGTGCCCGGGGTACAGATGGGGGTTTTGAGGTCTCGCTCAAGGAACCTTTGATATGTACACGGCTGGGGATTTAACCACTGGACTGCCGATCTTCCGATTGGGAGACGGCTGCTCTAGCCAATGAGCTACAGCCACCCCCACAGATCTTCCTCAAGTCACGTTTGGTGACAAAAGTTTCTGTGAGATCTGGGGTCAGTGGAATTGTCACTGTGAAATCGTTACTGTAAACGGCAGGTGTGTGGTCTTGCAGTCCGGCAGAATCTTCTAGTGTGTGCTTTCAGAAAATAATAATTAAAAAAATCGGTTGATACTGGTAAATTGTTTAAGATTTGAAACTCTGTGGCCAGCATTAATTGCCTTTCAGCTGTTGGCAAGCAAGATTTTACGATTGTATTGACTGGGTCACAGTTTAACATTTCCATCCTCTCTTTTCCTTGATGGCCTTTATTTCATGTCGACTAATTGTATTTCAATTAGCAAAAGAAGTCAAGTCAAGTCACTGTTTATTTATATAGCACGTTTAAAACAACCCAACCTATTTGACAAAAGTGCAGAAAAAATTGCAGAACAAATTAGACGGACCCCAATAAAACTAACTAAAAGAATAAATGACAAGTCCCAGAGTAAGGTAAAATCAATCAAGATAAAAGGATAAAAGACAAGAAAATAAACATTAAAGTCAACATTCAAAATGAGCCCAATAAATAAAAGTTTTAAAGCTCAACTCGAAATAAAAGACAGAGAAAAAAAGTGCCTTTTCAACAAAGATTTAAAAATTTCTGTGCCATTCCGATACGCATCGTACGGTTGACCGCACTAGATGTTAGGGTCTGCTACTGTAAATGCCTGGTCACCTCTGGTTCTTCATTTTGACCAAGGGATGTCCATGAGAATCTGGTTGGTGGAATGCAGCGCTTTAACCGGAGAGCACCGCAGTTAGGCTGGATGGATTTTGTGGACCACAGTAAGAGAAAGAAGAAAAAAATGAAAGCTTGTTACAACGGATAAGTAATAATAACTCCATCAGAAAATCTCTTTGGTCAGGGTACTGTATGGGCTCTGCGTAGCAGCAAAGTTTACTCTCTATGCGGAGTCTGGATACTGGTGGCCGTGGATTATGAGTGTGCTGAGACTGAATGTATGATGGTATAGGTAGCAATGGGGAGGGGGAAAGCGCCTGAACCGGCATCATGACAGTCGAGTGGAAAGAATCATATTTGAAAAGACAGCAGATGAGGACAATAGACTAAACACGAAGGTGTGTCACCATGATTGGATAGATGTGGTTTGCTGAATGAGTGCAGTCGATATCAACTTGTTCATCCTCATAACAGGACACTGATGAATGCATTTCCTCATCATCATCAGCTCATTATGTCCATGATGTACATGTAATAAGAACTGGATCATGGGTTCCATGATGGGACCCACTCACTTGAATTAAATTTACTGACACCATAACCAAGAAAGTTTTGTCACTTCCAGGTTTGCTTAAGTCCTACTAAATTACACCCAACTCCACTGGGTGAAACTGGCACCCCTGAGTAGTTGCACAATATCCAGCTCTCATCTTACATTCTTGGGTTTAATAGAGGAAGGTATAATAATGCTAAAGATGTTTGCAAGGTAGATAGACAAAGATTGCCAGATGGAATGAATGTGAGACTCTAGGCTGGATTTTGTTGGGCATAACGTTGATGTTATTAATTTTGTTGCAACATTCCTGCTTCAATAATTCCCTAAGAAAAGGTCTGACAGGCTAGTTGTTTTTATTGCCCCCAATTGTGGGTGAATAGAAGAATCATCCTGCTCTATTCACACAACCAGACACCTGACAAATGGAAGCGTCGGCTCAAAGAGAGCGCTCTCCGCTGCCTGTCCAACTTAGAGCTGAACAGCAATCTAGCCTACAAGTAACTGCGCACCAGTTTTTTTTTATCTCAGACACTTTGTTGTCTATTTTCAACGAGGCATCCACAGAGGTCACAAGTGGTGAATCAGCCTTGTGGGAAGGAGAGATGAAAGCTTGCTGTGGCGAGAAGGGGAGTAGGAGAGAAGCACCCAACCAGTTCCTTTCATTGTCCCCTATGAATGTTGCACAGGTCATAAAGAATTTTACATTTTTATATATATATTAATAGCAGACCAATGATTAGGTTTGCACTGATCCTCTCTTGTCCTCCCACTGAGTGAGGAGGACTGGGCACTACAGGGCTAACTGGCCACAGCAGCAGCAGCAAATCTTTTGGAGGTAATAGAGACTGAATACATGGAGAGAATAGTGTGTGCTGAATGTGCTCCAGGGTATAAAACTTAACATATACATTATTGTTAGTCAGTATTAAAATGCTGCATGTGTCTGCTGTTGCACTACCGAATGTGGTGGATGTCTTCTTGGAGCTTTGGATGAATTATGGTTTGTGAAAGTCAAGGAAACCTTTGTAAGACTAGGGTACACTTGAAATGAAAGCTTGGCATACACTGTAGGATTTCAGATATGTTGTTGTCTGATTCCAGCTCCTATTGTAAGAATACATCGTCTAAAATGTAAAGATGTAAAGTTAATGCTCACAAAACGGGGGGTCATACTATGGTCTGATCATCAACATATGACCTGAGTGCTTATACTGTACGTTTGAAACAGAAAAATGAAACATCCCCTCAGCCGCTGCAGAATGGCTATGACAATTGTCAATAAAGATTGTTTTGAAAGCTCAGAGTTGGGTAGAAGTGTTTATGTTAGTAACATGCTAACGAGACTGAAATGAGCAGTCTTGATTATTTGTGTATGGATTATTTTTGTATTGACGCCCCTGTGGGGGCAAATGCTCTGCAACTTAAGAAAACACAAACAAATAGATAAAGCACAAGCAAACACATCTTCATCAATTTGAAAACACAAAAACGCTGCACACACACAGTTAAAAATACACACAGACCATAAAGTTAACCAACTATGACCACACTCGGGTTTGTCACTTGGAGTGTAAGTGGAATTGGCTCAAACGAAAAGAGACGTAAAATCTTAATCGGCTGACTTACAAACAGACGTTGTCTTACTACAGGAGACTTACACATCCCAGACAGTCAGTCATAAACTTCACTCTACACAATTTACCCACACTTATTTAGCTAGCTATAATTCCAGGCAGGGAGGTGTTTCCAGTTCACTCACAATAGCACTATTACAGACCCAGAAGGTAGATTTATAATAATTAATATATCAGTTCATAATTTTATGCATTGCAAATGTGTACGGCCTAAATGTTGATGACTCCTCCTTCTTCCACACCTTCTTCGCCTCACTGTCTGCTCACTCAGACACAGCACTGATAGTAAGCTTCAACTTTGTTTGTGACCCAGAACTTTATCGGCTCAGCACCGCAGGTAAGTATCGGAAATGGCAAACCGCAGACACATTTAAACAATACGTGAGTGATTTTGGTCTTTGCGATGCTTGGCACTCCTGTCCCCCCCCTCTCAGGGAATACACCTACCCCTCCCAGGCCCACCACTCTTACTCCCATATAGACTACTTCCTAACCAGCAGCGTCGTCATGAGTGACATTTCTGAATCCAGGATCCACCCAATCACTATCAGCGACCACCACCAGTCTCTCTCTGTTGGACCAGAAAAACCGTCACACCACCTACTAGAACCTGGAGATTTAATACATCATTGCTTAAAGACCCAGACTTTGTTAAATACTTTGAAAGAGAGTGGACAATATTTCTGTTCATGAATGACCTGCCGGGTCATTGTCATTGCCGACCATGTTTTCTTTGGGAGGCAGCAAAGGTGGTCATCTGAGGTAAAATAATCTCTTATTCCTCATACACGAGAAAGAAGGGGTCCTCTTTCTCCTCTCCTCCGGGCCTCTTGCTGGCGTTCCGTTGGGGTTAGCTTAAGGCTCGCCCAGTGTCACATGGCCTCGGGTCCTTCATGATCTGGGGGGCCTTGCGGCACGGTGGTGGCTTATGTCCCTGGCTGCCTATTGTTGTATTGTTGTCAGTGTGGCATTGTGATTACATTTTCACCCACGCATACACACACACTCTTGAACAAACGCATTCACAGCTACACATTCGCACACTCAGGATAAGTTGAACAACAAAATTATATATTTATTAATGTAATGTTGATATGGGCCTGTGTATATATATGTGTGTTTGTCTGAAATGTATGCATATGCATACATTTTTATCTATAAATAGTTGCTGTTATTGTTGTTTTCGTTACCTTTCTTGAAGATGTTTGTTCCAGTATATTGTTCCTTGTTCCCCTGATCCCCTTTGTGTTTCTCCCTTTTTTATTCCTTTCTTTCTCCCATCTCCCGGAGTCCCCTCTCCGTTCTGGTCGCCTAGTCGACAAATAACACATAATAATAATTAAATGCATCAATAAACTTAAAATGTATTTCACGCGAGCGGATGAGAATGACAGAGTCCTCAGATATAAAAGCTATTTTGTTTTGGTTACTGCACAGTACCCAAAGCTAAAACAAACCAGGAAATTGCATTAAGATTTGAAAATGCAGTGTGGATCCAGCATGTGTCATCACTGAAAGTGCTGAAAGAAACTACATAAAAATGCTGAATTTTTTTTTTGGAAGAAACAGCTTTAAAATGCTAAGATACAGAAAATTGCTGAAAGAAACTGTTTAAAAATGCTTAAAACTTCTGAAAGAAAGGAAATGCATACATTTTTCGACTGTTGTAAATATTTTCACTGTTTTCACTTGGGGAGGACGGCATAATAAAAAAGGCGGTGCCTTTGACCCTGTCGGCCATTGTATTTTTGCCGTCCAGTATGCCGCAAAAAAAGAGGTGATGGCGTATATGGTCTCAAAGGTGGCTTAGATGAGGTGGACAGTATGGCTGGTCCATTTCTGCACTAATAATTAGATATTAGCTAGCTACACTATGAACTGGAAAAAGACAATAATACTCCCATTCTCTGAGGATGCTTGGGATTCTACAGGACAAAACTCACAATTCTCACTTTATACCGGTAATATCATGTACCTAGGGATAAATATCTCCTACGGGCTGTCAAAATAGTTTTATTTCAATTACACCCCATACCTGAATACAATAGCAGAAAAAACCTCCAACGCTGGATGAATTCACTCCTCTCACTCACTGGACCAATTGCAATTGTCAAAATGAAAATACTGCCACAGATTAACTAAGATTTCTAAATGCTCCCAATAAGTCCAACGGATAAATGGTTTGAATCAATAGACTCACTCATTACAATGAGTGAACAACTTATGGTGGCTTAGAGGCTCCTAACTTCCTGTTATATTTTCTGGATAATAAACTGCATTACATCACTAAATGGACCAATTTTACAAACCAAAATATTTAATGGTTGATTATTGAGCGACTTCCCACATCATTTCAGACTTTCCTTTTCTATGCACATCCGTAAAACATCATCCCTGTTTGGAAAACACTGCATCTCTACAACTCTGGCAGCTTGGTGGAAAGTCATTAAAATGTTTGATTCCACGCCAACACCATGTAAATACACTCTTATCTGTCACAACCCAGACTTGCTCGACAGAACGCCTCCCCACCATCACACATGGGGAGAAAAAGGGATGACACACCTTCATCATTTTTTCACAATGATCTGATTTCAATCAGAAGCACAGACTGGTCAGACACAAATTTCTGAAGTGGCTACAATTCAAATATCGTCATCACATATCATCCACTTGCTCAGGAACAAAGCTTCATAAGCCAAAACTTTAGCAGAAGTTGAAATAAAGAGCATACTCATTGGAGAAATTAAGACCAATCTACTTGCCCATGTTGTTTTTTGTTAGCGCCATCATTTATCCCATTTTTTTATGAACTCAAATAGATTATCTGAACAAAAGTTAAAATATCACATAACTGTCTAGAGCCCCATAAAATAATTAATGATATAGTTCAGTTCACAACTGCAGAAAAAGACTTCTATCAGACTGCGATATCTCATTATCAGTCCCAGGGAACAGTTTTATTTTTATATTGACTTATCCATCCCGCGCCTCAATCGACTTCTGGGTAGGAATAAACAGTTACATTTTTTCTATGACTACCAATTCAAATTTGCAGCTAAATGAATATAAAATTATCCGTAGAACACTTGGCACGCAACACAATATGTATCAAATAAGACTGGTAAGCACAGACACCGGCTTACATTGTAGAATTGGCATGGCAGATAATTATTTCCCTGCACTTTGGGTCTGCCAACCAGTTCACTCTTTTTCCAACACATGACAGAAAAAATGTCCCCCACCCTGAGCTGCTGAATCTTCCATCCCCACAGCTCTGCCTGTTAGAAGACAAATAATAAATTAACATACCACACAAATACAAAGACAGCCTGCTAATTTCTCTAGCTTTCGCCCAAAAAAACATTCTTATCGACTGGGAATCTAAAAAAGAAATCACTGCTCAAAACAAAAACAACATCACAGATTTCAAAGAGAGGTGGACACAGTTCATGTATTTGTTGGGACTGAGCTAATGTCACCCACATTATATCACTTAACTATGTAAATATAATGTATGCAATGAAACTATGAAGTATGTATGATGTAAGGAAATATTCAGTATAATTAAGTGGGTTCTCTGTTCCGGCCGTTCTTGTGGCTTGGGGGGCTGACCAGACAATCTGGCTTCTATTGGACGATGGAGGGGGCCCCGTACATTGGTGTGGATCTTGCTGCATGATCCTAGCTCAACACACCAGCATCTACTATGACCCGATCTAAAGTGTTGATGTGGGCCACCAGTGGATGCTGAGCCAGTGTTTGAGGTCAACATCACTGCTCTGTGATTGGTTCTTTGGACTCTTTTGGCCCTGGGCTGGCTGGGATGCATGGAACACAAACTATTACACTGCTCGTTAACGTCACTGCCTGTTTGTCATGTTTTGTTTTTGTTCACGCTCCCTTTGATGGGAAGTAAGTACAACTTCCAAATTAAGAGTAATAGGTTAGTCTTTCAAATGCCGCCGTTGTTTTGTGTAGGTGTCACCTACACAAAATCACATGAACATATATAATATCTATCTATTGCAAGATCAAACTGCATATATTTTAAATGATTTTTCCAAATCTTGTCACAAACCACAAGTTTCGGTGCAGACAAATGAAAAAGAAAGAAAGAAGTAAGCTAGCGACATTTTACTGTGTGTTAAACGCATTAACTTGATTGCTACAGCACTGCTCTGACATTTAAGAACCCTTCTTTTTCTTCCTTTTTGTGCAGTTGCTACCAGCCATTAAGTGTACTTCCCTTTACTTGAGAATTATTTTATGTCTATTTGTTATCTAAGATGCATCTTGTTGCCATGGCGCCTCAGACGATCTGTTTGTCACTATGCACAGGCTCAGTGAGAAAAAAGGCGCTGACCTCGGGGATCGACTGATGACTCTGCTTTAACTGTGTGAACACCTCACAAACAGTGAATGTATGATCAATCTTTATACATTCTCAATAGATTCAATTTCTTGCTCACGCCAGGACTTGAACCAAAAACCTTGGGTTTCAAAGGCAGCGTGTAAAGTTAAAAGCTCAAATGTCAGTTCAACAAAAGGCTCAAATCGTAAAGTTTAATGTCCTCTTGAACACATCACCTATACTATGAATGATTTTAGTGTTTATGAAGGTAAGGTGAAAGACTGGGACTATCACTTTTGAAGCTAGTTTAACATTTAAGGAAATACATTTGTAATAATAACAAATAATTAACAAAATTACTAATAACATTTTCTTAATATCAAACTTGATCTGTATAGCATTTCGAAAACACAGTTACTAAGTGTTTAACAGAACAAGATAAAATTACAGTGTCAATATTAAAAAGTTAAATGACACTATTAATATAAACATGAGACCTAATCAAAGGGAGAGTATAAAAAAAGCAGAATAGTAATAATAGAGGGATAAAAAACTGTCAGTGATCAAGTGATCAAGGACACCAGTGTAATTTCCATCTGAGCTGCACACACCTTTAGGAGGGACTGGATGCTGGTAAAGTCAATCATTTACAACGCTATACATCCTGTATAGAGTCTTTTTTACTTTATCGTAACCATCCCTGTTGACCCAAATTACCGGAAGTGAGCAGAGTATCACTAATCTCTGCTGTTATTATGATAATTTTCATTTATAAATGAACAGTTTATGTTACTTTAGTTCAGCTAAAGCTGTCATTGTTCACCTGTTCTTTAGAAAATTGCTCATTGACCTGAATTATTTATAAACATTTTCAGGTCTGTGAGCATCTTAAGCATAGTGGCTTCTGCTACCAACATCCTGTCACCCAAAATACCAGAGGTGACTACTACAGTCACAGCAGGTAATTAATTGGTACAGTTACTTTAGCAAAGAACGTCATCATGAGGAAAGATTGCCCAAATGAAGAAAGAGGTTGGAAGCCAAATTCAAGATGGCCCAAAGAGATGTCAGTCAACTAACAGAAGTCCAGAACGGTATTCTGAGGGGAAGACCGTCCGAAGGTTGGATGGTTGGCTCAAGATAGCCGAGAAAGAAATCTGTTGCTTAACAGAAATGAAGAATTGGTATCATGAGGGACTGAGTGCCCCCATGGAGAAGACGATTGGAAACCAAGATGAAGAGAGTCCAGGGAGAAGTCTGTCGCCTAACAGAAGTGAAGAACGGTAACATGAGAGAAAGATTGCCCCTGTGGGGAAGAAGATTGGATGGTTGGTTCGTTTTCATACAGTTTATTATATACACTTTTTGATACAGGCAAATCAGGAGGTTGTAAGTTATGTTTTTTTCTTACATTATTGTAACCGTCACGTGACCCAAATTAACGGTATCACTAATTTCAGGTTGCTTCGGTTCAGCTAATGCCGTCATACTTTACTTGATCTTTAGAAACTTGTTCATTGATTTAAATTATTTACAGACATTTTGAAGTCTGTTAGCATCTTTAGCTTAGCGGCTTCCGCTACCAACACCACGTGACCCAAATATCCAGAAGTGACCAAAGTCCCATAATCTTAGCTGTTATTGGTATAATCTTCATTTCACAGCCTTAATAGCTGCAGGACAAATAAGGTTACTTTAGTTCAGCTAAAGTCCCATTAGTTTGCTTTTTCTAGGTGCAAAAATGATTTTTTAATAAACTTAAAAAACGCCATTATCTGATTTGAATTTTTCTATGGCTCTCTCTTGCACGTTGCCACAATGTGACATCGCTGCTGCTAACGGCTTATAATTTCATTTAATTTGTTTTTAATGCTGCGACACATGTGACCTAAAACAACTCATGAGCCAGAACTCCTCTAGGCTATGTTAAAATCTACCGATGAGTACATTTTCATTCAAATCAATCCTGTAGGTTTTCATAAACCTTGCTCACAAACAAACAAATATAGAGAGGTGAAAACATGACCTCCCTGAGCTAAGTTAAAAATAATAATACATTATTAACTAATAATAATAATAATAATAAAATTAACTTAATAATAAACTTGCTTTGTATAACCCTTATCAAAGATACGGTTGCAAAGTTTTTAACAGAACGAGATACACTTGAATAATTGGCAATATAGTTAGAAGCAAAAAAAAAGTTTAAATTGTTCAATGCATAAAGTTCTTCTGAATAATAATTCTAATGACTGTTGCAGTCTCAAAATGATTCACACACCTGAATGGCATCCTGCACGAGAGCACTCATTTGGCAAATCAAATTGTATTAAATCACCGTCCTCCATGCCCTACTTCCAAGATACACCACTGCTGACCCAAACGCTTAAGAAAAGTTGCTTCCGTTCGCTCACAGCAATCCAGATCAGGCTCATAAATTATGGGATGCAGTTTTGTGTTAAACCCATCTAAAACTTTTCAGGCCTATGGAGCAGCGGTATGTCTGGAGGCGAGAGAATGGTCACCCCGGATATGGTGAATCATGGCGCTGGTTTGGTGATGCACTGAGGCAGCTTTCTTTCCTTGGCCACTAGAAACCTGCAGGATGTAGAGAGTACGAGGAATTCTATCAAGTCCACCAAGGCTTGGTTTCGGAAGATCTCCTGCAACAGTCACCTGAACTGAATCCCATAGAGAACTTCTAGGTGGATTTCAAGAAGGTGGTTGAGGTATTTAAAGCCAGATTTTCTTTCAATGTGAGAGGAGATTATAGATTTTTTTTTCACAACGTATTATGCTGATGTCACTGAACTTCCAACATCTAACGAAAGATGAACTAATTGAAAGATGTATCTGTGAAATCAGTCTAAAGATCTGAAATGGCGTCTCTGCACAACGGACAAAATACCATTTCAGATGTGGTCGGTAACATTTGGTGATGAATTGGCATTTGAGTGATGTATATTTTTCGACCCCCCGCATAGCCTCACTGCAGCATTAGACTGTCCGCTGCATGTTTGACTGTTTGGTGTTTGAGCCCTGTCTTCCAAAGAGTCACTCCTTTTACTTATCAGTCCATTGACTCCTTAGGGTCATCAGGGCATGCTGCTGCAAAATTCCTAGATTATTCTAGATTAGAAGTAGCTCCCACGCTCTCCCATGAATGTATCTCAATGATGCACATACTAGTTACTTCTACCTTTTAAAAAGTTGGAGAAACATCAATCCATATATCTTGACAATGACAGATAAACTCCTACAAGATTAAGCATAGATGACACATCACACTTGACAACAACAACAATAACAAAAACATCATCAAATGGATCTCTCAGATTCAAACAACTTCATGCAGTTTGGGAAACAGATCACAGATAGATTAACAGATTCAGGAACAATCTATCTGTTCCTGAATCAGATAGAATCAGGAAGCCCTGCTGGTCTCTCTGTACCTGTCTGCTGAACCCTAGGCTAATGTCCTTCATCGCAATCTCCACCAGCGGCTTCTTATGCCGCCACCAAGACTTCCACTACTAACCCTCTGACAGCAGCCGAACAAGGCCCACTCAGAGTCCATGTCACCGACTTCCCCTGGGATATGTCGGAGGTGTGAATTGAAGATCTGACGGATACGAGCCTCAGCCAGACATTTTCAGCTCACCTTCATCCTCCCCTCACCAATTAGCATTTAACTTTCAACAGAGTCACACTATATTTTTGATTAGAATAATATAGAATATAATAATAATAATAATAATAATAATAATAATAATAATAATAATAATAATAATAATAATAATAATAATAATAATAATAATATAATTCTGGTTTTGGCTAGGCCCATAGACACTTGAGACTGAACAGTGCTCTCATGTTACTCCTGGGGGAAAGTACATAAGCACGAAAATGTTCCTGTTAGAGAGAATTTCCTCTACGTTTAAGTCAATCATTTTAATCGCTGACTACCTGGATGCACTTTCACATAGTCAGTTTGCCTATATGTGAATAATGATAAAAACAGCGCTGCTGAAACAGTTGTTAACTGGAAACTAACAAGGAGGGATGTATTTTGTCTCACACTTGCTCAGCTCCAGGCAGCTAGAATAACAGCCTGTTATAAAATTTACATTTATAGGAATCATAATTTCTACACCATTGCACTTCTGATTTCCTATCTGCAGGATATAATTAAATTATCCTCTTAGCGTTAAGTTACAAGATAATTAGTGCATTGTTTGTGCTTCTATGCCTCTTTTAGTTATAATTTTCCCTGCAGGGAGAGTATTTATAATTTGATATAAATTGAGCAATATGTTAAAACCTTCCAAGCAGCCATCATGATTTATGCTTTATAAATGTGGTAGCAGTTATGAAAATGAGTGTAAGTCATTTTTTACTCTAGTGAGCCCTATTAGCGACTACATTTTAGTTTTGACAGTTTGAATAAATTGGTGAGAGAGCAAGAAAGAGAAGAACCGATAAGTTTAGCTCTCTTTGAGCTATGGCAGCCATCCAGTATGGGCCTTCTTTGTATTCAGAGGGCACTTCCTTTCTGTGTCAGGGCGGGACAAGAAAGCAGTTAACGTGACATTTAGAGATGCTCAGAGATTCTCTCTTGAGGCCAGTGGGAGGGAGAAAAGAGCCAATGATGTTATCACAGACATGTGTTTTAAATGCCAGGAAAGGTGCTTTGCCACTGAGGGTTGGCTAAAAAGATAAGCAGAGAATAACCTGGCCTCTGGTCTTACACCTCTTGTGCCGTATCAGGGGCTCACGTTGAGCTTAGTCTGAAATGGTTTCATGTGTTTTTTATCAGATACGGTCTTTTGGGGCTTACTGATCAATCTTCTTAGGTCGTACATTAGGGCCATGTTATCCTTGTAGTAAATCCACACATGCAGGATGCATTTTAAACACTGGGCCACAGGATAGGATATTTAATGAGTGGCTGACCGGTCTCAACCATATGGTTCTTATACACATCTTAACAGTGGATCACAGCCATGATTAAAGACTCAGTCCTCTGAATTCTGAATATAATGAAAACCTGCTTTCCATTAATACCAACCTAAGATATCTTATTGATGTGCGTTTATCCTGAAAGGACTTCCACAACAAGACTGCATGAATATCTAAGAGGTAAGGATGGCTCAGTCTTGTGGTAAAGCCTCTGTAAACTAATCAATCATCGTTTCCTTGGGAAACTGTTCCAATTAAATCACACTGGTGCATGTCGGTACTTGATATGTTAAAAAATAATTCTTTAAAAGTATTTGAACATTTTATTATTCAGATGTGAACCATTGGGATTCATCTTTGCTCACACAGTCCATGTAAGAATTTGTACATGCAGTAAATTCTGTATGTTTAATACAAGGTCTATCCACTCCATGCCCCCAATTAATTCTGACAGTAGCTTCAGATGCATGAAGATGGAGCTTGGGAAACAAGATGAGCTATTTGTCATAACATTTCCCACCCATGTATCCGGAGAACTTCCACCACTTTTATGGTTCATCATCGCCTCAGACACATTGGTGAGCAGTTTGCTTGGGAAGTACACACAACAGAAACATTGTAATGTTTATACTGTCACTGGTGACAGCTTAAGAGTATGTGTATCTGACTTGGTTTTACAGGTAAGAGCTGGCAAGAAGGATGTTTGAGCCATGAAAACCCCAAAACTCTTCTTGAGAACAGTTTCTTCTCCTTTTGCTCTTATCATAATTCATTCTTTCCCTTCATCTTGAACAGTTGCAATTTGTCAAATCCTCCCTTGCAAACTATTTTTGTCACTCTGTCATATGCTTATACTCTGTGTTTAGTCAGGGAGGAATAATCCATTTGTATATTTCTCACAATCTAAGGGTCCCTTGAATATTCAACGCTTTGATGTTTGGTTGTCTGCATTACCTAAGCAGCTTGCCATAACCGGCCCCCCAGAGATTCTCCCTGCATGCTTCTCTCTTACTTTCTGTACCGTGTCTGGATTGAGAAAATAAAGTATACCTTTGAAGCTTCTCCTTTGTTGTCTCTTTGGAGGGTCCTTTCTGTAGATAATGACTAATTTCAATTTACACCTCACCCGAAGAGTCCTGCATATTGTCTTTTCCATCGCTACCGGCTTGAGCGCCTAAAAACGTTGTGACATGACTTTCGTCGTCAATTTGCATGAGCACACATGGCAGATTTGGCCAGACATTAATTATTCGATTTCTATGGCTAGTACAACAAAGAGAGCCAGCTGTCAGTTGGCTGCCATTGATGCACTTTGGGAGAAAAAAAATGGAAGCACAAACATGGCTAAAGCCCAGGGAGCTTCCGGAGTATGTGTGCCTGGAATGTCTGATGACTGGATTCATGCAGCATGGGCTCTTACGCAATGCTGCAGAAAATTGGCTGCAAAATAGTGAACTGTTGACTTCTGGAGTCATTGGGCAAGTTGCCCGGACAGTTGCTGACTCAGCTCAAAGGCATGGTTAACCTTGTACCGAACCAAACCAGCTAGACGGACCATTAACTGCCACAGTCTCTTTAACTTCTCCAGAATTATACGCTTGTGTCTGCAAAATGTATTAAAACAGAAGTATCATTAGAGAAACTGGTATTTTCATGCATACTATCTGCTTTGCTCAAGTAAAATGAATGCTCATGAAATTAATTACTTGACAATTTAATTCACAACAAGTAAAACAAGATTTAACAGAGTAATTTTATTCATTTTACACCGCATTAATACTGGCTTATTGTCTTCCTGCTACGACTCACATCATTAAAAACACCTTTCTGCTTCCCCCTGCCTTTCATCCAATCAATCATCCAATTAATTATTCAATTCACTTCACTGAAACTTTTACTTTTAGATTTCTCACACATTTTACTTCCTTTGAGATTTAATCTAATCTCAATATGCTTTTTATGTTGTTTGATGTTGTTAAAATACATTTTTAAACATAATATATTTTTTAAAAACTTCATTCATATAACTTTCATTTTTATTGTTTAACTCTCCTCATTCTCTTTTTGTATTTATTGGCCACTATAACGAATTTCTCTAATTCCATATTCTTGTTTTATATCATCCTGTGCACATCTTGCATTTTTTGTTACCTTGTTATTATATTTCCGAGAAGTCGGGGATGTTACGGCATCATCATCGCGCGATGATCCTTCGTGTTAACACGATTACTGAAGAAGTCTTTCATGGATCATTTTCAAATGTTATACCCACATAGTTATACCCACTTCCTAATCGTTGGACTGAAATATTTTAATCCTGTCTTACATTAATTATGTATTTGGTTTTTCGATTTCATTATCACCATCATTATTACCATTATTATCATTTTATTGTTTTTATTTAAGGACCTAAATTGTCCCCTCCTGCCTTTTTTTTAAACAGAAGCCCTCACTTCATACAATCTAATAATATCTAATTGTCAGGATTTAGGATAGCTCTATATAAAGATATATTTATATCCCAAAAGAAACTTGAGTTCTATGCATTTGCCCCATTGCTGAGGTAGCATTGGGCAGCTCATTTGAAGGGTCCGGGAAGCATATTGGGTTCAGTAAGACCCTAAGGCATGACTTGCTGGGGCTTGAACTGGCTACCTTTCAATTGGGAGACAGCTACTCTACCCAATGGGCTACAGTCGCTTATTTTTGCTGAACAATGGATGAAGAAAAATTATTAACAATTATTTTGAAGATGCCATTATGAAATTCTGATGATTTTTCTATATGAGCTTGATCAAAAATTGCAATTTTGATGGGTTTCCCTGGGGACATTTTTGTCCTTAACATTGTATTTGAGACAATTTTATTTACAAAGTGAATCATTTACATATTTTAGGATCAGAGGTTGACAGTTTTCCCCCTAAAATACAAACCCTTTCCAAAAATTTATGGAAATAACATTTTAACAGCCAAGTTAATAATTTAAGAAAAGCAGTCAAAAGACAAAAATGTTCCTAGTGAGGCACAGAGGTTAAAGAGGTTGGGACGCCTGTGGCATCGTGGGTCTAATGGGTTGAAGAAATTCAGCTCATAAATTTATATTCTAACTTTTCACATGACAAGTGAAAAGTTATATATTGAATAGAATGTCAATTTATTATGGATCACAAGCTCTTCTAATGACGTCAGCAAATACGAGCACACTTTCTTTTTTTTAAAGCTAGGACTCATGCTGTGGCCAAAGATGGAGCTTTCTATGAAGATTAGGCCTTTTGCACAGCACAGAGGGCGAGAACACACTGACCTAATTACCCTAACCTAACTTTCCGATTGAGTATTACAGGACTGACGTTGTGCATCGTTTGAACTGTGCTAAACATTTCAACAAAATCAAAAGATGAAAACTATAGAAGTCAAATATTCTATGATATTTATTTTATTTCTCTGCCTTGATCACAATTCCAGTCCCGGAGGTTCATAAGTCACTCTTTTATCCAGGCTTTCACTTTGAATGCTCAGCATGAGAAAGTTGTTTGAATTGTTTTCTCAAGAATAAAGAAGGAATGCTAATTTCAAGATACTTATGGCCAAGCTTTTGACAATTCACAGCGTCAATGTCTTGTTATCCCTTTATTCTTTTTCTGATTGTTTTTCTGGTTTTGCCCCTCATTTGCCCCTTTAAAGCTAATGCAGTGCGTTCATTCTGTCCTCGTGTCAGCAGTACAGGCTCCTCATGAATAAGTCAGTGTGATATTTACTTAGTGAATATGAAAGATGGAATTTTTTTGATTTTATCGGTTTCATTAAGAAAAATAGTTTAAAGATGTATTTAAAATGTGTCAAGGCCAGAAGCGTAGACAAATAATCTTCATTTTGAAGACTAATTATAACTCTGACTGGATGTGACAGAGGACCCTATTCTTGTGGCTTTCTGTGGGAACATTTAGTGTGGGTGCACTGTATGCCTGGTGAATCAGATTCATACATTCATTTTGTTCAGGGTCATGTGGGACTTCAGCTTATCCCAGATATTGGTTGAAAGGTGGGGTACAACTTGGACATGTTGCCAATTCAGAGATGAACCCTCGGACCTTCATGCTGAACGGCATCTCAAACCCAGAGCTTTCACCACATTATCTACGCATTCTGATGCATCCCCATCTTTACCCCACCATCTGTCTCTGTCTCCTCTGACTGCAACCTTGCAGCTATTCCAACTCTTGATCCAGTTTTTCAATGTGACCCACACATTATGACCCACTGCACCAACCCACTGTGCACCTGTGTGAGCAAACTATGAGAATATCAAGAATTTATTATTAACCTTAGTTCCCGCGGGCCAGCTCATGTTAAGCAATGTTAACTATTGTTTTAATGTGTTTAGTGCACCATATGAAGACAAAATAGGTAAGTAGGTCAGCTACGGCTATTGCTGCTAAATTCAGCAAGCCAGTAATAGTTTGCCAAAATTATTCTAGCTCTATCATTCTATTTACTATATTACTATATTATAAATTAAATGTATTATTATTATTATTATGATATCTACATGCAGGCATTTTGCTAACCAGCTAGAAAGCTAGCTAACCTAGCATAAATGTTTATGACCCCACCTTTTCATAAACCTAACCAAAGAGGTTTAGTGACTAAAACAACAAAACTGAAACTGTAAATTTATTTTGAATATCCAACTTGAATGTGTACTTGTAGTTAGCCTAAGCAAAATGTGACAAAGGCAAGTTTTGGTGAAATACCTGGTCTGTGTTTTGGTGGAAAGTTGGTTTGTTGGAGCTCATTAATCCTGTGTGTCACAGCCTTCTCTCCGTCTATAAAGAAGTCAGAGGTTCATTTTTATACTCCAATTAATCTATGAAGCAAATGTGGCTAATTCCCACTATAAGAAATGATGTGGATATTAACAACATCATATGCATAGGATTAAAAATGAAATAGTGTCGGCTTGCTGTTATAATATAAACTGCTTCACTCAACTGCTTTTTATGTTTGTTTTTTTTTATATCATCATTTTACTAATTACTACTAATAAAATGCGCCATTGGCATCAGATTCATAAAGCTGTTTTGTATCCTGTAGAGAATAATATAATTTCTTGGAGAAGCCAATTCTTCATGTGCTGAATACTTCTCTGTAACTGGCAGGGCAGTCGAAAGCTTTGAGACCAGTTGTGTTCTGAGTTTTTATGAAACCCCCGAACCTCGGCTCTATAGTCAACCAGCCCTTTTGCACTTTGCAGCAGGGCTGGGGGACTTGTCAAACCAAAAATCATACTGGCCCAGTTTGGTACAGCATAGTTAACAATCAAATATCTAATACAAGGAGTCCCAATACGTAAAGAGTGAGAATAAGATCATGAATTAAATCAACAGTGTGCTGATCGACTGGTCAGAGTATAAAAAGTAATAACAGTTGATGGTAATAAACTTTTTTGTTTAAACATAAGTATTTTTTCCCTTAGCAAAGTACGTGGGCATGTTTCACAATTCAGTAAAAATCACTGTATTTTCAAAATAATAGATGTCCAAGATAGCTAAACTCCGTTGCTCGAGATAGCAACCTTAACCTGGGAGAAGCAGTCCACAGATTTCTAGTGGAGAATCATGGCATCAGATTTGGATGCGCTGACGTTTACCAGCTGCTTCAAACTGAATCTGAGCTTTGACAGTTTGATAATAATAATAATAATAACTTGCATTTATATAGCGCTATTCAAGAGACCCAAGGAGGCAAAAGCAAAATTATAACATAATGATAATTTTAAAAAAGCAAGAGGCAAGAAATGGAAACAATATTAATTGCAATGGATGGAGGGTTGGCAGAGTTAGTTTAGG
This sequence comes from Lophius americanus, assembly GCA_037951165.1. NCBI lineage: Eukaryota > Metazoa > Chordata > Actinopteri > Lophiiformes > Lophiidae > Lophius > Lophius americanus. The sequence goes on along the minus strand of JBBDHG010000076.1, from coordinate 5,411,491 downwards.
TTAAAGTACTTGGTGAAAATTTGGTGTTTAAGTTGTCTTTTTGAAAATGTCCAGAAATGATGCATTGTGGATTTCCAGAGGGACAGAGTTCCAGAGGGTGGGGGGCTGCAACACTGAAGGCTCTAGGTTCGCAGTTTGGTGTGGGGGGTGGCGAGCTGACCCATGTCTAAGGACTGCAGCTTTTGGGATGGAGAATAGGGATGGAGGTCAATAAAGCAAAGAAACTTTTTTCGGGTCTTTCCCTTTTTAGGGGTCGCACAGCTAGGTCTCGTTCCACATTTTGATTTGTCAAAGGTTTTTACGTCAGATGTCTTACCTGACACAACCCTCCCATTTATCCGGGCTTGGGCCCGGCACTAGATGTGGGTTGGCTGGTACCACTGAGGACCTTGTCTGAGGGTCCACAATGGATTTCTGCCACACCCTCTTTTTGACTAGGATTTTAACCCCAGTCTCCTCCACAAAAATAAGCAAAAAAAGGTTGAGAAGATCTGAGAAAATGAGGAGTGGAATATGGAGCTCGGAGTTCGGAAACATAACTTGGGGCGAAACCATATAGTGCTTTGTAAGTGATTAGCAGGATCTTATAGTTTATTCTAAATTCAACAGGGAGCCAATGGAGAGATGCAGGAACAGGTGAGGTGTGGGACTGATGGCTGGTCTTGGTTAATAATCTATCTGCTGCATTTTGGACTTACTTTGAACAATGTACAGGTGATAACAATAGCCGAGACAAGAGAAAACAAATGTGTGAATTAGTAAATTCAGATTTATAAAGGAGAGGGTGGGTCTGATTTTTGCAATATTTATAAGCTGCAGGAAACAGTATTGAACAACTTTTGTAATATGGTGCTCAAAGATCATGGATTGATCAAAAATTATGAACTCTGTAGAAACCTACATCATACTCTCCGTCCCTGTGTTCCTACTCAAACTTAGAAAGCAATCAAGACTGAACTAAAAAGGCTGATAGGACACAAGATCACATGAGAGCCTGTAGGCGTCAGGTTGAAACGACACCGACTCATGTCCGTTTCAAGGTCCATGGTCTGAGAGATGGTGGGGAGCTGGGAAATGTCAGGATCCCCAAAGATGAAGTTGAAAGTTCCCCCAGAATCATCTGGAATATCCTGTATAACTACCTACCGCTGCAACCTCACATCTTATGAATGGAATGAAAAAAAACAACATTATTTTATACTCAAAATTGATTTTTGTAAGCCACTTTCTCTGCTCAGCATGTCTGAGATCCTCAGCAATGGGACAAGATGTTGGTGACTTCTCTACAGCTGTTTTTCAAAGTGAAAACACACCAGTGTCAATCTGGAACAACACTAGCAAGTTGTGTCGGATTGCTTTCTTTTTCTCTTTTGAAAACATGATGTATGCAGATATATATTTTAATGATAGAATTTCTTGAAATGAAATGCAATGAAATAAATACTTACTTTTTAAGTGCTTGTTCTATATTAGAGCCCTAGGTACATAAGGGAAATGGAAGTGATTTCAACCAAATATACATTACCTGAGCTAGTATGTTTCTGTGCAGTTTGACAAGCAATACTCAAATATTCTTCTCTATATTAAATCGGATATGAATGTTGGTAGCAGAAATTAGGAAACAATATGATGGGAATAAGAAGCTCTCAATGTGAAGTAAGAACATATATATGTGGTTTGGCAGAGAAATTGTAGCTGTACTGAAATGAACCAGTGGAGCCACGAAGAGTAACCTTAATATCGGGATGCATGCTTCAATATAGCTTTATGAGTAGAATTACTGTAATTTTCCCGCTGACATTCAATGCGAATGGACTACTGCAAGAAGTGACATGAAGGCTCCGTGTCGAGAAGACAGTAAGCATACATCAGCGCTAATGGTGAAGACAAGTGGGTTGTTTAGGCCACTGCATGACACATAATATTCAACCTTGTTCATGAATCTTCAATTACCTGCTAGAAAAATGCAGATTGTATCAGCAGCCTCCTTTCCAATGTCCTCTGTGGAGAAACCAGACTGGGCTGTTCTCTGTGGAGCTGCCAATCTGCACTGCATAGGATAAGAGCTTCCTTTTATCACAGGTGCAAATGGGAGGCTGTCCCGTTTCATTAAGTGGACTGGCCGGTGGCTGGAGCCCGGTGCATGTTGGCATGCTGCCATTGCTGTCTTCCAGGTCTGCAGGATTGCTGATGAATCCCTGTGGTGGGGAGTTCACACATGTTAACCTGCACAACAGGCAGGTAAGACAAGTTTGCTAGAAACAAAAAGTAAGATGTTGCAATGGTGACTGGGTATCGGCACTGGGAGAGCATTGGCTATTACACTGGTACCAGCCTGTGACATGATACAAGAAATTAAAAAGACCAACAACAAAATAAACCAAACTGAATAATAAACAATTTTAGGATAATTACTATTGCTGTAATTAACATGGGCAGAAAAGTTCAAATTAAGTCATAAAGGTTAGCAAAGATCGATTCAGTTTTCAAATAAAAATGCCCCCCACATTGGGCACAAAGACCACTGTCTGATAGCATTGAAATAAGCCCCGCCCACATCACTGACTGCATATAATGAGCAGCCATGACAATGTAAAAAATATATAAAAACTGACAGGTTAAGTCACAAGAGTATTGATTACCTCCATACAATGCTCTTGTCAGTGGGTGGGGTATATATTAGGCAGCAAGTTAGCATTTTGTGCTGATGTTGATGTGTTGGTAGCAGGAAAATATGATGTAATATTTGTACAGCTCCTCATTCTGAATGTGCAGTGTGAATTTCTGTGCACAGACAAATATTTTTGCATAAATAAGAGGGCCTGGCCTTCATAGTCTGTGGACGCTGCACTGATGTACTGAGTCTTCAAATACTGTATTTGAAAGACTCTAAATTTGGACCCAGTTAAAAAGATCTAATAATGTTTGGTATTCTAGGTAAACAACATATTAACAATGTCTCTGTTTGCATGTTAGCATACTGATGTTAAAGGGTATCATGCTGAATTAAAAACACAACTGTCTCTTAATACAGCATTATTATAGAGTCTGGACTCCACAGAGGTTATAGAGTCTTATCATCATATAGCCTTAGCTCTATTTGACTATTTGATGACTAATATATCTAATCTGACTTTCTTCACATTAAAAGATGTCTGAAACCATAAATAGTATAATATAAGATATCAGACAAAAGTAATTGATGACACTGTACCATATTTTGTCATGCTTTTTCCAAATATTTGGCTGCCTAAATATTCAGTTATCCAGTAATCCATGTATTCATCTAAACTATTAGATAAAGTGTCTCAGTGAACCTTCAAAAGTATTTCAAAAAACAATGTACTGAACTAACTACATTGTCATATGGCACTAGCCATATTTCATCTCAAGATAAAGTCACTTATTATTTTAATATGTCCATAATAATGGATTAAAAAGTAACCCAAGTGTCATGAATAGCCAGAAAAATACCCGCACACTACCAAGACACCTGTACACTTTCGTTTTATAATAGGCAACATGTTTGCGCTAGCTCAGAAAACCCACAGACAGGCATCACACCACCAGAGACAGAAAGAAGTCATAAAGCATACAGGAAATCAGAAACAGCAGCAACTCCCGACAAACAACAGCTTGTTCTGTACATGGCCTGATGAAGGGATGAGCAGCTGAGGAGTGACAGCAGCTACAGTGGGAAGGTGAGTCATGAAAGGAAGGTGAGCACAGAAGAGTTGGTGGCAGAGGACTTTACATTGCATCACCATGACAACAGCATTAACATGACCTTTTTACAGTTTGACAGAACATTGCGCGTTTAAGGCTACATTTTAACATACACGCGTGCTTCAATCTGTGGATTTGCTAACAGTGATGTGTGCATATTATCCTGCAGGCAATGTCTTTGTTAAAATGTTTGGAATTTTTTTTATCTTGCACACTTTGCATGTGTCTTAGTCTCATTATTTCATGGCCTATAACCTGGGCAACTACCGGGCTAATTCCTTAGACACATTCTCAAACTCTAAAGAATGAGTCTTGTCCACTTCCAATAACCATGGAATCCTCTGAGACCATTAAATGGTACTACTGACAAGTGTATTGGATCAATGCTGTGCCAGACTTTTGTCATCATGTGGTCAACTTTGTAGTGAGGATTAAAAGTACTTGGTTAGATTGAATAAATCATATACATAAAGTATCAACACTCTCCCAAAACACATCAACACTATCCCAAATCGCATAGACGTGCACTGCCTGACTACTGCTTGAGGAAGTTTGCATCTTATCACTAATCACCTCCAACTTCCACATGCCAGATTCATACCAAAGAAAACTCCTTGTATTGTCTAATAAATGTAAGCAGTGGGCACGCCTTTTGTTAGTCCTCAGCTGTCAAGCTAGTATGAGCGTATGTGGACATTTTAAAGATATATTAAAGGGGAGGAATTTCTATTTCAGCATTGGAGATCATGTATCTGAAAAACATGATAGCTGCTTTTGGGTTCCACAAGGGACCTGCGTTGGACCTTTATTCTTCTATCTTTACAAGCTGTCACTGGGTGACATCATCAGAGGGCACAATGTTTTTTTTCACAGTAACGCTAATGATACACAGCTGTACATTACTGCTGAGCCAAACGATGTGATAATGCCCTGCGCTCCATCATTAAACTCCTGTCCGCGATAAATAAATCAATGAGCAAAACTAAATTAAAACAGAAATCCATGTAGTCGGCGCAAAAGCATGAAGGGAAATTGGAGTGTCCAGTGTTAGCTGCTCGGCACTTGTTACCTGTGACACACAGTGTTGACTTTAAGCTCCTCCAGCTCACGTACAAAGGTTTAAGGGAATATGGCCCTGTCACGTTGCCCCTTCTCTGGAAGCCATATTTCCTCTAGAACACTGGGATCATCTGCTGCAGGCTTATTAGAGGTTCCTGCTAAAAGCTGGGAGAGGCAGCTTTGGTGCACAGGTAGACTTTCATTTCGGTCCGAGCAAAAAAAATAAACAGGCATACAGAAAACCCAATATACCACTGCCAAGGCCCAATCACCACTTTCAGCAAATAGAGATTTATTTTGAAATGTATTTATTTAATTGCTGCTTAGTTTTTGTTTTTCTAGAGACGGTTTTATCTAGTCCAAGTTTTATCATCAGTTATTATACCTGCTCAACCTCTTATGCGAGTTTCACATTACTCAGTCATTTAGTTTGTGTGTAATTTTTCCTCCAAAAGCTGTGTAGGTTATGAAAACATCATTTCCGCCACTGCGTCTGCCACAGATCCTTTGTGTTAACGCGTTAACTCAAAAACTGCTTCATTAAAAAATTTAAAATTTTAAACCCTCATACATCTTAGAGTGAGGAAGAATTTGACTGATTTTGGGAAACGTCATTTGCAATAATTCCGCCTCTAAGAGAAGCTTTGTCAAAATGTATTAGTCCAAATATAGTCTGAGGAGCTCTACCTTATATGGTTATCATATCTTACTCATTAAAGGAGATTTTTTCAGGCCCAATATCTAGTGGCTCATTCCTCGCAACATGCCTAACCATTGAATCAAAATTCACAAAGGTTGATGAAGTTGTTTTTGAGTAACCGTCCCAGAGACTGCTGTTTCTCTAATGGGGATGGGCTGAAGTCTTCATACACTACAAAATTCATCACATTTTATTTACTTCCCTAAATGGGAGTGTTTGCTGTTTTGTTTGAAAAACACAGAAATTTTCAGTTCACCGTCTGCCTTTCCGAGAATGAAAAGCAAAACAGAAAACAAACCAATCCCAACCATAATTTCCAGGAAGCTTCAGTTCCATTATTGAGAGGCCTGCGCATTGCAGCACTCTGCTGAGTCAGCGTTGTCAGGGTTATTTCTCATAGGGTTTGTGAAGTTAGGATAAAGGCTCTCTTAAATATCCCAGCTGCAATGCCAAAACAACACAAGCCTTGCCTGAAGGCACAAAATATTAATGCAGATTGTCTCCCATAAGATCTCTTCTAATCAGCTTGTCATTTGCAAAAAAAAAAAAAAAAGGATCTTTTGCAGAATGCCTTGATGGTATCATGTTTGGAGGTGCAGGTAAAGATCATACTGATGACCAGAAGCCTCATGTCCAACAGTTCATTATTGCATGACCTTTGGAAAATGAGAAATTCCTTGTGCTGTCAATTTTCCTTTTCTACCCTCCAGCTTCCCTCACAGTGAGAGATGGTGACTCCTGTCAGACACAAAGAGAGGTGAGCGTCCGACTAAACTCCCATACAGATTTAGTCAGAGTGTGAGCAAGAGGCAAAATGCATTTTGTACAGAAAGAGGATTGAATATAATACATACCAAAGTGCATCCTGGTTAAATCCCTTGATGGAGAGCAAAATAACAAAAGCTTTTGATCAGTGCAGCTTAAAGGAAATCCATTACTCGGGGCAGCAAAGCCTTTGGTCTTAGCCTGCAGTGTCCTATACGTTCACCCCCCTGCACCACGTATTCAATTAAATAAGTGTAAAAGAAAATCTATGTGTCATGTTGATGACATTGTGGGAAAAACATCTACATGTGTGATGCACCCCTTCGTGAGATTTTCTCTCACACAGGATGCCAATTATTGATCAGACATGTTGGAATCTGTCCATGGTGCTGAAATCACTCGCTTCTGTTGCCTGAGGATGTAATTCGGTTACAAAGTGAATACATCATAAGACATGGTACTTTATGGACTTGTTTAAAATAATGACAGAAGATAAAATATCAAGAATGTACCTCTAATTTTGGTTCTCAGGTATTGAGAACAAAACAATTGAACCCCTCCTTTTTTTTTTTTTAAATGAATGAATATAGCATTGAGTTGACACTGTAAGGTTACTGTACAATACCACAGGCACACATACACCATCAGTCCTAACCACCTGCCTAATAATGTGTAAGCCCCCTTTTTCTGCCAAACCATAGAGACATGGACTTCAAAAGAACTCTTCAGGTGTGCTGAATATCTTTGCAGCAGATCCTTTAAGACCTGTTAGTTCTGAGGTGGGGCATCTATGGTTTGGACTTCAGCTTTGAGGAATGCTGCCAAGTCAACACCTTAGACTTGTTGTTGTTTCCACTGCCTTTAGGGATTTACTTGGTCGGTAGGTTGGCTAGATAGCACATGTCAATGGAAAACCACATGAATGGCAGGGTCAAACGTTTCCCCTCAGGTACTTTGACATGGACCTTCGTGGGCATTCAGACTGGTCTATGGCTACACAGCCCAAAGAGCAGCAAGCCGTGATGTATTGTGTGATCCCTTTCTATCCAGAACCCTCTTTTTCAGCAATCTGTGCCGCTGTAGCTCTTCTGTGGAACTGGACAACACCTTCCCTCCCACTGGGATCAATGAGTCTTGCGTGCCCATGATCCTGTTGCCAATTCATTAGTTTTACTTCTTTAGACCACTTTGGTAGAATGCAACAGTGCAGACTGAGAACACCCAACAAGACCTGTAGTTCTGGAGATGCTCTGACCCAGTCGTCCAGTCATCACAATTAGGTATTTGTCAAAGTTGTTCGGCTCCTCACGCTTGCCGCTTTTTCTGCCTCCAACTTTGAAGACAAAATGTTCAATTCATTCATTATCAACCGCTTATCCTGTTCAGGGTCGCGGGGCGCTTTCGCCTATCCAAGCTGACAGCGGGTGAGACTGTCTACTATATCCCTCTCACTGACAGGGGCCATTGTAACATAATAATAAACGTAATTTTGGCTTCACTTGCCAGTGGTTATAAGGTTATGTCTTGTTGTTACAACAATATGAATCTAATCATAATCTGAAAGAAAACCTTATAATTACATCAATAAACCTAATTTCCTCTTCAAGATCCTATATGTTCCCCTAATATAGGAAATAGTGATTTATCGCCAGCAGTTGCTTTAGGCCACTGAAAATGTGTGTGCGTGTGTGTGTGTGTGTGTGTGAGTGTTTGTGATTAGAGATGCGGTTGCGTCACCGGCTCGCTGCCGGGACAGATGACTGATTCACATATACAGTCAAGCTAGCTAGTACAAAATCGGAAATCTGAATGTTTTCCCTTCAAAATAAGTAAAGTGATGTTTATTCTAGTAAGGTTGGTCTTGTTGTGAGGTACTGCTACCTAATCTCACAGCAATAACATTCTGGGTTTGGATTTATATCTTTTTATGTGGATGTTACACGTGCCCTGTGGGTTCTCTGCCTTCCTCCCACAGTTCAAATACACGCACTAGGGGCATTAGTGGATTTGTTTCCCATAGGTGTGAACGTGAGTGCATGGTCGTATCGCTTTGACTGTGTCAACTGGTCAAGGATGTTCCTACCCTCTCATTCATTGTCCTTTGGGATAAGATTCCAGCTCCACAGAATCTTGAAAACTATTACCATTGTAGACAATGGATGGATTGGGGATGTTATAGTACACTATTCTATTGATTAAAACGTTAACACTAGCCATGTTGGAGTCACTCCCAACAAACGTAAAGAGCAGCGTATGCAATTTTTGTTAAATTTCTCTTTTACACTGATTAAAAATGCTGTAACTTTTGATAATTTGGGTTATTCTAACAACACATATGAGACTATTAGTCTTTTATTTTTTTCTGATGGAAGTCTGTGTAGCTCCATATATGAAGGAATCCAATTAGACCGATCTTTAATCCATTTTATGGAAAGATTGGTGATGTTATAGTACACTGACTTAATGATTCAAACTTGAATATTGCCCAGGTTAGTGTCACTGTGATCTGATCTCCCCTACACTTTTCCTTTGCAGGACAACACTGTCTTCATAGTTTGAGCTCCATACATACATTTGAAGGGTGATGCTTTGTTGCAAAAGAAAGTACACATATTGGCATATTTTAAATGTTTCCATTATAGTATAGAGGCTTTTGATTAATGTCATTCAGAAGACTGAATGGTGCAATAGTTTCTAGCTAGAACTCTTATTTTGAAAGCAAATACAGGAAGTGATTCAGGTGATCTAGGCGATCTTGTTGCTTGCGCTCATGGCTCGAGCAGCTGTTGGCTTTCGCCGGACAGCCGGGACAGAACGCTCCGACTGCTCGATGCACCGTCTTGCGCAGACTTCTGCAAAGCTGTCCTTTCACGCGAGCTCTGCCACCTGTTAGATGTATTTGATTAAAAAAAACTAAAAACATGAGTGAATGTTGAAGTGGAAAAGCCCCAGTGAGTGTTTTAGGTGACGGTTTGAAGTTGTGCTGCATTAAATCTGCGGTGGGATGTAAACACAGTGTTTGAGGACCACAGACCCGGGGTGAGGCTGCAGGATGAGACGAGGGGAGGAGGGATACGACTCGGACATCACGTTACCGTTTGAGCAGACGGCGTGATTACAGTTTACCATCATGGAGGAAAAGTTCCACAGACTCCTCTTCATCCCCATCGCAGCGGTGGTCTTCTTCATGATCGGGTATCAGTATGTGTGTCCCGCGGACAGCAACAACTGCTCTTTCCGGGGGGACGACAAGGGCTTGTCCCAGCGATACTCCTCCGGGTTGGACCACGTCTACACCGAGCCTGATCCGGACGATGACCTGCCCTCCAAAATCACGTCTAACTTTAACTTCACGGAGCGGGACCTGGACAGACATGTGGACTTCAACATCCGAGGAGATGATGTGATGGTGTTCCTCCACATCCAGAAGACCGGAGGGACCACCTTTGGGCGGCACCTGGTCAAGAACATCCAGCTGGAGCAGCCCTGCGACTGTGTGACCGGACAGCGGAAATGCACCTGTCATCGGCCCGGTAAAGCCGAGTCTTGGCTCTTCTCACGGTTCTCCACTGGCTGGAGTTGCGGGTTGCACGCGGATTGGACCGAACTCACAAGCTGCGTGCCCGTAGTGATGAACAAGAGGGATAAAAAGAGTTCTCCAAAGAGCCAAAGGTGAGGTGAAAACCGGTAGGACAGGTGGAGGACAGCTTTTCACTCATTCATACATCACTCACTCATATATCACTCACCCACTCACTCTTGTTCTATTCACTAGCTCTGTTTTAATTTTTATTCATTCATTCACTCATCCACTATCTCATTCATGCATTAACTCACTCCTTAATTTACTCGCTCATTACTCACTCACTCACTCACTCACTCACTCACTCACTCACTCACTCACTCACTCACTCACTCACTCACTCACTCAGTCAATCACTCACTCACTCACTCACTCACTCACTCACTCACTCACTCACTCATTCTATTTCTATTCACTAACTCTAATTTGATTCTTATTCATTCATTCATTCATCCACTATCTCAATAATGCAGTCTAACTAATACATTGACTCACTCCTTTATTTAATAGCTCATCACTCTCACTTATTCACTCACTAATCTCATTCAGTAACTTTAATTCATCATTATTCATCATTATTATTCATTAATTCCCTCATAAACTAGCTCTTTCGTGCACTCTGACTCCTGAACCCACTTACACTCACTCACAAACTCACTCACTCACTCACTCACTGAGCAGGCCTGCCCTTACTCTCTGGGTCACTTACAAAGTTTTTACATTATAAAGTCATTAACCCATTCAATTAGTGCTTGAATGAGTGAGTGAGTCGAATAACCTAGACCCATATAAAGTAAATTAAGAAGTGAACCAGGAAGTTGTGATCGATCCCTATTGATTGATGAAGGAAGTCCACTGACAAACACAGCACTGAGTGTGATCGACGGGATTAATCAATGTGATTGACATGCGGATAATTAGTAGTGTGGAGCTAGAATGAAAAAAAAAGTGCTTTTATTAATCATGACGGAGGAATTGTGACACGTATAACGGAGCAAATACATGATCGGCCTGATAATGGGACATGGGTATGATGGGCTGTTGGCTGATAAGGCAGCCATTACAGATAAATAAAAGACAAATTGATTGAGTAGACTTAACAAGAGCAGCAGCAGGACTCTGATGTCGTAGGAGGGCGTTTGCAAGGTGGGATTATGATACGCCATTAAGGGAAGACGAGGAAGAGGATGGTCATGACAACAAATTGCTGGAGAACAATGTACTGTTACATCACATTATATGAAGCCATGGAATAATAAATTCTCCACCTTGGCTCTCTACATCTTAGCCAGTCTCACCCTCTGATTGGTTTTATAATACAAGCATATGAAATAGGGCTGCAACTATGATTATTTTGATAGTCGATTAATAGTTTCAATAATTGAATGATTAATCACTTGATCGGATATTTTTTTTCTCCTGGTTAAATAAGGTTAAGTAAAAATAAAGATAAATACACAATTACTAACTGTCTCTTATTTTGCTATGAGCTTTCGAATATAGCTTTATTCCTAATCTTGCTAATGCAGCCCACATCGGACACACACACACACACACACACACAGGTATGTGCACTCGGCAGGCAGCAACACACTTTCAACAGTAATGTGAAACATCTCCATCAGCAATGAAATGTGTATGACTTTAACGTAGGCGCATATTTGCAATGTGAAGAGTATCATCGTGATAAAATAATAGTTATTTGGTACTTTCAACGTTATTAACAATTAACTACATTTCAAGCGTCACTTTAAACCCAACAAAACCGTTAAGTATATGCCCTTTAACGTTGAGCTAGGTAGTTGGCTAACTAGTTTACAGAGACAAGTCGTCATGTCTACATAACCAACATGCCTCCGCTTCATACGCTGCAGTATTGCTGACGTCCCCCACGCCTGGACAGGTCAGCATTGACAATCATACAGTTGACAACATTTTTCGGCCGTGTAGAGGGAGAAAAGCTGCCACAGCTTGGATCGTTTCCGTCGCGATGGTGTTGGCACGGTGCTAATAATTATTTCCTTCTTATTACGCGGTTTCAGGGGCAGTGTCTGATGACGTCACCGACCAATCGACTACTAAATAACTAATTTCATTATCGATTTTTGTCGATAACGTCGATTACTGTATTAGTTATAGGCCCTAATATGAAATCAGTTATCTGATGACATTTGGTGCATGGGCGATGTTGGACCAAGGAAGAACGGATTAAATGAATGGGTGATTAGGGTACGGCTATGAATCCTGCTTTAGTTTTTCTCTTCCTCCAACAGTGTGTAATATAGCCTTGAATCAGAGGGCTTCAACTTTTGAGGATCCCCAGGACCTGGACCGCCATCAATTTTTTTGTTAACTCATAAACCACTGATAATGAACACATGATTCTATATGCTAGGAGAAGGTTTGTGAAAGGATAGTCAGTGTGGCTAAACTTTCGATAGATCTCCATATCGGGCAATCAAAGAGCCAAACATTATGCTGTGTTTTGGTCAGAAGGCTGGTTGCACTACAAGTTTGACAACAAAAAATCATTCATGTCTGGTTATTTTAGGCTCTTTTATATCTTTCGTGGTATTCCTTCATGAAAAATGAAAAGGCAGGGCGGTTGTTGCCACATTCCGACTAGCTCTTCTTCTTTATCATTGTTCCACTTAGCACCGGTGGTATCCCTTCCCTGGCATGTTTGTTTTTTGTCCTATTGATCAACTTTAGAACGGTTCAGGATCAATGTGAAAAAGAGTTTGACACATTGCTGATTGTCGTACGTCAACTCAATGTTGGGACCAGACAGTACTAATTTGTCGAAACAACCACATTGTGTTAAAAGTGGGCCACAATTGTGTCGTCTGAACCACGCTTTGAAGACGTCTTGCTTGAGATAGTTTGGCAGTAGACCGGACTGAACTCAGAAGCTCTAATTACTCAGAGGTTCTAGGTCAAAGGTAATAGGATGTTCAACAGTCTCGGTTGTGGCATCAATATTTCCATATCTTTCCGGTTCCTTGCTGCCTTGCAATGCATTGTAAATAGCTGCAAACAAGTAGATTAGGCACTTCAGCAGCAGCAGACGGTCCAGATTCCTAGTCCGAAGGCCTGTTTCAATTTCCTGTAATTAAAGACCTGCAGAAATCAGCTTAAGGGAGTAATCACTTAAGAAGGCCAATGTGCTCAGAGGTTTGCCGCCTGCATGTTGAAGCCAATTTACCTTGCAGACAGTTCAGAGAGCAAATCTCCATATGTTCCAGACATACAAAGGGGGACGGCGAGGAAGGAGAGCCCCTCCAAGAATCCTTCAGATGCATTATATGTCCGACGGGATCGGTTTGAAATGTTTTGAAGAGTCACCTCTGAGCCACATCAGCACTAAGAGCGAACCAACAACACACAGTTGACAGCATCAACACTTGTCAACTGGATATAAGAGTCAGCACTCATTAACATGAACTCTTAGCCTCGGTATGAGGCTGATTGCAGACAAGAGATGACTCCATTTTGATACAGTGCCACGTTAAAGAGGCTTCTACCTGGCGGTATTTGATAGGATGGGGTACTGCATTGAGCAGAGATGCAAAGTGCTCCAAGATAATGTGATACTTCAATGATCCTTGTAGTGACTTCATTTTAGTGTCTGGCTTCTTCCACAGGGAGGTCAGCGGTTGTGAGCAACTTTTAGGGGTTTGTTGTCTGCTCAAGGACAAGCTTGTATCTGCTGGCCCTGATAATGACGTTGCTTGCAATGTCCAACTTTTTTTTGTAACGTCAAGAAGTGAAGTCTGGTGTTGTCACAAATGACCACATTGAGGGTCTATGGAGGAAGGTAAGGTAGAGCCAGCGTGATTCATATATATATGTGAATTTCTCGGATGAGCAGTGAGTCACTCGACAGCCGCAAATCTGTCACATTATGTTCTCATGTCCTCTGAGTAATGCCTGCTTGATTTTCTGAATGCACATGTAAAAAATGTACCTTGTGAGAAATAGACCAACAGTCACATGAAGTCATCTTGTTGTCATGTTTGATTATGACCACAGAATAAAGATGACACAGACCTTATTTTGCAGCCACGTGGGTTCATGTTCTTGTTTTATCAGACCTGAAAGGCTCTTGTAATGTCACTTCGGGCTATGTCAACTCTCCATGAAGGACAGTGATGCTCACTGTCAGAGTTGATCTGTGTATCGGTGCGTGTTTATACTCCTGCAAAGGAATGTTACTATTCAGCTTAATGTAATATTTAAAGCAACTCTGTCCTATCCTGCATGTCAGCCCTGATCCATGCGTTCTTAAAAGAGTATTACGGCTGTTTTCCAATATCAATATAATCTCCTTTGTAGTTATGATCTGAAGTTCAGACATAACCATACAGAGCATTTTACAAGGTTTAAGCAACCTCGAGCACTCAAAAACATTTTGTCCTAGTCGGATTGCAAATAAAAAGCATTCCAGTTCAGTAATAGCACATCGATTTTGAGGGATGACTCCCGTGTCATACTAGTCACAAACAGCAATGGGAATGCATTATGGGAGTAGAAGACGCCCACACCTATTCTGTCTTAAAGCTACATCCATGAGTAATCTAGTTTCTAGAGAGTGCTATCTACGCCCTCAGACCCTACTTTAGTTGATTCTAACATATGGCATTGCTCCAAAACTCTCCCAAAGGGTGCATTTACTGAAATACTGAGCTTAAGTCTCAGTTCCATTGTCTGCTACTTTACACTTCATACTTAAATAGAAACAGCATATTCTTCCACGTGCAAAGGACTATAGCCCAATTCCTTATATATTTATTACCGCTACCAGGTTGTCACCCATGTTTGTTTGGATGGATGAGGCTGTGGAGGATGGGTCTTGATTCAGAAAAGACTCCAATTATTATTGTTAGGCTGGCTATAGAGGTAAGGAAGCGCATTGCTGTCATTTCTATTCTCTTCTACGTAAATTAAATTTAGATGATCGTTTTCACGCTAAAACGTGATCATTTTCATGTTAAAATATCATAAATTGGACTAATTGGCCTGTGATTATATTTCAAACTTTAGTGAAGTAGCTTTACTGAAGTAGCTGACTGAACTTTTCCTCTCCAGAGGATTGGATACATTCTTCCTTCTACACAGCTGACAACTCATAAAGTACTCTAGATACTCACATGAGTCCAAATACTTGGAAAAAGAAGTCGAGGAATTACGTCATAGCCTGAATGCGGGAAATTGCTGAAAGGGCTCATTCATGAAAATAACTATCTATCTGTTCAGTTTTTAGTGAGAGTGCTTTTGGTAACCTGTTTTGATCACCTAACTAACTGATGCTACACCCCAAACCTTTTCTAGACAGGTTTATATTCTGAGTTTCACAATAAAATGTATTTTATGCATGTGTGCTGTCAAATTGTAAAGGTTGTTTGTGTTTTATCTGTTTGTGTTTTATCTGTTTGTGTTTTCCTTTTGTGTTTCTTTCTTTTTTGTGTCAGCCACAGTAATGGTTGCCGACAGTGGCAAACGCCATACACCATGGAACGCATTAATGACTATACAGGGTACCCTTCTGCAATTTCAATTTCTTTGTTATACAGTAAAAACACAGTACGTATAATGAAATTTTATAATTCAGCTTCCTCTTACTTCATTCATTTTCTCAGATAATCATTTACCTACATCTATTAATTTGCCTCTCTCATATCTGGAAATTGTAATATGCTACCAGCTCAAGTACTTTCTGATTGGTACTCCACCAGTCATAGACTCCTGTAGGGCTTTGCTCGCCGGGTGTGGCTTCCACATTCGCATCACAGCGGGCGATGGCTGTAAGACTAGACGTCAAACCTGCTTCAACTGCTGGGCTGTCCTGTTTGTCCTCTGCAGCTGGCCTGACACTGAGCAGTCAGAGAGCGTAACCTTTTTACTGACCTAATTATTTCAGATTAGAGCAAAGAATGTAGGCTGGTCAGAACGCAGATCAGCCAGAGTCCAATTAGTGACACGGTTTAGGTTAAGTAGCCATACAAGGATGAAATAATGCTGAAAGATTATTTCTGTCAACCAGTTAGGCTCCAGCCACTGCGACAGAATAAGCGGTCTTGGAGAATGAGTGAATGAATGAATCTGAAGACTGACGTCATTGATAAATGATATGGAAAAACATGTGGTGGAAGGTTTTGACTTTAATCTTTCCCTTGCAGAAGCAGTGACTTAGCTTAAGTCCTCATCCCTAGAGAACCATCTGCATAGATTTCAGAGAAGGATGCAAATTATTGTGGGTAGCAGAAAGTATTTCTTGAATACTTGGTTTTAATATTGCCCGGTAACTGTCAACTTGATTTTAATGGTAATGTCAGTCTCTAAGCTTACACATCAAGGTATTTGAAAGAGAATTTTCAAATATATGACCTTCAGGGACATTAATCAGTCAATCTGCTCTTGGCAGACTTTTTAATTTTTAGGAAATTACAAATAGTTCCTCCTACAGAATTCAAATGTATATTATAAACAGAAGCTGTCATAGCTTGAGGGGTTCTGGTATCACCACTAATGTGAAATCATCACATTTTTTCAGTCATTTTAGTTGTTCTATGCTGTAGCCACAAAACTATAAGTCTATAATTAAATCATCTGAGTAAAATTCACTGAACTTTGACCAACTGGCTAGACCAGTCGGTCAAAGAGAGCTATAACTAGACTGGACTGGTCCAAGATATTAGCCATTATTGAAGCTTTTCAATGAGTCCAGATATAAATGTATCGAAATATGGCTTCCGTTCTTCCTTATGTGTGTTTTTTATGGTCTGTAAGCATTGCAGGAGCACCTGCTTCAAAGCGTCTGTCCTCTTTGTAGAGACTTGATCCCAATTATTTGTATCACTGTTAATCATCAGCTAAAATATCATATTGGAAGATGAATATGCATTTAGGCTGTCATCTGAAAGCGTCATTAATAGCCAGTGGCATGGGTAGGACTGGGTTCTGGTTCAGTGAAAACGGAGGAGGGGTGGATCCATAGATTTTTTTTGTGCCCCCCCCCACAAAGCAAAAACATAGGTTCACCCATCTCCATACATATGTAACAGGAAATAGTCTATCCACATCCAAAAAGATTCCATCCATCTATGCATTTTCTGGGGTCGCGGTGGCAGCAGGCTCAGAAGGGCATTCCAGATGTCCCGTGCTGCAGTAACGCTCTTCAGCTCATCTTGGGTGATACCGCGGCGTTCCCTGGCCAGTTTAGAGATATATATTCACTCCAGCAGGTTCTGGGTCTACTCCAAACAGGTGATTTGCCTTAGGTGGTGTTTAGATTGTGTCAACGCTTCATCCTTACCTCAGTGCTGGAGGCCAAGGCGACGACATCAGGTGTTTACTAATGAGAGTCAGAAGCATGTCTTCAAACTGATTACATAACAGATCATCATCGGCTTGTCAGTGAAGTCTGGCTGAATTAAAGATATAACTGTCAGCACGACTCGACGTACAGGTATGGTAATCCATGTCACAGTCTGCAATGGAAAACGTGACCATGGTCAACACAAGGATGAGGATATTAGCAAGTAGGTCCAACAGAGAGCTGAAGTCCCCAGGGACTATACGTAAATCAACCCTCTAAATTTCCTTTTAAATTTGCAAATTCTTTATATATACCACTTTATTAGAGGAAGAGATATCATGAAAAGTTGGATGAAAACATTGGTAAATTTCCCTTGACTATTTTATTTTTCATTCTGAAAGAATGTATTTAATTTTTCGTACACGTCAAGTCTTTTTCTGTTCCCCTCCTCTCTATTCCATCTCTGAGTGTATGTGTGGGCAGGAGTTCATACATGTGACTCCTAGCCTGCGTTTTTCTTGGTGGTTGGAATCTTCTTACCTGTGACTTTCTTGGACTCCTTCTCGATGTTGACCTTTGCCCGCTTAATGGACTAAGTATTAAATCATTTGGATTCTTATTGAAATGCACCTGTTCTGCCTGGGTCCAAACTCTGTTCTTGTTAGATTAATCAGGTGCATGAAAGGAGGGGAGGATATTTTATGTACTGATGGAAAAAAAATTGTATAATATCAGGGTGGTGTCAGCGGGATATGTTATCTACCAATGAATCTATTCTACAGTTATTAAAATGCTTTTTAATGCCAAATTAACATCCTGACATCAGGTTTACATTTACATAAATTATTTTAAAAAGCAATATTGATAATTAGATTTTTTAAACTAAAGTACAAGCAGAACATTGCAGCTGCCGGCTATATAATCTAATTGTTTTAATATTAATAACCACTTAGTAATACATGTTTTTTCAGGTGTCTCATAATTATGGCTCAGCAGAGTTTAACTTGTGCCATTTGTCAGTTCATTAAAAAAGTATATTAAAGTTTTAGAATTATTTTTTTAGAGAGTTCATTGGAATGAAAAGAGATGATAAGATTTTTTTTGGAAGTTGTTGGCAGCCATGGCGAGGGTTTGAACTCCCAGAGTGCCCTCTTTCTTGATCATTACCTCCACCAAAGAGGTTATGCATTTACCTTGAGACCATTTGTTTACTGGTAGATTTGTCAGCTTGATTACACAAAGAAATTCTGAATGCATTGCCATGAAACCTGGTGAGAGGATGGCTGTAATGGTTTGGCCAGAATAAATTCCACTGAAGTTTTTATGTGGACAAATCACCAGATCCAGGATTTATTTTTATTTTTTTGATGTGAGATCGGGTGTTTCCCACATTTTCTCAAGAAAGAATGTATGGCTCTTGATGAGGCATATTTAGGCCACTGGCCTGTATGAGTTATGTGAGCACTTAGATGGGGATGAAAGAAAATATACCTGTTAAAAATCCAGCAATTTTAGATTATTAGATATTGGTTACAGGACTTTGAGTATGATTTTGGGTGATCCTTGATTCACTTTAAGTGAATTGGTCTTTACCAAAGGTATGCGTTCTTCTAAGAGAAGTAATATATAGAATCATTTGAGTTTTGACATTTGATTGCTTAAAATATCATCACACACTTTTCCATTTCCATTTTAGCTGAAAAAATCACGCCTATGAGACCCCCTTTGATAATAATATATAATAATAATAATAATAATAATAATAATAATAATAATAATAATATTAATATTAATAGTTATTATTATTATTTCCATGTAGCAGAGACAGACTTCAATAGGAAAGGCTCCATTGGAGTGTATTTTAACAGAACATGTTTTTATTCACCCGTTACAGAGTTGCTGCTTTTTCTGGTATTACATAAATCTGGCAAGCGCAATGTGAATCTTTAGAAAGCTGCAGTGATCAAAACGAAAAGATGCAGATAAAGATATCTATCTATCTAGGTTTAAAGAATATATTCCTATAAAGGTTTAAAAAAGATATGGTAAATTTAAAGCACTTCTCCTTTCTGTTGAATCAAACCCCTCAGTGCACTCAATTGAAGACAGTAAGCTCTCTCTGATATTCTTGCAAGAAATGTGAGATATTCAGAGGATCTTGATAATCTCTAGTCTCCTTAGGGGGATTAGGGGCAGTCGAAGACAGGTTTGTCGCACTCAAGAGGACGAAGGGGAGTAATGGGGTTGGGTTAATCCAGAAGCCCGGAAGCCTTATTATTCAAAAAGCTTTGGACTGACTTGAAGATTGCTTTTTACCAGATAGTGTATTGATTTTGTGAAAATAAGGAAACCGTTCAATAATATGGGAAGTACATCAGATTCAACAAAGCTATGAGTGTGTGATGTAGGACGCTTGCAGAAACAATCTGAACCGCTCTCAACTTTCAACGATTCGGCGACAGGCGCACCCATCCCATTTTTGTAAACAGTGTATTCCTATGATAAGATTATCCATCTTTTGCGTGGGTAGATGCAACCTTTGCAGAGTACTGTCCACCATTTCTCCTTTCCATGCAAAGATTAAGATGTCAAAGGTTAAGGCTAAGAAGCTAAAGCAGCACACGGCAGGTTGTGGTGCGCGTTGATGTCCTCGACATAATGCTTCCTGAGGGTTTGTTTTAAAAACAGAATGGGAAAAAGAAAATGGAGCTACATTTTAATAAGAAAACCTTCCTTTCGCTAAAGAGTATTTTCCATGCTGATGCGGCTTGTATTGAATCTTGAAATACTCTACATGATTTAATTTATTTAATTGAAGTATATGCTGGCTGCAGCTGCTCACATAGCCCATCGCTTAGTTTTCATCAAAACCACATCTTTACACCCTAGCTTGTCTGGACAACTCAGTCTCGTCTTTCTGGAAGCTCTTCTCGGCTCCCTCGTCTCCACACAAGCTTCCCTTGGGCTTTTCTTTAATCGCCCAAAATAGCATCTCATATCTGCGAGCAATGAATATCACATTGCAGCATAAGTCTGCTTGCTTGGCGTTTCTGTCTTCATGCTCTCCTTCTCAATATGTGCTTGTTTATGATTTATCAAATGACTTGAATAGATATTTCCCCATAACTGGGTGATGATCTGGAGGGGAAAGTGCGCTGTTGGCAGATCATTTAGAACAGTAGGAGGGTGTTGTTGGCTTCAACACTCTCCTACTGTCTGAACCGCTGTCTGAACCGCGGTTAAATACAACTCGTAGCGTGTGTGTAGGCTCGTTGGATAGTGATCCTGCTGTGCACAGATGGGCATAGGGATCGTTTTGCCTTTAATTGGCAGCAAAGATTAAATTAGTACAAGAGTGAAAATCAGATAAGTGAAAATGAATCCCACTTGACCTCTTGGACTAGAGAAGCATGATGGGACTTGCCTGGTATCTGTGCAGCTGATCAACATCACTCTGTCATTGTGATCACATTACCTTTAACATGCAGAAATGTAATTGCTGAGTCGAACATTCCTCTTTCATTTTTCTAATTTCAGTCTCTTTTACTTTTTTTAACCCTTTTTTTTCAAATTTGTGCTCCTTTCCTGTGTTTTATGGTTCTTTTCTTAATTATTTCTGCTCCCCAGTTCCACAGTTAAGTGGGCAAATCTGGAAGACAAGCTAATATTTGATCCTTTTCACCAAATACAATGTTATCTACTAAGTCTGCCCTGGTTCAAGAATTTTCTCCAAGCGCTGAGGTTCATTCAAGACTTTTCTTGCAGATATGACCACTCTCAAATCTAGAGTTTTTCCTTCTTGGCAAGGTCACCCTTGCAAAAGAGCTGCTTAATCTCAATGGGATATATCCTGTTTAATAAATTTTAAATAAAAGAGTGTTTCATGGTTTATTTTCATCTAACTGTAAAGCCCTATTACATTATAAATAATAAATATTCTACATTTAAGTTGTAAAAACCTTCTCAATTAATGTTAACCCTAATTAATGATCTAATATTGGGCCTCATTCGCGAATATCTTCGTAAAGTTTTCTTACATTTTTCTTGAGAAAACTCCGAAGAGAAAACCTATGTCAGATTCATGAAGCGCTCTTAAACTTCTTGAAGATAGTGCCTGTGATCCCAAATTAGCATAAGTAAACACTCCCTCAATAACCATTAAAGGGTAACAGACGAGAGGTACGTATGCAGCACTCATACGTCTGCCACAGAGATTGTATAGAAAAAAACCCAAGAAAATGCCAAAGAGAAAGTGGAGCACCAGACCCCAAATGTTAAAAAAAACCCCAGCAGTTCTGAAGCGGAGATATTTCTGCAGGATGTTAAGAGCAAACAGTTTGTCTTCTTTATTAGTGTCAGTTGTAGATATGAAATAACACAAGAAAATGTGAAGTTATAACAGGGAATGCTGTATCTGGAGGGGGAACCACTAATCTTGAACCATCACATCAGTGACCAATTATTGATTAATGGACAATCAGGATTCACACTGTGAGGCGCAGTCAGCGCCTTCCTGCAGCAGCGCTTCAAGATGCAGATTGTAATTACAACTCAAAGGTAATTGTTAAGGGATCCTATGGGGAAACATGAACACTTCCAACATTGATTTGTTTTATCTCGGCGTGTGATCAACAACCCAAGTTTAGCGTGAAATTGATGTGCAGCTCTCTGCTTATTTTCAAATTCAGTTTTTCCTCCAAGCTTGGCTAACAAAAAGGTCCGTAAGTGATACTTCATCAGTGAGCGAAGTTCGACAGCAGGAGTTTTGTTGTTTTTTGTTTTTGTAAAACACACTTGAACTAAAGGCAACACGATGTATTTTACATGTCTGAAAGATGAAATAACGACTCACCAGGTTGATAGTTGTGTTTGGTCGGCCTCTGCAGTGCCATTAACAGTTTCCTTTAGGCTTTTATCATGAGAGAACTCTTTCCTCGATGGTAGTGAGCGAATTAACAAGGCAGATATTGATTTTTGACGGAGAGTTTCCATTGTAGTTTTTTGATGGCCATTTAAAGCGTGTGAGTGAGGGACAATCCTTGAGGGCGATCAATGGTGTTTGCAGGTTTGCTGTGTGGAGAAAGGCTGCAGGCTGTGAGAAGGGCACCATGCGGTGGTATGGGATTGATCTGTGGCAAAACGGGACAAAGTTTTTTCATGCTTGGGCCCTGGCGTGAAATAAACCAGGTTGAATGACGGTTATTGCGTGAGAGATGAATCATAAAAAGGACTTGTTTTCACTCAGGATTTCACACAAGGATTTCACAAGCACATTGTGGATTTAGAAATAGCCAAAGTTTTAGGGCTGCTGTAGTCACACTATATTAAAACACACACATAACACCAAAGTGGTAGTATTTTATTTTTCCAGACCAAAGTGGTAATATTTTATTTTTCCAGACTGACAGACACAACTTCCACTCCAAAACAATTTTGACATTATGTACAATGTCTATAAAAACAGAATTGTTAGTAAATCCTTTTAAAACGTAGTGCAGTTCAAAGACATGGTATTTGAAATTCAATGTGATTGGTTTCTATAAGCAAAAATTATTCTGACTTTGATGCCCGGAACAGTGACACGATGCTGGCAAATGTGTGTCCAATGACCAGGAAGCCCTGACTACTGTAAAAAGTCGATTTGTGCTGAATTGGATAGCCATAACCTCCACTGAGAAACGCTCTTCAGCTGTTGGACCTTAGCTACATAATAAACTCTCCCTTCGGAGTTTAAGCGTCGTTTGGCTTATTAATTTCTTTCCTTCTCACCGCTATCCCAATAGCCCATGCAGATTTTCACTTAGTTGCAGGCCCCCACTAGGTTGTGAATTAACAATTTTTTCGAGGATGCACCATTCATTGTCAATCATGACGTCATAATCATGTCGTTATCACTTGTTACTAATGAACCTCTTTACATTTTAAAGTGTCCAAACAGTTATTTTTGCGCATTCAACAACTTTCCCAGTTTTTGTTGCCATTGACCGGCTGTTTATGGATATGTGTTGCTGCATAAAACTCAGAATAAACATATTTTTATAACCGCTTTTCGTTATCAAGGTTGTAGGGAGGCTGGAGACGATAAGATGCCTGCAAAATTATGGTTAAATCGCCAGTTTATCACAGGGCTGACGCATAGAGAAAGACAAGCGTTCACGCTTACATTCACACCCACAGCAATTTAAAAATCACCAATTCACCTTTATTGCATGTTTTTGGACTGTGGGGAGGGGCTGGAGAATGTGGAAGAATCCACACAAACACACTGAGAACTCAACACAGAAAGACGCCATAACCAGAGATGGATTTGAATCCAGAACCTTCCCGCTGCGAGGCAACTGCTCCCAACTAAACCACCCAGAATAAACACATATTTACCCCCCCAAAAAGATGACACTATTAAGATGATGAGGTATAATCTTTTCAAAAATATTTTCTAAATGTGGTTGTTAAATAGACCGGAATGCTAAATGGGATTAGGAAAATGACTTTATTTTGCTTTAATCCTATTCTATAGAACATTCCAACCTTTTTATATTAAGGGCTGTAGCTATCACCTGTAGCTCTCCACAGGAAGATGTAGCAACGTTCAGCTTATTGATTTAATCAGTTCTCATTAGCGTTGTTAACCAGAAGCTGTAAAACATTACTCTTTAATAATTAAACAAAGATAGATTTAAAAATTAGCGAGTGAGTATTGTGTGAAGACCAAAAACAGCTGGAGGAGACGAACTCACCATTGATCAAATAAATGCTAATGTTGCTGCATGAACTCATAAATAAGCTACTTTTTGCTAACATGTCAGACCAAGCTAACCTTTAAAGGTCATAATATGTCAGTTTCCAAGGAGACAAAAAAACTGTTGAAATCTTTCCATTCTATCCACTTTTTCTCTGAGCGTACTTGTAGAGCATCTTCTGAATTCATGGATGTTTTCTACTCTTATAAGTGCTATAAGTATGCTTGAGCAAAACAACCTCGAATGAAAAAAACCTCAACCATTCTTCCAGGGAGTAATTATTCTTGACCGTCATGATGCGGCCCTGCCTCTGTCCCTGACATGAGTAAGTGGAGAGCTTTGACATTTGCTGCTCTTTGTCAATAGGTCATGATGAAAGCGCAGATGCAGGAAGGTGGGGTTGCATGGATGATTATCGATCTTGCTGTCTCTTGGTAAGTTGTACAGATAGATTATAGGCACAGTAGGAGGGAAAAAGAGAGGACAGCTTCTTTTCCAGGAAGCACAACAAAAGCCGGTTTGTGAGGCTGACGTTTGTCCATCCATCTCCTACTGTCCATTCAAGCCGGTGGAGATGGTCGAGTAATTCATTTAGCCTCCTCTGTGCAAGGCCATTATCTCTGGGTGGTGTGTCTCTCCGTGGGTGCGCTTTGCCATGATATCATCATGCCACTCACTTAAGTATATATTACAGCTGATTGATATCTCCCGTCTGGCAATAATTGCTAAATTGTGAACCTTTTAAGGCTGTTGGGCTAAGCACTCTTTGCTCACTAACACAACTTCTCTCTTCATTGATCAGATTTCTCCATTTAGCAGTCAGCATGGATAGAAAAGAAACAGCATTTGCAGATGCACTTATTGTCAAAGCTCCGGTGTTTGCATTTAACACACAGCAGATTAAGAATGAGAGGATTTAGCTGATGGCGATGGCGATTTTATCATGTCACAAAACGACATGCCTTTCACAGGTGTAAATACTATGGTAGGCAACATCAACTCATTTTCATTTTTGACCCTTTTTTTGTGAAGTTCAGTCAAAGGTTTAACCTTTTTCCACAATATGCCAATATTGCATATTTTTGCAGCCAAGTACCAGAATTATAGGACTGAAACTTAAATATAGCAAGAGAGTCAGAATTCTATATAAAAAAAAAACATGGCCCTAATGCTCTTTAGTACATTAAAAAATAAAAATAAAAATGTACCCTTGAAAGAAACCTGAGATTAAACTCAAACTTTTTCTCAGAAGTATGACTTAATTTACCGTCTACAAATTAAAAAACAAAAAACCGTATGGTGTGCTTTACGTGATAAAAACGACTTCCTCTTGGTCACCTATCTTCCACCACTTGCATTCACACACAAGATGAAAATAGACAACAAGAAATAGAGCAAAGTAAGAACTTAAAAAACAGGATACACAATAAAACAACGATTCCCCCAACCACACATCAACGTTCTCATCCACACACCAGGCAAAAACAGCTCCATAATGGGACTATAAAAACAGGAACTGTAAAAGCAGGAACTTCACTGAGGAAATGTTAGCATAAATTTTCTATACTGGGTATAAATGAGAGTTCATGGCAATTACAATTCTTCTTCTTTTAACAAATCAAATCTACTATTGTTATATAATTGTTCAATTTATGGAATCATCCTGAAGAGTACTTCCTGCAGTACCTTAAAGTACCTCTAGGGGTTATCTGTCCCTTATTGTCTAAAATGATTAAATATCTCAAGAACTGACTTTTAAACTCAATTTTTACTACAAGACAGTGTCGTTCCAGCTGGACACCAATCATATGTTCCTACAGTATTAATGCTATCAGAGTGAAGCTTTTAATGGCACCCTTTCCTGTAAAAATGTAGTCAATGGAATAAGTCTTTTCTTGATCTACCACGAGTCAAGGATGAAACTTACTCTAATCTACAACTTGGAGATTAAACAGTTGATCGACAGGTAAGGGTCCATGATTAAAAAAACAGAAAAGTACAAACAGGAAAGCGGGCGGAGACGGCGCATTAGATGTAGATGTGACCAGGGTGATTTCAAATAAAAAATAAAAATGTGTTGGTCATGTGGTGATAAAGGTACCATTTATCAAAAGCACAAGAAAAGTCTTTATGTAATCTCTATGTGTTAAGGCTTTACTTTCCCATAATAATAGATAATTAAGTGGATAATAAGTTTTCTTTTGAGAAGCTGAATAGATTTAATTAAATATGATTTCTAACATTTGCACTTGCTTAAATGTCGACTTCTTTATTATAGCAGTGAGCAGAGCAGAATAAACTAGAATACTTCTCAGTTTATTTTAATATGTGCCTGTTAATAAGTGTGTATGTTAATACTAATATCACCAATGCTAAGTAATTCAAATTTTAAATTTAGTACATTCATGACAAATCATAGCTCTAGAAATATACTAAAATCATTGTGAATAGAATAAAACAACTCACAATTCCTTATGCTTCACTCAGACTGAAATTTCTCTGAAATAACAAATGAAGCCATGGCTTTCTCCTGCACACGCAGGTGCACACACACACATTGGGAGAAAGAGACAGAGAGACAGACTAGTTAGATATTTCATGTAATAGAGGGGTACATCGTCGTTTATATAAATTGCTTAGGATTTAAATTAAATGTTCCCATTAAGCATAAAACGTGAGATAATTGCTCGCCTCGCACAAATACCTCCCAATTATTAGTACTAATCTGTCATATTACTAACACACTGTCAGCTTAAATACATTACGACATCATATTACATTATAACAGTACAGCACTGAGTGCATTTACCCAAGTACTGTACTTACTTACACATTTTAAGTATTTGTACTTAATCTGATTATTTCCAATTTATGCTACTTTATACATGTAGTCCTACATCTCAGAGGGAATGGTTGTCTGTCTCTGTGTCGGCCTTGTGATGAAGTGGCAAGATGTCCGAGGTGTACCCTGACTCTCGCTCCATGTCAGCTGGGATGGGCTTCATCCCCCGCGACCATGAACGGGATAAGCGGTTTCAGATAATGAATGAATAAATAAGGACATTTTACTGCATTAAAGTAAACATTTCACGTTTACTTAAGTAAGGGTTTAATTGGAAGAATTTAACATGAGTAAAGTATTATAAGTCAAGTACAGGATCTGAGTACTACCACAACTGCTTTAGGAAGCCATCTGATTATTTTCCCTTTTCCCTCCCACAGCAGTGGCAGTGTTTGTTTTTGAAGAGACGCTCAGCAACATAAAGCATAACGTTGGGAAAAACGTTAATAATTAGCTGCTACCGGTTTTTCATTGTGTTGAGACAAATGATGCAACAGTCTTTTTTTAATAGAAAATTCCATTTAACTACTTCTGAGAGTGTGTGATTAGGTAAGGGGTATCTTGGAGTAACCCACGAAGAAAAAGAGGACTGATTTTGGAAACACGTCCAGCTCATCACAGAAGTCTGTGCTCTTTTGGCCAGAATCCATCCACATCGTCACAAGGAGAGAAAATCCAATGAAAAACCCTGTTTTTCACCTGCATGTTAACAGGAAGTCAAAGAAAGAACAGGTTGTGAGGAATGCATCATGTATGGGAAACTCAATGCTCCTGCAATGGGTTTAAAAGCAAATCTTCCCACGAAGCATAACATGGCCTTGAATGTGAATTCTTTAACTGTTGAATTAAATCTCACCGATGGTAAATTGCATCCATGAGGAATGAAAGAAATGCAATGTTCAACTTTCTATTTGGTTTCTTTCTCTGATACTGTAAGGTCATGGTGATCTCTGCTCACAAGATGAACATTTTCAATTTTGCTTTTATCAACGCTGTCTTCCTATTGAAAGCTTCTTTTTAAATGGCTGAAGGTCTGCCGGTGTCATTCCTTCACTCACCTCCATTTCATGCTGGTCATCTCTGAACTCTGACGATAAGAACAGAAAGCGGGGTTTATTCAGTTGAAAGCGTTACGTGAAGCCACGTTACAGCAATTTCTGAAACATCCTTCAAGGCAGACCAGAGTGATCTAAACGTTCGAAAGGTGCTGCAGACGGAGAGAAACTCATTATAAGTAGGCTGGGGGAAATTGCTGTGATATAAACAAAAAAATCTGTCACATCTGCAGGATATTAAATATAAGTTTGTTTAGCTAGTTTAATATAGGTTTGGTTTGCATCGCTGTCTCTATCATTACTCTCTAACACCCTTAGACGCACATGATGTTTTTTTAATTTAAGTCTTAATCACACATTCAGTGGTCTGTATATAGTCAGAGCACTGAGATATTTCTTCCAGCTCATATTTCTTTTTTATCTGCAGCAGGATATGAGAATTTTGGATGTATAGTTTCATTCTCCTTCACACTGCTGAAAATGTGGCTCATGGTGTTTTAACTAGACAGTTTGTATTGTTCACCGCACATAAGCACCGCCGCAACTTTAATACTACATGCAGGACGCCACAGTTTAACAATGCAAGGGCTGTTTGAGTGAAATAAAACTTGCATTATCTATACAAAAACAATCATTATAATAACAGGTTGAAATGGGAGCCATTCTACAGACAGAGGTGTCTGACAGATACTGACATCATCTTGGTCAGGAACAAACTGCTGTTTCCCCCGGCTGATATTGGTAATTAAAGCTACTTGGCTTTATATTTGTATTATTAAGTGTTTTTGTACGTTTGTTGACCATCTAGGGAAAGTGCTAGAGGGCAAGGGGTTGATGCGAAACCAGTGTGTGGCTATCTCAGAATGAATTAAGTCATAGAAGAGCAATGTAGACACAATGCAAGCATATGCATGGTTTTTTTTCTTTTTTTTTCTTTTTTGCTGATGTTTTTTCTTTTTGCTGATTCAAGAGGTTTATTGTCATATACACATTGAAAAAAACAGCAATCTACACCATGCGATGAAATGCTTACTTTGCCGTCCTCCCTTCACTGAGACAATAATTAAGATTGAAGCAAAGGTCACACGGTTTGGCATCCCCCCACTTTTTTTGAGCTTGGATAAGAAGATATGTGAAGTTCCATATGATGAGAGAAGTCAGCCAGGAATATGCTACAGCTCTGTCTCTGTTAGGATGTTCATTGCTGTGGGTAGGAGGCCTTATTCCACTGTGGAAAACAAAGGGTGTTTGAGTGATGGTACTCACTCACAGAGTGTGAAGAGGACTGGTGCTATGGACATGCCTTTTCTTTGAGAGTCACTCAGGCACGAATAGTAATCTGCTTGTTTGATCTAGACCAAAGGTCTCTTTATAAAAACTATATATTTCATCCAAAAATATCAAATTCTTGTCAAATAGTCAGATTGGCATCAAAGAGCTTTCACATACCACCAGCATCTGCATCTGTCTGTTACAACATCTGGGTTATGAGCCATAGGGTTTTGTAATTATTAAACAGGACCAGTTGGCGAGTTTCCCTCTTGATTATGACCTTTTAACCTGTGGTTTAAGTGGAAGGGTTGTTGTTCTGCTGTCACAAAGCTGATAAAGTTGGCACTAAAAGCGAGATCAGGACCACGTAATTCTGAAGTCGCTCAGGTCGCCTCAGAATGCTCCAGTATCACTTCAAAAAGTTCCTCGCTGCCCTCATACTGTGTTCTTTTTGAAAACCCCTGACATCCTTGAGCTAATATGATACCTCATCTGTTCCTACAGGAACTTCTACTACATCACCATGCTACGTGACCCCGTGTCACGCTACCTCAGCGAGTGGAAGCATGTGCAGCGAGGGGCCACTTGGAAAACCGCCATCCACATGTGCGATGGCCGCCCACCCACTCAGGATGAGCTCCCTGCCTGCTACAGCGGTGAAGACTGGACCGGCGTGCCCCTGGCCGACTTCATGAGCTGCCCATCTAACCTCGCCAACAACCGGCAGGTCCGCATGCTGGCAGACCTCAGCTTGGTTGGCTGCTACAACATGTCCTCCATTAGCGAGCTGGAGCGAGGCCGCCTGCTGCTCTCCAGCGCCAAGGCCAACCTGCGCAACATGGCTTTCTTCGGGCTGACGGAGTTCCAGCGCAAGACGCAGTACCTGTTTGAGCGGACGTTTGGCCTGCACTTCATCCGGGCCTTCACGCAGATCAACAGCACACGCGCCGCCAGCGTAGGAATCAGTGAGAAAGTGCGCTGGCGAATTGAGGGGCTGAACGCCCTGGATGTTGAGCTGTACGAGTACGCCAAGGAGCTGTTCCTGCGGCGCTACCAGTACAACCGCCAGAAGGAGCACCAGGAGCAGCGTCTGAGGAGGTGGCAGGAGAGGCAGCAAAGGCAACAGCACAGGACCTATTTGGCTCAGCTGTGGAGACTAGGAAGAGGAAGTGGAGAGGAGGAGGACGAAGTGAAGGTGCCAGAGGAGGTGGCCACTACAGAGGACTACAGCAGCCAGGTGGTGCGGTGGTGAGGAGAGCACAGGGACCGGAAATACCAATGCGCCGACTGATTGCTATTTGATTTGTGCTTCACCCTCCTCCCTCCGTCTCTCACCTGCTGTGAATCTGCCAAAACTTCCCGCTGTCAGCCGCATAGAGCTTTGTCGGACCACCGAATGGTGTCTTAATATTTATGGTGGATGTAATTGTCATGGCAACATAACCATTTATGGATTTTTTTCTTATGGCTATTCGGCACTGCAGTTGTGAAATGTATTTATTTATTTATTTATTTATTTGTTCATTAGCAAGTGTTTGAATGTTCTCAAAGCAGTGAAAATGTTTTTTGAAATATGCTAACGATTAGAAGGACTGAAAATAATAATGTGAAGAAGGCTAGTTTATTTCAAATGTGGTGAACTGAAGGATGCTCTGTGTCATGTTTGTTATCTAGCGCTGTGTTGATAAGTGAAATCTTGTAGTTACTCTGTGATGTTCGGCTTCATGAGAATATCAAAGCACAAATTTGGAAATAGACCACAGAGTGTTTTTTTTCTCTCCGACTGATTAGGCTGCAATATACAGAAACAGTCAAGGCAATTTCTTGCAGGAAATGTGTTCAATAAAAGTATGCAGCATCCAGTGAATAAATGTGTCCCTGATGGACTCTCTCTGGTACGTGTGTGTACATGAATGTGCTTCGCCTCACACCTTTCTCAGAGCTATTTCTCGACAACTTCTTCCACGTCCGCACATGTACGGACTCAGTAATGAGGCGTTTCTCTCAAGGAGAGAGGAGAGCTGCTGCAAGCCTGAATGACAAGCTGTCAGAGCCACTTTCAGGACTCTTATATCACAAAGAGAGAACATTGATATGTCCACCATTAGCTGATTGATCACAGGCTCACCACTTCCAAATTGATAATTTAAAGTGTAATTGAGCATAGTGCTGGCACAGCAAAAAATAAACCAAACCTAACAGCTTGCTGAATTCTTTTCCTACAAAACCGGACATGGAATGGCATACATCTTTGCAATCCTGCAGAGAAGAAATCTATTTAACGGGCATGTAGGTTGTTAGGGCGACGGGTGATTGCTTTACTTTAATATCCTGTGGCTGTAATAACTTCCTGAACACTCCTTGTTCATGGGATGGAAAATGAGCGTTGGGGAAAATCAGAAAAGGAAATAGCCATGTTTACGGACCAAGATAGCCATTCGATCCAAGCTGCAGACTCTGTTTTACTTGCACAGTGTGTAACAGTGAGAGTTTAGAATTACGCCCGCCTATGATAATTTACTGCTTGTGCACATGCAGACACAAAACTGAGAGCCATGTTCTGATTTTACATTATTCAGTCTTACATGGTAAAATGATGGCTCTGTTATTTGACACACATTGCTAATTTTCAGCTCAACCATTAAGCACAGCAGGGTATTGTTGCAAGAAAGCATATGGTATCCAGCAGTTAGACAGTGATAAACAAATAATGCCAATGCTTCCTTTATCGACGCAGGATCTTTCTCTGTTGATGCGGGGAAACTGTCCCAGCAGTTAATTATATAAAAGGACGTTCTCTCAAAGATTTGTAACTAGTATTGTGCTAATTTTTTTTCTTATAGTAAAATTACCTTCTTTGACGGGTTTGCATTCCAACGCTATGGTTTATTGATGTGAGCTCACACCGTCTTTCAAAATGAAGAATGTACTGCCAGCCTTGTTCGCTCACGAGAAGGCAAATGCATCTCCACAGAATCCAGCTGAGTGCTCAGATACAACCTCTTTCACAGATCAGTAGCTGCAGGAGGTGTT
The DNA here is from genome assembly GCA_037951165.1 of Lophius americanus. NCBI lineage: Eukaryota > Metazoa > Chordata > Actinopteri > Lophiiformes > Lophiidae > Lophius > Lophius americanus. The sequence continues at coordinate 5,379,398 of JBBDHG010000076.1, read as the reverse complement.
GTTGGGCTGTAAAATCATATTATCACACTGTTGCGGGAGACAAATTCAGTCAGCCATGATGATGGAAAACAGTGTTAAATAATAAAATGTAAATTCATAAAATATGGCCCACTCTTAAGAGAGACGTTGAAATATGACCAGTAGATAATCTTTTAGTTGTATATACCAGTGAACAGCACCAAAATGTTTTACTCTTTATAGCACTCAAAACATAGTTTAGTAACAAATACTGAGTTTTGATAGGTGATGTTAATTCTAAGCTTAAAGAGGTTTGCTGCCTACGAATCCTTAAAGTTCTCCCCCACTAGACTGTAATATTAGTTGTCTAAATGGTGATGTCATCATATTGGTCATATGACGCAGCTGTGTTCTTTTGCTCATCAGAATCTAATGCCAAGCTGTGCAGAATTACCAGCGGTGACACGCAAAACAGGTTTTATTTATGGTCTGTATTATGGTGAGGTATTATTAGGGTCGATGAGATATGATGACAGGAATTCACCAAATATGGTGCTATTTCCATTGGATACTGAAAAACCTTGAATGGCGACAGACATACCTTAAAACCATCAACAACAGATTGGATTTGGGATGACAATGGAGCTAATTTTTCCTCTGGTTTGAAAGGCATCACGTTTCATTTATTTCAACTAAATGTTTTGACATCTCATATGTTTAAAAGTCATTTTGGAAATCAAAATGAATATTGAACATTATGTTGAATATTGAATATTGAATTCAATATTTATCAAATTTTAAAAATGCTACCCTCTCTTATGGTCATGAGTTCTGGGTGGTGATTGAAAATAAAGAGTTCAAGGATACAAGTTGTCTTCTGTAGAAATAAGATGATTGATGATTGATTACATTTGATCCAAATGTAAAGTGCATTATAAATTAAATGTATTATTATTATTATTATTATTGTGAAGAGCTCAGACATCCGGGGAGAGCTTCAATTAGGGCCACTACTTCCTTCGCAATCGAAAGGAACCAGTTGCTTAAAAATTGTTATAAATTTATAAATAAAAATGTCATCTTCCATCCAATAATATGAGAAGGCTTCTGCAAATGATGCATGTCTCTTACTCTCTCCAGCATCCAGTGGTCGAAGTTTCACTGGAAGCGTTTGATTGGATAGAATGGTCATATCTGTTTCATACTCTCTCCAGATATGGCTTTGGTCCAAGGTGCCTACAGTGGATTAGAGCGCTCTGTCATAGCAAGTTTCACCAGTTAAAAGTAATGGCATGATTTCATCATCTTTCCAGCTTGGGGCTCAATTAGACGAGGCTGTCTTTTGTCTCTATTGCTCTAGCTTGTGCCTTTCATCATGATAAGAACATTACAGGTGTTTTCGATTAGCGGTCATGATTACAAACTAAATATGTATCCAGATGATATTCGTTGACTTTGTCCAATCCTTTATGTTCTATACCTTAGATCTTAGAAACCATAAAGAAAAAAAGCGCCAGGTTATAAAATAAGTTGAAATAAAACTGAACCTTAAATCCCATTGCACATAGCAATGACCATGGAACAACTCCCATTATTTGGAAACCGGAGGGAATTAATCATTGGGTGTTATAATTAGAACAGTTATTTCTAATATATTTAAGTCGAACGCATAACCCCGACCGCGTTCCATAGAGGATGATCTAAGAAGGTGGACTACATTGTCGTTATCCTTAAAGGGCAGAGCTGAAGTTTAGAGGATGAACATTCTCCCAAGATTAATATTTCTTTTTTCCTCTGTTCCTGTTTCCATCCCAAAGTCCTGGTTCAATAAGGTAGACAGAACGTTTACCTATTTTCTGCGGAAGATTAAACAGCCTAGAATTAATAAGAGAAAATGATCAATGCCAAGATGTAAAAGAGGCCGGAGTTCAAAATGTGTATTTGTATTCCCTTGCTTTCATGGCCAGATATCCCCTGAACTAGGCTTATAATTAGACAAGAGATAAAGGTAGTTGGGATAGACTCGAGGAGCATAGGGCAAAGGAGAAGAATAAAAGGATTACAATATCTTCAATGTGTTTTCACCCTATCCCACCAGTGGATCGTAGATAATTGTATTAATAAGATTTCCTGCAATATTGCAAGAAAGTTAAGAGAATACTAGATATCACAAAAAAACTGCTTTACCCTCTTTTCCGATACGGTGTACCATGTATGTCAACAACATAATATCACAGAGTATCACAGATGGTAGGAAATGGGGAACTGATTTTTTTTTTTAGATTACTAGGAGATACAATTTGCATTCTAACTCATTCTTACGGTGGGCCCATTTAAAATCTATCAGCTCAAAATTGCCCTAACAAGTTTTTAATTATATTATACCAAAGATAAACATTTCATATATTTAGCATTAAGAAGAGGCAGCGTCTCAGGTCTGTTATGGTGTTGATTAACTCATTTTCAAATCCCCATTTTCAGACACAGAGATTCTGCAATAATATCCAAATCAGTCCGAAATAGAGTTATACACTTGAAGATTCTTCATCGTGCTTATGTCACTCCCTCTAAAATGAAAAAGAAAGACTAAAGTCTTGCTGACCTATGTTGGCATGGTTGCGGACGAGTAGGGACGTTGATTCAAATGTTGTGGCACTGTCCTGCTGTAAAAAGTTTTTAGACTGAAGTGTTTCGCTGAATTTCGAGATTACTTGAAACTAATATCTCTGCATTTCCGGTGTTCGACCTATTAGTACAGGGACCCACAGGGGGAAACGCTCTGCAACCATCAACTTCACAACATGCGATGTGCAAAAACCACAACACATCAAGAAAACGGATCTGCAAAAGAAGGATCTGTTTTATTCTTAATCACATAACAGCACGATCCGGATTTTGAGCGAAGCAACGTTGGCTAATTGTGTTGTGCTTTTGCCGCGTGCGTGTGGTGTGAAATTAATAATAATAATAATAATACATTTAAATTGATGAGGATGTTTTCTTAATTTGCAGCATGTGCTTGATTTCGAATTGCTGTTTGCAGTGTGTTTGGCCCTCTCAGCCACAGTATATTAGGGAAGAAGGTTGCACAGATAATGTCAATGAAAGACAGGAAAATATTAAACCTGGCTTTTATGGCTGCTAAGAGAATTATTTTGTTAAACTGGAAAATTCGAAAACCAAAATGTTTTTCAATAAGAATCATGGTTCAGCGAATTTCTTGACCTCCTCAGTATGGAACGTGTGGCCTATTTGATAAGTGAAAACCAGTACAGGATGTTTGAGCATCTTATTAGGGGTGCCGCGAGGAAGCCTACCTCAGCAGGTTTTCCAAACATGTCTAACTGGGAGGTGACCCTGGTGTAGAGCCAAAACTCGCTGGAGGGACTGAATATTCCATCTGGCCTGGGAAGGTCTTAGGAGCCAAAAGGATGAGCTGGAGATTGTTGATGGTAAGAAGTACTTCTGGAACCTGCTGCCACCACAACCCGACCCCAGATAATGATTGATGAAACACCTAATGTTGGTGGGAAAACCACTCAGACATTAAGAAGTAGTCAAAAACAAAAGGGCGTTGTTTTCCTTTTTTTTGCTCTGCCCTTTAATTATTTAATTTTTACAAAGACTCGTGGTTAAACTGAGTGTCAGTTTGACAGTCAATTAGAAATAAATATAAATAAAAGTTAGGCCACATGGGCCACATGATGGGATCCTCAAACCATCGATTCACAGATAATTTTCGTCTGTTGTGCCGTATTTGTGTCTAAGCCGAATACTGATCCCGTCACTGAATAGCTATAGTGCACTATTCTAGTGTAGGGCGCTAAATAATGTAATGCATTGCTTAGTCAAGCCACAAATGTAAATCTCAGGATGGTAGAGGACACCACAACAAGTACAAGAAATAAGTTTGCAAGTTAATGGTGCAATTAACTCATTACCCTTTCTGTTGAATCAAATCAAATCAGTCACATACAGGGTGTGTTGAAAAAGTCCAGGAAAATCACAAACCTTACAGGAAATGGTACCCACAGCTCAGAAATGTAAACTCACTTACAGGCTTTAGGCATATATACTCAACCCTACTATAAACAAAATAATCCTTTACACTGTTTGTTTGTTAACAAACAGCCAGAGACACAAAAGACCAGGCTGATGTCTAGCATAGACGTCTTACCGCTTTAACCTTTAGCCATCTATTATTTAACATTTAAGGAGTTGGCACACAGTTCCTAGGCAAACCAAAACGAGCTATCGTCTCTGAGAGACACACAGTGGGGAGCAACTTTCCCAACATTATGGTGGACCAAGGACTTTAAACTGAGCTGTTGAGCGGTCTTCAATCATGGAGCAGGCAGGTCGCCGCCTACTTTGCTGACCATGGGGAGGTTGAGCAGAGACCTGGCCTTGGTCAGCCAGCATTTCCTGTAAAAGGAGCTTAAGAAAGCCCTCCTGAACTTATCACCTGAGAGAGTGTACAGTACCAGGTTAAATAACGTGTTCAGTCCAGCTAGCGGCCTGGAGATAATGTATGCAGCGTGAATGCTGCGTTCCACCATACAGGTTTCCTTGTGACTCTTCCGCGAATCTATTCGCAACTCACGCAAAACGTGATACGGCAGGAAGCACACCACGAACACCACCAGGATCAGTATTATCACGCATCGCGCCCGCATCCGACGTGAACTGGTTGTGCCTGGCCCTTTCACCAAATGTTTCACCATCCCGATGTAACACATGCATACCACCACTAGAGGGAGGAAGAACCCAATTGCAGTTAGCATCCAGCTGTACCACATGTCATCGAAGGTTATGGTGCTGGCAAAGTCCAAACAGTAGGTCTTGTTGTTTTGCTCCTTCAATGAGATCATTTTCAACATGGGAGTGATTTCGGCAGCAGCAATGATCCAGATGGCTGAGCACGCCATTATACCCCAACATTTCTGCTGCACCTGTGCAGCCAGCAAAGGTTTGATCACCACCACATAGCGGAAAACTGCAAGACAGGTGAGGGCGAGTATACTGCCATACAGGTGAAAATGAAACCCAAAGCGTACAAGGCGGCACATGATGTCCCCGAGGGGCCATGAGTCCCCGTTGTTGTAGTAGTAGATCAGGAAGGGCAAGCTTAGGACGTAGAGAAGGTCGGTTACCGCTAAGTTGACCATGATGATGCTGCTACTTTTCCATGGGCGCAGCTTAGTCAGGTAAATACCAATCGAGGTTACATTACCCACCAGACCCACAATGAAAATGATGCTATAGGATATTGGCAGGTAATAGCGTCTCATCAGCTGGTCCACATTGGTGCAGTTGTGATATTCTGGGTAGTAGGGGATGCCGGCCATGGTTGATTCCTGTGGAGTGGGGAAAACTATTTTACAAACCAGATTTACAAACTCAATAAATCTTATTTAGTCATGTGTGAAGGAAACATAAAAACACCAGTATAATACAACGCAGATGTGGACAGACAAAGAAGAGACTCATAAGGAAATGGATGAACACGGCTTATGTAACACGAACTACCCACAGAGACTAACCGAACGAGGAAGGGAAGTCCAGACAGAGTTAAAACCAATCAGTCATCAAATAAGGTGGGAAGGAGACAAACACAGGACATCTTATGCAAAATCATGACAGCACACATGTCACGTCATAACATCCTGGAAATATATCCATAAATTTCTAGGCGTACCGTGGGCTACTGCAATGGGTACATGAGATTATTTTTTAAATAATATCAGTCATGCATGCTTTGTGAAATAATTCAACTGTAAGAAATTTAATCAAAAAGGCTATAAAGCCAATAAACCCCATTTTATATTCAGTACTCCACTGTCAAATGTTAAGAAGACAAATTAGGGTCAAATTATATTTTTATTTCTACATTGTAATTTAAATCAGAATTCAAATAATAATTCTGACGAATCAAAGTCAGCAGTCTATCGTTAGTTAGACCTCCAAAACTTCAACAACAAAAATTCCATTGGCTGTAATGGAATACTTTTTTTTATGTTTTAATTAAAGTCTGATAATATTTTCAACTCCTCTTCTGATGGATTTGTTTGGGAAAGAAATGTAATTAAAGTCTTACAGGTGACCATCAGATGAGATTGACTGGGTTATGATCTTACAACAAAACACAAAACCACAACATCAAGCTGAGTGACTCAACTTAAAGCCAGAGACAGAAAAGACCAAGGCTGATGTCTAGCATAGACGTCTTACAGCTTTAACCTTTTGCCATCTAGTATTTAACATTTAAGGAGTTGGCACACAGTTCCTAGGCAAAACAAAACGAGCTATTGTCTCTGAAAGACACACAGAGGGGAAAAAAACACAGCTATCGAGCAGCTTTCCCAACATTATGATGGACCAAGGACTTTAAACTGAGCTGTCTTCAATCATGCCACTCAACTTAAGTGGGAGAAACAGTAAATCAGGATTTATTTTAATCTAATGATGATGATTATTGTTGTTATCATTATTATTATTATTGTATAGTATTCCCCCATAAGCTATCACTATATGTTACATTAATATTAATGTTATTATCAACCTGGGATCCCTGCTGCTGCCGCGGCCCGACCATGGAGCGGTTGGAGAAAGATTATTATAGCTGATATCTTTGCTGCTTTTCCCCCGTCTGTATTTCTCCTCACCCGTGTCTCTCTCTTTCTCGCTCTCACTCTCTTTTTTTCAAACCCAACCGGTCATGGCAGTAGGCCGTCCACCCTGGGTCTTGGATCTGCTCGAGGTTTCTGCCCGTTAAAAGGCAGTTTTTTTCTCGCCATTGTCGCCAAATTCTTGCTCAAGGAGGAATTTGTTGGGTCCTGTAGATAATAATATAAAGAGTTTGTTCTAGACCTGTTCTTTCTGGAAAGCACCTTGAGACAACTGTTGTTGGCGCTATATAAATAAAGATTGATTGATTGATTGATTGAGTGATTGATTGATTGATTGATTGATTGATAAAGGTAAAAATAACTACGTATACCCTATATGCTTCCGTCCCCAACAGCAAGGGTATATCTGTATTTTATAAAAAAAAAAAAAACTTCTTACTAAAACATTAAGTTTTAGAGTAAAATATGATATATATATATATACAAGATGGGCTCCTCGAATCGATTCACATGCACCAAAGTTAAAAATAAACCGACCAACAATTAGGAGGTTACTGCTGAAAAACAGGGTTATTCATAAAAAAGCTCCCCTTAGTCAGGAAAATATAAACTATTAGAGTAAAACACAATTTATAAAAGATAGATATCTTTGACTCGATTTATATACATTAGATTTGGACTACATGGGACAAACAGTTGAGAAAGTATGACAAACCTTTCCCAAAATCATCGCTTTTCTTCCTCGCACTACGCTCTACTTAGGTATAAAACTGAAAAATGCAATGAAATGAAAATGATCCATGATCCATGATGCCATTTTTTGAGTGGGTTGGCCTTCTTAGGCAGCTGATTTTATATATGGATTTTATATGTGGTCTTTCCGCTTAACTCTTTTTATACCCACATAACCAATTGTTATATGAAGAACTGGATTGATTTTGGGATGGGATTGCTGTATATTTCTGACACTAGGGGGAACTTTCTCTCCAAAAGTATTTTTGGCCACAGCAGCATAACCATTGGTCTGATTTAGTTAAGTTTAGTTTAGTTTAGTTAGTTTTAAACAGGGGGATTTGGGACATTTGGATATATACACTTGTTGTGGGGGATGACAGTACAGACTTAATTCTACATTGAGATCCTGAACTTAATTGATACATTTAAATTAATATTAAGTGTAAGTGTAAGAAGGCATAAACAGGTGTAAAGCTGATATGGTAGACATGTGATTCATTGTTGAATTAAAAAACAATCTTTTCTAGTCTTTTTAAATATGCAAAACAAATGCCGAATGTGTGTCTTTTTTTTCCTCATGCATGTTTCTTTTTTTTACTCCAAATTCTAGGGAATGATGTGTCATTGGTTGAGAAAGAAAAGGCTGTGATTGAGTTAAATATTCCCTTTTACCTCAGCTGTCATATCAATACCATTGACAATCATTGTTTGAAGAAGGATGGAAAAGCTGGGAGGAGTGAGAGCAGACCAGAAAGGAAACAATTATACAAACTCATATGGAAAGAGGCAGACAAAATCTTCTCTACTTGTCAACAATCTGGTATCTGAAGGCTCTCAGTATATGACAGCACCTATGGCCACCTGGCTTTAAGTCATCTTTACATAATGCTGTGGATGTGAATATATGTACAAGGTTTCACTCACGCACTCAAGCGTTCAGATATCATAAAGCAAGTTTTCTGGAAATATATTAACTGTCCAGAATATTTAAGTTAGAGTTAAAACGCATGTTAAAACTCAGAGAATGTTTTACTCACTTTGAATCAGAGCTTCCTCAACAGTGCCTACTCCTCTCCGTCTCTGTTTTCACAATCAATCCCTTTTTACTCATCCGCCTACTCTCTCCTCTTCCCTCCATGTCTCCACATCCAAGGGAAACTCCAGAATACTTTTGTGAAGAGCTCATTGTTGTGTTGCTCCAGCGCTGTGCACTAACTTCCTGGTCTCATGCCTGATAAAGCCTAAATGTTGATTTATTTACACAGATCAGGTTTCAGGTGAGTTTGCAGAGAAAAGACAAACCAACACATCAGTTGTTTGATGATGGATTATATTCTCCAGCAGTCTTTTGTTCAGAAAAATAAATTCAGGAGTTTCTAGTGAGGGCTTTTGTAATTTTTTCAGATGGCATGTGATTACCACAGTGTCATACTGCCAAGCTAAATTTGGCACAGACACAGACCTTAGCTTCTCTCTAAAGGAATAAGAGAGCTTGTTGGAAGGTATGGGAAATGAAGGCTTTAATAAAAATTTCATCTGGATAAGTGTGATCTTTCAGAACGCCAATCAAAGATACAATTTCACAAGTACAAAAATCCAAACTCAGATTTGTATTTTGAAGGATTTGTCACAGATAAGGGCTATGAGTCATTTTAAGCCAGTAAATGTTGATTCCAAATATCGTTCTTTTTTAACCCAATCACCAACAACTTTCCAGAAAAGGTTACTTTTCTTTCCTCCATAATTTGTGAAAAAACTTGCAACATGATGCAGTTAGCGCAAGATTCGCATTAATCGTTCCATTTAATTAGTTTATTATTCATAGATAGTTTATATATTTACAGCAGTCATTTTTTTAAGTCAGTCTACTACAGTACAAAATGAAGCTGAAACTTTAGATTCAATAGTTTAGATGCACAATCCTCTCATGGCAGATATTAAACCCTGGTTCACTCATTAACCCACATTTTAATCCATGTTATTCCTTTCAGGACTTCAGTGCTTCAGTTCCTTTCAGCGCTTCATATTGACAGTAACACTGCATTTAGCCCTCTCACACATGGATGCACACTCGAACTTCTTCTACCGATCCAAAACCTCCCATCGTTTAACTTTTAGAAGTTTCACTCTTGAAATATACATTTTTTTTAAATCTTCCTTTTAAAAAAATTAAACCAGATTCTGTTGGTGTTCATTCAAAATGCAGTAGAAATGTTCTAACTACATTTAATCACTAGAAATAACTGATGGTGCTCAGTCGGACTCCTAATCATAAATTTAATAATAATAATAATAATTATAATAACAATAATAAATTGGACTTATATAGCGCCTTTCTATGAACCCAAGGATGCCTGAATTAAAGCTGCTGTGATGTGATTATCAACCACCCTATTAACAGAACTTTTCAATATCCACTTAATGAATGTAAATGTAATATATCCATCTATCCTTTCATTTTCTCTAACCACTTATTCTGTTCAGGGTTGGAGCCAATCACGGATGACACTGGGTATGCCCTGGACAACTCTCCAGCTCACCACAGGTCTGACTAAATGTAATATAAACAAATTTAAAAAAACCTCCGTCCAGTAAATGACAACAACTTGAGAATTTTTTTGCAAATTCAGATGTAAACATTTATGTTTGTCTATTTGTTTGTTTGTGAGCAGAATTACGATGGATTTGCATCAAATTTTACACAGATGTAGGGTGGGCATATCCTAGAAAGGATTACATTTTGGTGATGTCATGTGTAAAATAATAAGCTGTTTGGAGTAATAACATCACAATGCGGCTATTGCTGCCTTTGATCCCTTTGATGTTCCTTTGGGGTTGGAGTTGGGGGCTTAGTGGGCTTATCAGAGACGCTGAAGTGAAAGGCAAGGGACACGACCGGCTACTGAATGTTTGAGAGACGCTTAGAGAGTTTGTTTGAGACAATAACTCAGACATAACTCAGACATGAATGGAGAAGCCTCCATGAATTTTGTACAAAATCTAGGGTACTGTTCTGCCTCGGCGGAGGTTTGAACTCTTTAAGTGTTTTTGTTTTTATTTGTTTTGTGTTTATAGTTCTGGAAACATTTCATTGGTTTTATTGGAGCACTGTGTTCCTCTCTGTGCTCATGTTTCCCGCGTTGCTGTTGCTTTTTTTCTCCTGATTGCCACATTTCCCATCTGGGATGGCTAATCATTGAACTGAGCTGAAGTGAATGTAAATAGAGACACTGTTAACATTCAATGTGAGGTTAAACTGCACAAATAGATCTTGACCACTCCTATCGTGTTCCCATTTCTTCAACTGGCATCAACCCACAGTTATGCGACACAAATTTTCTGAGTACCACCTGGTTGAAGATCATTAAGCTGAGATAAATGTTGACACTTCAGAAGCACCCGCTCAACTTCCTTGTTTACCTGAAAGAACAAAGAAGCCACATATATAGATTTGTCTCCCTCGGCCTTCTTTGACGCGTTACCGTCTCTTTAATGTCACTTTTCAGCAGATCAAATCCAAATCAGATAAAAGGAGTTTACAAATGTTTATTTTACAAAAGAGTTGCTATAAATGATGTAAACAGAGCTTTAAAGATAACTCTAAATTCTGTATGTTTTTTTAAAAATACTGTAGGGACGGTTCAGTCTTTGAAGATGCAGCAGAACCGAGTGTTTATAATGGAGATTAAAACTGTTTGCGTTCAGAGGAAAACTAATGATCATCCACAGATCAAGTCGACACAGAGGTACGAGGGCATCGATGCCTCAGAGGCGGCTCCCCGGGAGAGGAGAGCGGTGTCAGAAGGTGTAAGTTTTTCTTGTTTTGAGGTGATGATGAAAGAAGGAACATGCTTCTGTCTACAGTTTGGGCATTCTGGCGGCGTTGAGGCGCATGGACACGCAGGAGGAGCCGGCAGCGTAACGCATCTCCCTCAGCATGCCACTCCACTGCTTCTTATCATCCTCATACCTGACAAGACCAGGAGGAGAGTCAGACCTCAGAGCAAGCACAACATCTGCTAATGGATTCTTTTTCTGAGAAGACTTACTGCCAGACGTCGGTGACCTCTGTTGGAGCCACGTCCTTGTTCTCCATCTGAACCATGGCGAAGCCTCCGACAGCATACAGGGAGCCGCCGTTGCTCAGCAGGTTGACTGAGCTCCTCTCCTGGGGGAAGTCTGTGAAAAGCTCCCACCTGAGGAGACACAGCATGAGGAGATGTATGATGGTGAACCCATCCCAGACTATGCTACATGAAACATATTCTTTTAAACACCAAAAACGTCTGTGGAGGCCCAAAAAGTTTAATATTAAGTATACTGAGTAAACTGCATTCTGTAATCGCAAAGTAATTGTTTAACAAGCTGTGTTAATGGTTTGTACACTGGTTTGTACACTGTACATTGTCAGCCATATCATCATAACCACCTGTCTCATAATGTGTAGGTCTCTGCTCAAGCATATCGAAACAAGGATTCAACGAAACCTTTGCAGATTTGTTTGGTTTCTGGTCACAAGAAGATAGCAGCCGTCCTCTATGTCCTTAGAGTTGCAATGACGGGCATCACAAGTGGATCACAAGTGCTTCATTTAATTCAAATGTGGGGGATTTGGAGACCATGTCAACACCTTGAACTCACTGTTGTTTTCCTCAAGCCATTCCTGAATCAGTGAGCAGCGAGACGACTGATATAAGATAAGATAAGATAAGATAAGATAAGATAAGATAAGATAAGATAAGATAAGATAAGATAAGATAAGATACTTGGAAGAACGGCAGAACCAAAGGTTTATCTGCTGAACCTTCTTCAAAGCGTGACACAGCTTGCTTTCTGCAAAAAGTGCATCCTGGCACCACCTTTGTACCAGGTAAGCAATGTCCGCCTACCTGGCTGTCCTCATGATCTAAAAGAAAATCTGAGGTGACCTTTGTGGACACGGGTCAGTATGGCTGACCGGCTGCAGCTAAAAGGCCCCATAGCTTGAACTTAAGAACGCTCTGTGTTCTCACACTGTTCTATTAGAACAAGAATGAACTATTTCAACCTTCTATGCTACATGGGCTCTTCTGTGCGTTAGCCGAAGCTCCTCCCTGCGCTTCAATTATAATTGGGCAACCATGTTCAATTGCTGCCTATTATATCCCACCCTCTGACAGGCACCATTTTAACAAGATAATTAGTATTATTCACTTCATGGCTTCATCTGTGTTCTTCCTCTATGGTCGCCCTTCTCGCCCATCCTCACTAAAGTATTTTTAAGAGTGACGGACTACTGATGATGATGCCTTCTCCTTTCCATGTAAAACTAGAAGGGGCACTCCGTAGAGCCCAAGGCTAAAAACAGCTGGAAAAGACCAACCCTCATGATAACATATTTAAATCTGGTGTATACAGATTTTTATTTGGATGTGCACTGATATGACAAGAGAAATATGCCTGACTTTTTCCCATAAAGACCTTCTGTTGAGGATAAAAAACCTCGATCCATGCCATTATATGGATATATACCAGTATATAATGGGAATTAATCCTGCCCAAGACCCAGCCTACCTAGAGACACATAGAAATCTATACTTTGTTTAGAATTTCTATCTTTGGATTTCCATAAAACTCTTTACCAAATACACAACCCCTGCTAAAAGTGTTATATTCACTAAGATCAGTAATTCTGAATGTTTAAAAAAGAAAAAATGATGAAAAAAGATATCCTACTTGTTGGTTGCAAAGTCGTAGGCTTCACACGAGGCCGTGATGCCTTCCTCATTGACTCCACCAGCCACCACGATCTTCCCATTGTGAACCACAGCTCCGAACATTGATCTGGAAGTCTTCATGGCCGCCAGCTCCCTCCAATCGGACTGCTTGTGGTTGTATACAAACATCTTGTTCAGAGCTTTGCTGCAGAGATCAAATGAGGAGCAGTAGTGGGATTTTTAGCATTCAAAAATGTGTCCAATGCATGTAGATTCTTCTTGTTAATTAGATAACTCAAAAACAGTTTCATGGATCATTTTCAGACCATAGTGCGGGGAATAACTGGATTGAATTCGATAAAAGTAAGTGATAGATTTCGGACACTAAGGAGAGCTATTGGGCCATAATCTTTTTTAAATTATACACATATGAATAAACCCAAGGAGAACTTTGTTGTATATATCATCTTTTACTCTTATAGTTCATATTTCACTCACTAGGGGGAGCTTTTTTCTTTCTTTTCTTTCTTTTTCTTTACAAATAACACTGTTTTACAAGTCAAAATTTGGTGTATATGTATAAACTCAAGGAGATCTATCTCGAATACATAATATTTTACTACGTATTTTAGTCACAAGGTGGACCTTCTTTATGAACGACACTATGTTTTAGAAACAACTTCTTAACCATTAATCCAATTTAGTCCAAATTTAGTGCTTATGAATTGACTCAAGCTCAATTTAGTATATATCGTATTTTACTCATAATTTACTCACTAGCCAATTGAGTGGATTTGGAGGGATTGCTTGTACAAAGCAGGGGATTACGGCATTTTCTGGGATAAACAAAAACAAAATTATGTATTTTTCCAATTCTCTCCTCCTCTGTTTTAGGAATTCTTTCTTTTCTTTTTCATGCAGGTTCAATTCATTTCTGTCTGATTGGTAATTGCGTGGCGTTTTCCTTTAAAACTGATCAAGGCTCTCACATTTTCTTCTTTGTAGGTGAGTAACTAAGACTAAGCATTAGACGCTGAGCTGACAGCTGAAAACAGCAAAAGAATTGATTGAGTAGCCTATAATAAGATAGAGTATATCAGTGATCACCGCTGAGTGTACTGCCATCATAGTTCATATTATGTGTGCATGTATGCATGGTCGCATCCTTGGCAGGGAAAACAAGCAGATGCTGAACTATGACTGCACTATTCAGCAAGAGATGCAGAGTCCATCGTTCTGAGATCGTAGAGAGTGTAATTGCTGTCAATGAAGCACAATGCAGCTCTGCAAACTGCTGGAGGGATGGAGAATAAGCAGCTGCAGATCAAAATGTGAGGTCACACACACAAACACATACACACACATACACACATTGACGTACTTGTCATCTGTCTTTCCTCCGATGCAGTAGACTAGACCTTTGTGGGAAACGACTGCATGGCCGTGGATCTTCAGAGGAAGCTTTTTGCTCTCACTCCACCTCATCTTCCTGTAGAATTAATAATGAAAGAAGTTCATTTTAATAACTATTAATCTTGTATTTGATTCCATAAATGTGATTCTTTGTCAGATTATATGTTTTACCACACAGTAGACCCAAATCTAGGTGGATTTGTGAGGATAAGCTAATTAGATCCAAGTCGAACATCTCTGTAATGATAACCACTGCTAATTAAGAAGGAGTGATCGAATCAAATTATAGGCACACACACGCTCCTTTCACTAATTTCTAAGTAAAGTGAATTTGTTAAATTTCCTCAGGTTAATTATCACTGGAAAAATATTGTAAAGAAAACAAACTGCCACCGTAAAGAACAATACAATTGAAATGACTGTATCACAGTAGTATGACAACAACCGCATGACTTTTATTTTTACTGTCACTATCTAGATAATCATACTATTGGCAAAATTAATGGGAAAATACCATGATGTCACATGAAAGTAAAGAAAAAGTTTTTACGCTGAAAATAAGGATATTACGTCCAAATACCAAGTCCAAAAATATGTCCAAATCAAAAGACATTGCTGATATGTACATTAAAATTTACGATATAAAATCTTTCTAAATTTTAACCTTAATTTCTACAAACACAAGACATATAGTAGTTAGATAATATTGATTTCAAAGTAAAAGAAAAATGGCAAATAGACATTATTGTACTCTAATTTTTACGTAATATCCTTGTGTGTCTAATCTGAATGTTTGTGGGTATAGTTATAAGGGTTTCGTAAAGGTGTATTACCTCATATCATTTACTATATAACATTCTATCTCATAGCAAAAAAAACAAAAACAGTTCTTGACACTTAAAATTAAAGTGGCCAAAACAGTGATTCTATTTTTTATGGTGAGGTTCTTTCAACCATAGCCGACAGTATTTTACCATGAATTAAGTCAAATTTTTACAGTGTGAAGGAAGGAAGGGTTGGAAGGTTTTGAGGTTACTAACGCAACATCGTAGCACATGACAGTATCCAGTGACTCGTTGGTCTGCAGGTCTTTTCCAGCCACAGCAAACAACAAATTGTCGCTCTCTCCGATGTTGAAGAGACATCTTGGGGATGGCATGGGCGGCAGGGCTACCCATTCGGACGTGAGAGGATCCAACTGTGAGGAACATTAAAACACAGCGCAGAGGAAACACCCTTTATCTCAGTGTTTTTATCTCCTCCTACAAAAGACAATGGATCATCACACTGCAGGGTATCCACTTATTGATTATGAAACTTAATCCATCAACAGCGAAACCTCTATCGCTGTCATTGCTGTGGTTACATTCTGAGAATGCGACCAACATTCGGGTTTCTGTTTCATTTTTCTTGAGTGAATGATGTGAAACTCTCACAGTGGGCTCCCTGTCTGCAGAATTCTCTACAGGAAATGCTACACTCTTTTATTTTAATGTGCTCATTTGTTTTCTTGCAGATTGATGGATGAGAAAATTGAAGTCATTCTCAGGTCATAAGGAAGCTAGCCAACAGAGGGCAAGGATGCCCTGCTGGACTTAAAACATAAATTCAGTCACCATCAGAACTTGAGCCTCCAACACAGTGAAAGAAATAGGTTGTTGAATTTATGCATTTCTTAATCAAGTCAAGTAGTTCCACTTATTATTTCTATGTATGAAAAGTCGGGGACATTAATCGCAACCGCTGCGGATCCTTTGTGTTAACGCGATAGCTCAAAAAATATTTCATGGGTCATTTTCCAATTATATACCCACATAGATGATAGACATATGGATTGATTTTCCAAAAAAGCCGGTTGTATATTGATGAGGCTAATGGTTGGTTTATCTCCCAAAGTTTAAAGGCCATAATATTTCACAGCAATCTTAGGTGTTTCCCTTGTTACCAGCCTAGTGCCTGGTTGAGGTCGTATCACTCCAGCTTCTGGTTTCATCTTATGAGAAGGATTGCTGTTTAATATAGGAATGTCCTCTAAAAAAAAATGAGTCAATCCAGCGTCCCTGTTTGAATGTTATTTTCTGTTTGAATGTTATTTTTCTTTTGTGAAAGACTCCATAATTTTGAATTTCGAGAAATGTCTGGGGATGGGACAACGAAAAAAGAAATTGGGGGGGAGAAATATAAGCAGCAGCAGTGTATTTATTGAGCTCAAATACTACAGTCGAGTGAATTCTTTGCCTCCCTGTTTACTGATTTAACATGTACGTTAGTTCACCACGGCTGTTTTCTGCCTTCTTATGGAAGAATCAAGGTGAAGGTAAAGGATGTAAGGACGTATGTGGGCACTGACGACACAAATTTTTGAAATCTGTTTTTGCACATAAGTGGAGCTTATTAACTTTTTAATAGGTTTTTGTCCCAAAGATTAAAATGTTATTTTAGTTTAGTTAAGTTAATTATTAATAATAGTTAATCAAAAGGATACACCCACTAAGATGAATGAATTAATGCTTTTTCACTTAGTTCTACCCTTTATATTCTAACTTGGTACTTCTGCTTAAATGATCATCAAATCTTCAAATAAATCAATTTAACAAGTATTTGTATAATAATTAAAGAAACAATAAAATCAATCAAGTGAAAAATCCGGTTACCAGGTAGAAGTAACACTGCAGGGGCACGTCTTTGTTCTCCTCATCCACAAACAGTCCCCCAACGATGTAGACCTGGTTCCCCTGGGATGCCAGGCTGACGTGGTTGCGTGGTACCTGCTCAGACATGGCTGCCAGGAAGCATTCGTTTTCAATGACATCGTAGGCCACCGCCGCAGTGTCATTGATCATCAGGATGAACTCGCGTGCGTACATGCCGTGCCTACGGTTGTCATTCAGAAAGCCGGGGAATGGGCTATCCTCTTCCTCACCATCTCCCTCCTTCGTTGTGGGTTTCTCAGGGAGTTTCCCTTTTAAAGCGTCCCTGATAACCTTGATGGTCTTCTGAAGCTCTGGGTCGGCCTTAATGATCTCATCAGTCTCCACTTTGTCTGTGAAGTACTTCTCTGGCAGCAGGCGGAAGCGAATGCAGTTGAAAGCGTCCTTCAGGACCTTGATGCGCTCCTTGTCATGGCGGACCCAGGCCATGACCGACTCAAACACCAGCTCCTCTTTCTCTACATTCAGCGAGTCTCCACCGATGATGGCGAACAGTTCATGGGCTGCGAGTTTGAGGAACTCCTCGTCTTTGTAGAGGAGCTCGAAACGGTCGGCAACGTAGTTGCGTGCAGCTACAGCGAGTCTGGGACAGTTGAGCACCAGACCCATCCTAAAAATGGCCAAGCAGTTGCTCAGTGACAGTTTCTTCTGAAGGTAGTTGACACAGACCGTAAAGACAGAAGGGATCTGGAATTTGTTCGCCACAGCAATTATATCCTGAACATTGTCATCGGTGAGGTCAATCTCAGCTGAGTAGAGGTACTGGATGATCATGTCCAAGATGGAAGGGTTGACATCATCCAGGACCACCTCCTTTGTGTTCTCCACTTCCTTCCCGTCCTCTGTGAAGAAGATCTCCCTGAAGTAAGGGCTGCATGCGGCCATGATGAGCCGGTGGCAGGGAAAGCTGCGGTCCCCTACCTTGAGGGTGCAGTCCACAAACTTGTTCTCATTCAGCAGCTCCTTCAGCCCGTCCTGGAGCAGGGTGCTTTGGAAAAGGCGCAGCTCCTCCTTAATGGTGTTGGGGTCCATGATCCGTTAGAAGCCGAAACAACAGTGTGGACAAGGGGATCTGTGGAGATAGAGAGGAGTCGGTGGCCAAGGGTCCTTTTGGCCGTAGGTCCTGGATAGAAAAGGCAGGGCAGTGAAAAAGTTCCAAATGTGAAGACCCTGCAATTTAATCCCACCCAGCTCTAAATTTAGCCCCTTCAGCCTCCTGCATGCTTCAGCTCGAGTGGAATCTGACTGGACCAATTCAAACGCAGCACAAGCTGGTCTGGAGCAGCTGCTGTCACAGACTGAAGGAAGCAACTGGCTGCTCAGGCTGCGTCTATGCCACCATGATTCAGCTCCCAAAGTGTTATGTGGCTGGGTTATTGAAGAACAATGCTGTCAGAGCCCCTCAATATCTCAACTCCTCGTGTGTATGACTAAGAGGATATTTAGAGCAGCCTGACTCAAAAATAACTCAAACTGCAACAGATTTTCTTTTCTTTTTTTAATTACAGATAATACATTTATGGTCCCTAAAAATTGTGCTATAAATGGACCAGACGGGTTTGGGTGCAGCAGCTGTGTGCAGAAACAGGTGAGGGCCTCACATACAAGATCTTCTGTCCACCAATCAGCGCGGCTCGCCCTGCTCCCCGTGGGGTTCACTACTACTGAGCAGCTTGCTCGTGGTTGTGTGCTTCTTTGAGACCGTCGGCCTGCAGTTGAATTAACAACTACCTAAATCACAGAGAGGATTTCAGTGTTGAAACATTTGCTGTTTATGTAAGATAAGTGGTGTCACTTTGCTCAAAGGTTAAGAGGAGAATGTTTAATCTGGCTATTAGAGTAGGCCTTCTTTGTGGTGTCTGGAGTAATTGTGTCTTACATTGTTGAGCCGTAGTTGTGTGGCCCTGTAGAGAAGGAGAAGAGCGTAGCGTTAGGTAATGTGTCTCCCGTGGCCTGCACTAAAGATAGATCAGACTATGACACTTATCAAGGAGCGTCTAACAGGAGGGGAGAACAGATTCTGAGTGAGAAAGCTCTGTTACTTGATTAAAGACACAATAGACCAATGAAGCAATTCTATAAAACATGATTTGGATGTATAGGAATGTAATGTTTTTCTGGTAGGGGAGTCTACTTAATCACATTCCGCCACTTTAATAAATATATAAATAGTCGGTCCCCATTAAAACCTATCTTTGATTTAAAAAAAAAAAAAAAAAAATCCTTTTCAAGGTCCTGAAATAATATTAATAATATACTGTAAATATTGCAGGTCAAAATTAGGGTACAAATAAAAAACTACAGCAAGAGATGATGCAATTCATAACCGAATATAAAGGTGAAAATCCAAAGTTTTCTTAACGTGACATAACAATAACTGAAAAATACAATAATTTTACAAGAAATTGATTACCGTTAAAGACTATTCTATTCATATTACAGATTTCGCTGCTATGTACACTCAAATTTACAGTAAACAAACCTTCAAACATTTATAGGAACATCCCTTAATTTCTAGAAACAAGATGTTTGAAATATGGGGTATGTTTTGGACATAACAATATTAATAATAATAATGATAATGATAATAATATATTGTATTTATAACGCACTTTACGTTTTGACCAATTCTAAAAGTGCTACAAAGTATAAGCAGATAAAAACATCAATGAAAAAAATACAATAATAAAAATATTAGCAAAAAAGCAGTAATGTTAATTAAAAGTCATAGGTTCTGCTAAAAAGGAAAGTGTTAAGTTCTTTTTAAAAATGTCAGTAGTGTGTGGAGCCCTCAGATGGTCGGGTAGGGCATTCCACAGACGAGGGGCAGCAGAACAGAAGGCCCGATCACCCATGGTGCTGAGCTTAGTCCGGGGAAGGAGGAGGCGGTATGAGTGGGTAGAACGGAGGGATCGTGTTGAGGTCAGTGGGGTGAGTAGTTCTTTCAGATAGGGGGGTTGCATTGCCATGGATGCACTGGTGAGTGAGGAGAGAGATCTTATATTCAATCTTGGTGGAGATGGGAAGACAATGAAGTGAATGAAGAACGGGGGTGATGTATTCGTGTTAACCCACTCTCTTGTGTGTCATCAGTGTAACAATGAAATGAAAGTCCATATCGATTGTCCAAGGGGGAGCATGTACATACCGTACATGAAGAGAATGGGGCCAAGGAATGATTCCTGTGGGACCCCACAGATGAAAGTGTGCGTCCGAGAAGTTGTTCTTCCAAGGGAAAGGTATTCTGTTCTGTCGGTGAGGTAAGATGGAAACCAGTTTAGAGCAGTGTCAGTGAGTCCGATGGTGTGATGTAGCCGGTGTAGGAGTATTCCATTGTCAACAGTGTTGAAGGCAGCAGACAAATCCAGGAGAATTTGGAGGGAAGGTGAATCAGCATCTGCTGCCATCTTGAGGTCATTCATGACTGAAGCAGAGCTGTTTCGTTGTGGGTGGAGCATAAACCAGACTGAAATTTTCAAAAAGGTTGTTGTATTTGAGGTTGTCCTGGAAGTGGGCAGCAACTACTTTTTCCCGTACTTTGGAGAGGATTGGGAGTTTGGAAATGGGCCTGTAATTTGCAAAAAATCAAGATCAAGAGTGGGTTTTTTTGAGTAGTATGATTATGACGATTTTTAGGGAAGATGGACCAAAGCCAGCCTGGAGGGATTGGTTTATTACAGCGGTGATAAAGGGACTTATGGAAGGATTGTTAGTTTTCACTAGGGCTGTAGGAAAGGAGTCGGGGGCAGAGGTAGAGAGTTTTCCTCTGTCCTGATTATATCCTCAACATCTTGCTGAGATTTCTGGGAAGCAATTTAGAGGCTGGGAGATCTCAAACTGTGAGTAGGTAGGCAGGATAGGTAGCGTGGAGGAACCAGAAAGGACAGAACGGATTGAGTCAATTCGTTTGAGTTTTTCTGGTTTTAGAAGATGATTGATAGTGGAAAACAGCTGCTTAGAATAACTAAGACTGGTTTTGATGATGATACATCATACCTAAATACATACATACTCATACTCATACTCATACATATATACATCATACTCATACATCATACATAAATACATCATACTCATACAGACATCCTACCTAAATACATCATACTCATACATCATACCTAAGTACATTATACTCATACCCATACATCATACCTAAATACATACATACTCATATCCATACATCATACATAAATACATACATACATACTCATACATCAATAGATAAATACTCATACATATTACCTAAATACATCATAGTCATACAGTCGGTCGATACCTAAATACATCGTACTCATACATCATACCTAAATACATCATACTCATACATCATGCATGAATACATACATACTCATACATCATATATAAATACATACATACTCATACATCATATATAAATACATACATACTCATACATCATGCATGAGTACATACATACTCATACATCATGCATGAATACATACATACTCATACATCATATATAAATACATACATACTCATACATCATACCTAAATACATACATACTCATACATCATATATAAATACATACATACTCATACATCATACCTAAATACATACATACTCATACATCATACATAAATACATACATACTCATACATCATGCATGAGTACATACATACTCATACATCATATATAAATACTTACATACTCATACATCATACCTAAATACATCATACACAGACATCATACCTAAATACATACATACTCATACATCATACATAAATACATATAATACATACTCATACATAAATACATCATACTCATACATCATATATAAATACATATAATACATACTCATACATGAATACATCATACTCATACATCATACCTAAATACATACATACTCATACATCATACATGAATACATACAGTACATACTCTTACATCATACATTAATACATACATACTCTTACATCATACATAAATACTATTGTTTTCAAGGTCATGTTTTGTTATTACTTTCGTATTTTTAATATTTTTTGCTTTTATGCAAAAACTACTAATATGATGACATTAAAACTGTGCAAGGCAAGTTCCAGACACAGGTATGGGTGAGATTATTGGACTTTGCTATATATTGAACCATTGTTTCATTTTTGGCCAGCGTTGGTCACCTCTTTCCAGTATTACTCTTAAAAATATAAATGCCTTTTGATGTAATTCAGGTCCACAAAAATTTTTTTTAATGAGCCAAAGGTCCATTTATTATAGTCGGTCAAGCCACAAGACATATTACTGTTAAATTCATGGCAAAATGTCCTTTTCATTCAAACAAGAACAAAAATACATACTAAAATAAAATAAAATGCCATTTCCATTTTGTGGTAAAGTCAAATAAATACTCAAATAAAACAAAACCCTCCCTAGAATGCTTTGGTAAAATAATATATCAAGATCTAAGGAATCAAAGTGCAATGAAAAAGTATTTAACATTGTGTCAAAGACTGCTGCTTAATGAGAGAAAAGGCATCTTGTGCTTACTCAACACACACGCCACTCTGAGTGAGCACTCTGTTGCTTTATGTTGTTGTGTCAGTGACCCAGTAACGGCCTATCAACGCATCGTTGGCATGGGGATGACAGCCCACTTGCACGTGTTGACCGAACAGACCAAAATGGGACACTTTTCTCCTTTACGAATTAAACCTTTCCGAATTGCAATGTCGGTCGCCTGTTTACATGACTTGTGATCTTTTCTGACCCGGTGTTTACATGCATCAACTCATCTAATCGGAAACACTTTCAGACCAGCGCAGACGATCCACACTCCCGTTCATAAGGTGGCGAGAATGCTTTGGTTAGTTGGGCGCAAACCGCCAACAAGCGCCCAGAAGAAGAATACGACAAAGAGGGTATGCACGGAAGTGACTTTTCGCCCATCTAACTGTGCAAATATGTTAAAAATGTATATCAAAGTTGCAATAAATAAATCACTCTCTGATGCAGACCGGTACTGTTTGGAAGTCGCCGTATTTGAAATGCGTCGCTGAAAAAATTAGCGGAACATTACGTCATGACGCTTGGCATGCGCAAATAGAACTCCAACAGAAAGCTTTCCGATACAACGTTTACATGCAGCGACTTGCTATTGGAAAGGCTTTCTGAAAGGATTTAGACTACCTGCTTGCAAAAGAATTAAGTCTAATTCTTTCCATTTGGAAAGGGGCGTTTACATGCAGCATTTTCTTTCCAATTAGACATCTTTTCCGAGTCTAATCGGAATTAGGCTGTCCATGTAAACCCACCTGTCACACGTTCAGTTCAGGGTTCACAGATAGGCAGCTTGCGGCCGGATGCGGACCGCGGGCCACCTATTGAGGGCCGCTAGTGTAGATCTTTGGCCAAGAAAGAGTTATAATTGTGGGCAAATTTCTGAACAGTGTCAACGACAATGCCATCATGCTGCCAGACCACCAAGTGAGACAAGAAAAATGTATAGTGCCAGATCTTGCAATGCAGAATTAATATGATGCATGGGAAATTCATACATTTTATCACATGTAAATGTGAGATAATTAATTATGCTACAGACTGTGATACCACACTGTGGCTGTGACTGTGCTGATTGAGTTTGGTATAACATTTGACAAAGTTTCTGAGCTACATCCAGAAGAAAAACGGTATTCGGTATAACTGATTATGATACCAGGCACAGGAGGAGGGAGCTGGGACCTTTCCAGGATAACAGAAAATGGTATGGAATTGTGAAAGCAAAATGATTCCAATCTTTCGGGGTAGGTTTTCATGGTCAGAGAATCATAATATGCGGTCAGACTATCATTTTGCTTTAAGGCTCAATGACATCATGGGAAACCTGAGCTGCTTTGGTCTTGTCCAGTTCAATATGCAAGAGTTGTGTAATGATACTTTCAATCACAATGTCTTGAATCAGAATTTAAGTGACCACATTCCTTGCTTACCCCTTATTCAACGTACACACAGACACTCATCATGAAATAGATCCATTTGCACATAAAGTATTAGTGTAGATCCGATTTATTATAAGGCTTTGACATCAAATGTTGACCAAAATAGTACATTATGGATTTACACAGTCGTTACATCGGGGTTAAATAGTGACAGACAAACTCTACTCTTACAGTTTAATGTTGTGTTCATGTGTACCAGTGACATCAGCTTGTCTTACCCAGTAGATGGCAGTGTGTGTGTGTGTGTGTGTGTGTGTGTGTGTGTGTTTGTGTGTGTGTGTGTCAGTGTTATGTTGTAAGATTACTGCTTGACACAAGTGTTATGAAAGCAACAACATAAACACAAAATCAAAATTGAAAAATGCACAAAAATATTCAATGATTTTATTCAGAGCATCAGTCATTTTATATAAAAGAAGGCAAAACATTTTAAATTATAAAAGTGATTATTTCTGCTGTTGCTCCTGTGATGACGATTGGCTGTAGTAAAGAAATGAATGGCTACATTGTGCCTTCATGGCACATTGATTGATCTTTTAGCTTTACGTTTCTGACATTGAAAAGGCACCACAGTCATTGCTGGTCGTGTTGAGCAACTTCTTTTTTCACAATCTTTGCAGCCCTCACAGATAAAAGATCATGTTACATCCGTTTGGGAATCATTAGAGAGCTGGAAACACACACTGAGGACGATCATCGCTATTCCTGAGTAGATGGGGTATCTGTATTACTTGCTGATATATACTGTATATTAAAAAAATGGAGGTATCTATCAAAGGTAGGCTCTCTTTCAATGTAACAAGAGTTTAATTGTACGATAAGTGCTACAGAGGGGGCACAAAGACAGGAACTGTGAACATTTATATATATGTATATATATATAAATGCCTATATACCTTATATTACGCTGTGAAAATGGCTGGTATTAACTGCCCCTCCTTTAAATATTTACAGTAGATGCTTGGCAGATGCGTTCCCTCAGACCCCTGGACAAAGAAAAAAAGGGAAACGAGAGTCAAAAGCCATTTAGAACCAATCAAATCATCATGGCCTCATTATGGCTGAGGACATGACAGAGGAGTTAAAAGAAAATGACAGATTTGGTTTGTAACAGGCTGGCTGTGAGTGACATGAATGGCATTGAAATAGGAAGGATGAGCATACCTCTTGATTTGACAATCACACACGTCCTCTTGCATTCCTCCTCCGTGTCAAAGCGGTTCTTGTTGCCTTTGCAGCCACCATACCAGAACTGGGCACAGGCATTAGCCTGCTTTTCGTAGTACCAGCGGATGTTATACTCCCGACATGTGCCCTGATCCAGAGGCAAGGCACACTGGGGATCCTGTGCTCCAGTCTCTGCATGAGAATGATGGGGATATCAGTATGGTTCATGAAAAACACATCACAAACTCCTCCTGTGTCTGTGGCGTCCGGATCGCTTCTCCGACTTTTCTGCTAGCCTTCAAACAAGCTGTCCCTATTTCGTTTTTCCTCCACTACGGTCACTGCAGAATCATCACTGAAGTGATGGTACGTTACCATTAGGTTATAATTTTTGCACTAGATCACATGAGCAATATGCTAAGATTAAATTATTTTTTGACTGGTTCCTGACTTTCCCCAAAACAAATGCACAACAAATTCAACTCTATCTAAAATATCCTCCATTCCTTATGTGAGACTAGATTCTTTTTTTTTTTTTTTTTTCATATGCTATTGAGAGGATGACCATCCTTCAAAGTCACCATAGTCATCTTTCCATTGAAAAGTTGTCCAAATATATACCATCAACACTACCAAGAAGTACGACTGCAAATCATTCATGTGTCGGGTTTGGTGAAACTAGAGTGTGTTTTTTGCAAATTATGCACTGAACAACATGACCATCTACAAGTACATATTTCCATTAAAAACTACACAAAGTGCCAACCACTGCACAACCATGCTGCTGGCTTGACATGCATAAATTCCAAAAACTATTTTATTATAATAAGTTGAATAGAAAAAGCAATTAAATGTCAATTAAACCAAACTTTCTAATAATCATTCTTGGTTTAACTGCTGTAGACTGTGAACAACAACAAAGATGATCATGCTGCCTGTGAGCGGGAAGATTGGATATTTAATGATGGAAATCTGCGAAAATTCTTGGTTGAAATGAGCGATACATAGGAAAATACAGAGATGGAAGTACGAAAGAAACCAGAGACAGTAACTCATCTCGTTTGCTACTACAATGTTGTTTACTTTTTATTGTATGATAACAAAAACTGGGGGTTCGTATTGAATTAAGTGATGGCTTCAAACATTTAAAAGCAGCATGCAAGTGTTGTAAATAAAGCAGACGCTGATGGACTGTAAAGTTTACCTATGTAAATGTTTTGTGCTGATGCACTGACTCTTGTGCAAGAGCTGGAAGATTTAATTACATGATCTCATACATTCCATCCTGAACAGGCAACTTAGAGGAACGCCAATCCTAAAATTATAATTAAGGACACTGGTTTGAAATTTTCCAGGTGAGTGACCTCATCAATAACTGACAGGGAAAGAATTTAGTGATAGTATGAAAACAATATCTATTTTCTCTTTCATTACTTGTAGTCTACCTGTACAAATCACAAAATCAATTTCTTGAAATTAAATAGTAGAAAATTATTTATATGTTCTACTCCAGCTCTTATTCGGTCCTATATATCGGCTATCTTTGAAATTGAGATGTAATTATTCTTTTGAGGAGTTTAATTTGTTTGACACTTGATTTGAACTTTCAAGAATTAATAAAATGAAGTCAGCAGCACGAACCTTGCCAACCCACCATTAATCATAAGCGTCTGCTCTGTATCGACTTGTTCTAGTAATGTGCTTTTTTACCTGCAGTAGAATTTTTCTTTTCCCTTGGTCCAATTATTTTCCATTTCAACCAATCTACAATCATCAAGTTGTGATTCAACTCACAAACTGATGACCTGAATTCATTCAGAAGTTTCTGATAGGGAGAAGAATTCATGATTCCCTCAGTTATGGTGAGTATCCCCATAACATCATACTGCCACCACCATGTTAGACCGTAGGAAAAATTGTCTTTTGTGGAATGTAACCTGATGGCATGCAGCTGCCTTCCACAAAATCCAACTAGCGACTCATCTATAGAATATTCTCCAAAAAGCTCTTCTGGGGTTCTTCTGATCCTATCATGAATTTCGCCTCACCAGTCTCCATTGGATTCTATTCATGACCAGTTTCTATCGAATAGTGAAGCCATGACTTCTGGTCTTTATTTAGGTTAGAGCAGCTTGCAGTTCCTTGAATGTTTCCTTTGAATGTTTGGTGACTTCCTGAATTGTCTTTGCCATTTTCTCTAAAGACGTGTTCCAAGTCTAATTTCAGCAATGAGTGTTTCCCTCTGTTTCCACTCTATGTTTCTTTAACTTATTGATGAAATTACCTGGAAAGGAAATAATTCCTTTTTTCTTGAAACAACCTGGCGATGTACATCCCCCGGCGTAAACTCCAGACTGAAATCCAATTCTTTTGAGCACTCCAAAATGTACTTATTAACATTTTTATAAAAGTGGGCCGATATGTCTGAGGTGAAATACTTCCCACATGTGGTGTTCAGCAAATTTTATAGCAGCTGGTTCACACTAATCCACACGTGCAGTCAAAACTGCAGCTTCAAGGGGATACAGAAAAACATTTATGAGGAGGTGAGTTTAGTTTTAGGTTTAAACATTAACGACAGATCAGCCTCAATGTGTTGCAAACTTCTTTTTGTTTGCACTAATATAATTAATTGTTGTCTCATAGGAAAACCACTGATAATTTTACTCTATAAATCCATTCCTGGAACAATGTTTTCGAGAAACTCGTATCAACGGCCTCAATAATATGTCTTCTACTGCTCCCTGTTTTACCTATTGTGTCCATATTGTCAAGCAAAAGTCAGACACCTTTTCAGCGGATGTTGGACTCTGCCAAGCTAACCCTTGTCTCCGCTTCTCATCTGAGGCCATGGTACTCAGCTACAAAATGATAGGAAGCTCCCTCAAAGTTGGACTTGAGTTTCTACCTCAAGCGAATGTTCAAAACCCCGTTTACTGGACAATATTTTTGGTCAATTAAAAAAGAAATTCTGTGTCTTCTCTAAACGTTCTATTGAGGTGACAACAATAAAAATTATCCTAGGTTACACGGACCTTCAAAAACAATTGAAGACACAGTGGTATGGATGCAAGGGCAGTACTTAGCACTGGTATGTTTCAATATCAACACCATCGAAAGATACCAACCAGGAAGTTAAGTTGATGATTGTCTTTTCAAAGTAATGCTGCAGCTACACCAGAGTTTCCTCGGGGGGTGTTAATAAATCTACAGCAAAGGCTAAAAGAAGTAGACCAACATAAGTCTTTGTTTTCTGTCTGCACATGGCTATTAAGCTGAAATTGAACAGCCATTTCAGAAGCTGGGCTGGGCTCCCACCGTTTTACCAAAATTGTGTTTTGACAGTTTACGTGGTGAAGGAAACCGTAAAGATTTCTGAAAGTTTACGGTCGGTTTTTTTTTTAATTTTGCATTTTCAGGCCTATAAAATGCCTTTGTTGTGTAAACAAATAGACCAACACAAGTTAACTGAGTGGATCTGAGCGGCTGAATGAGCTTCCGTCACGAGGTGTCAGGGCTCAGCCTTACAGATAAGATGAGGAGTTCAGATGTCCGGAGGTAAGTCGGAGCAGAGTTGCTGCTCCTCTTTGTCTAGAGGGAGCCAGTTGAAGTGGATTGAGTATCGCCCCCTTGATCCCCAGGATTAGCTGGAAAGCGTTTCTGGGAAACCAACTTCAGGAATGGCCTGCATAGCCTGATGCCACCGCAACCCAGACCCCGGATAAGCGGAAGCTAATGAATGGACTTTGTTTTAATCAAACCTGCAGATGTTAAATTTTATTTCTGTTGAGTGAGGAGTATCTGTATCGTTCACAGCAAACAACTTCTTCTGTTTGTTTTCTTTTGTTGTGAGTGCTCCTGTATAATAAGACAGGCTGGCCTGCTTTGTGATGAGATATTCATGTCCCTGCAAGCGCTGGCTGATAAACGGAGGTGAGGAAAAATTCACACAATATGAAGGAGAAGCATAGACCGTTTACCTTTGACTGGTCTTGTTGCAGACACAGATACACCTGAGGATGATATGGTTATATTTGTAGAAGAAGATGAGGAGGAGGAAGAGGAGCCCCGGGTACTGGAGGAGTCCTCTGTGGAAGGAGGAATAGGTCCTAAGTCTGTGTAGCGGTTAAATGTGTCCCCGCGCTCGGTCCCCAAACGTGTTGTCTCCGCGAAGACGTTTTGTCCTCCTCCCTAATGGGGACAAAATCAGAAAATGTAAAATCACTTGTCAGAGTTAGATTCGTACGTTCAACACATGTAAATATGTATTTATATATTTCAACACTGACTGAATATTTTTAAGTCTTTCATGCATTTTAAAAACCTCACAGATATTTAATCAAGTCATGATGGGAAAACCGCCAAACATTATGAAAGGAATTAAAAGGCAAATTCAATCTGGTAAAGGTGTTCTAAGAAATGGTGTAGTGGATGCACCAATCTAATTCAATGCTGATGATTCATTGCAATCAACCATAACATATGTAAAAACAAACTAAGTAATAGATACTGTATTCACTGAACATTAAAACCACCAGCCTACTTATGTAGGTTCCCTTTTTGCCACCAAAGCAGCTCTGTGATGTTCTGTATGTTCTGTATGTTCTGACGTCATTCTATCATAACAAGCTTGAACTTTTCCAGCAAGTTCTAGTAGCTCCACTATGGGATCTGACGAAACGGGTCAATGTTTTTTCTAGCCCGTGAACATGTCACCGGTTCACCCGTTGCTCTTCCTGAGAACGCTTTGTTTGGTGCTGACTCCCACAAACCTGTACTTTTACAGATGCTCTGGCCCGCTGGTCTTGCCATTACAAATTGGCCTTTTTCAAAGTTCCTCAGTTTCTAATGCTTGAAAATATTTCCTGTTTCCAACACATAAACCTCAAGACCAGATGTTCTGCCGCTGCTTAATACATCCCAACCATGGGTGCCATGGTAATGAGATGATCAATGTTATTCTGACTTCATCCATCAGTGGTTATAATGTTATGGTTTGATCATTTACTTTGAGCGCAAAACTCACCATTGCATTGTGTAATGTTTGAAAATTTAAGCAAGTTGTGCTATTTTCAAATGGTTAGATTCCAAGAATCCCTGTGATTATCAGTTCCAGTCTCACCAGTGAACATCTGATTAAACTGACCATGTTCGCTCATATGTTTCATACTTGGGCTGTGTTGGATTCTTTGCTGCCATCCTGGGATTTGTCCACCCGTCCTCCACCGCTGTGAATGCTGGTGCCAGTGTTGGTGATAGTATGGGTTCCAGTTTGGGTGCCAGTGTGGGTTCCAGTTTGGGTGCCAGTATTGGTGCCAGTGTGGCCACCATTCAGAACACTGTGTTCAGTCACAGGCCGGTAACCGTAGCCACCGACAGCATAGTTGTTGTTATTTCCGTTCCTGTTGCCGTTGTTGCCATTGGTTCCATGGGTTGTGTAGCCATTAGTAACTCGGTTATATATCAGGGCTCCATTCTCATCTTCACAGAATTGGCTGACCAGCTTGGATTCCAGAGCTGTGAGAGACGAATGAGAGGGGACAGGCGCCATGGGAATTAGATAATCGATGTTCATGTCACCTGGTGATAATGTTATGGCTGTTCATTCTGCTGAACAAACTATAGAATGGCAGCATTCCTTTATCACCTAAAACACATCTCTAACATTTCTGCTATGATTTTTCAAAACGTTCATCCATAAAGATGTTGATAAAAGTGTATTAAAATGCGACCGGTGGCGAGCGTCTCTAACCTGGCAAAGTGTTGAAGTCATCAATGAGGAACATGTGCTCGTCATCTGGGTCAGACGCGATCAGATTCAGCTCGCGCATGAACTCAGTTTGTGTTGGGTCAGAGGTGTTTACAATCCCCAGAGCAAACATCTCAATATTGGCAGCATGTGCTTCTCGTACGGCCAGATCCAGCTTCATCGGCTCGCGCTTGTCCGTCTGCCCGTCAGTAATCACAATGGCCACCTTGCTGACTCCCAGGCGTGAGCTGTAGAAGGCCTCCTGGGTGGCTTTACGGATGGCTGTGCCAGTATAAGTGCCCTCTCCCATGTATGGCATGTTCCTAACGGCCTGCTTAATGTCCTGTTTGGTAGTGTAGCGAGCCAAGTTGAACATGAGCTTCACTTCCAGGCTGTACAACACCAGGCCAATCCTGGTGGCGTTACGGCCAACCGTGACTCGGTCCACCAGAGCGGTTACAAAGTCTTTGATGATCTCATAGTTCTCTGGGCCGACACTTTCTGAGCTGTCAATGACAAACACCAGCTCCATGGGTCTCTCCTTACACTTTATCCCACATCCTGGAATCACATCAAACCAAATACATGAGGTCATGGTTGAATTGTCATTTGGACATGGTGCACTTTGGGGTATCTGATCTGATGATTTACAGATCCAGTTTTTGAATCCAGACCAGACGCTGGCCTGGATTCAGAAACTAAATCTCCCCTCGGAACAAGTAGATACCGAGAAATAGATATTGAAAAGATCACAGGACACTTTACCACAAATCTCTTTGATCAGTCGAATGATGTCCTCTCTCTGAGATAAATACACAAAGATAGATTAGAGATAGCATCAGATTATAAATAAACATCGGCAGAAATTGATGAAAAAGTCAGTAATGGCATAATTATTTATATCCTTTACTTAAGTACATTAAAAAAATATGAACACAATCAATTATTCTAGATTAATCGGACTGCTGCATTTGTATTTTGCTGCTGTAGTTGATTTTGGGATCATCCCTGGCCCATTGCCATAAGCCAACGGGTCAAGGCTTAGGTGTGATACTTAACAGTAGCTAAGAATATTACTCTTAGCCACTGTTAGTACAGTCTGTTCAATTTTTGTGACATATTGAACATATTTAATGTGGTATATTTAGGCATGAAATATCAGACCCCAAAGGGTTAAGGAACGAGGAATACTTATTCCTTCAGTTTATCTGGAATAATCAATTTACAAGTTCACAGAATTGACACATAAAAGTACTATGTAATAATTTGTATATAAAACAGAGATGACTCACCGTGATGCCAGCTTCACCTTTGACACCAGCTCGCCCCTAAGATGTAAAGGCATTATTTTAAACAAAAAGAAAATAGTTTTAGAACCCTGAAAGGATAAGTTTTATTACACATTTTAAACTCAAGGATCAGATACTCGCTGATTTTAATATTGTCATTATTGTCATATTGATAGAGGATTTTCCTACATTAGAGCCCATAAAGGGGCCATATTTTGCCCAGAGGGGTGAAATTTATGTCCAACATCCATGCACACTTCCTTATTAAGTAAGATTTATGTTTTTTAATGGATAAGTCATTCCTTGTTTATCATTGGCTCTATAGATTTCAGCGATGACATGTGTATTTTATATATTTTTCAAATTGTCTTCAGGCACAATGTGTACATACCATAACCGTAGCCGCCAGTTAAATTAATAAAAATTTGCTCAAATTTAAACTGTGGTGCAATGAAAAGATATAACCCTCTTTTTCTAAATATATACTATACTACTACTTCTACTATATACTATAGATATATTTTGTTATCTGTATAATTACATTACATACAGCAGTTCAGAGCAATAACTCTTAGTATTTACAGATGAAGATTTTCCCCTCTGGGGAAACATTTGGGGGCATTCAGAGTCCAGCTGACCCAAATTCTGGATGCGCCCCTTAATGGCCACATTGCTCCTCAGAAAGGTTCAAGTTGTTTCTGATGATCACAAAGGAGACGATGAATGCAGAGCCACAAGTTTCCCATTATTTCACTCACAGATTCTCCAGGCGTTCCAGTGTCTCCCAAATCTCCTTTGATTCCCTTTGTCCCCCTCTCCCCTACCGATCCACGGTCACCCTGTCAAACATTGCGTAGCATTGTCAATGATAACAGCAAAGTATGTGCAGTTCAGAAGCACCAAACAAGATAACGACTCACTTTAGCTCCGGGGAAGCCTTCTCCAGGTTGCCCCCTTGGCCCTGTCACACCCTGGGCCCCTTGTTCACCCTGAATCAAACACAGTTATGAACTACATGCAGGTCCATGTCACTTTAAGTGCTAGGATGACATATCATTACCCACCTTTGGTCCTTGAACACCTAATCCTTGTGGCCCAGATGGCCCAAGTGGTCCAGGTCGCCCAGTGTTTCCCTGCATCACAGAGGTTACAATAAAACCAGAGCAACACATTAGATTGGATTTTATTAAAGTTTTTATTTCTAGAGATCTGTCATCGGTTATGCACTTTTGCTAATGGCTGCATTCCAACTCTTGCTCGAGGTCTTGAAAATATGAAAAAATATTACGCCCAGAATTACAGTTGTCTTTTATTTAGAAAATCTTGATTAAGAATCGTGAAGGAAACAACGACCTAGAAAAACTACAGTTTGGTTTCAGAGTCTCCTTGTGGGGCATTTTTTTCCCCCTTTGTGATGGTTTGACCCACCATCACACCAACAACCTTGCATCCATCCATACATCGGTTTACTGTCAATTATGCAACTATTAATTTTAACCCGAGCGGGTAAAAATTGTCTTGTCTGATTTAGATTTTAATAAGGTATAAAGTCCAAATGGTCTCCCAATTCGCTGTGTTTTTTACTAATTTAATTTAATTCTATTTACATTTTTATTTTAATTAAACTTTATTATAAATCATGGCCACAAATTCTAAA
This sequence comes from Lophius americanus, assembly GCA_037951165.1. Lineage (NCBI taxonomy): Eukaryota > Metazoa > Chordata > Actinopteri > Lophiiformes > Lophiidae > Lophius > Lophius americanus. The sequence continues at coordinate 5,345,446 of JBBDHG010000076.1, read as the reverse complement.
TGTAATCCACAGTTAGAAATACTTAATTTACATAATTGTATTGTTCATTTCTGAATTGAAATTAAACAGATTTAAGAACAGAGGAGATTATTCTTATTATTATTATATTTTGTCATGATACTGCTTTGAAACCATGTCATTTTTCTTTTTAAATGGAAGCAATTCTCATCTGTTGCACTGCGACCAAAATTCCCACAACCCAATGCCAGTGGTGTGTATATTTAATAGCAAATAGCGGAGTATGGAATTAATATTACTAAATGTCTGATATTATTTTTATATAATATATAATAAAATAAAGATATTTGACAGTTAAAAACAGGAGGGTTAAAAAAAAAAGTCTGTATACGTATCTTATGTGTTGTGTCAACTTTAACGACGCATTTAACGATGTTGTTTAAAATTAATTGAATAACAGCAGCCTCTGTGGATCAGAGAGCTCCTAATGCCAGATTTTTAAAATAAATTAAGCTCGACTGAGATACTCGGTAATGCATGTCCGCCTGCTTGATCTGTAGAGGCGATCTGAAGATAGTTCCATATTTAACGTAGCAATGGAGTAAATTTATTAATTTTGATTAAAACTGGAAACAGAATTTTCTAAGTGAGCATTATCATGTCTCAGACTATTGAGCAAATCATTTTTAACATCACCATTTTCTCAGTATGGAAAGGGATGGTCTGCTTTTCTAATTTCCTCCAAACTGATGAAGAAAAGAGTCTTTAATTAAATCTTCCCGAAGGAAGGCTGTGGCCTGGGCTGGACCCGTGGAAACACTCTTGAAGCCTGCTGGTATTCTGGATGTAATATTGGAGGACATGTGGGTTCTGGGTGTTGCTTCAGGCAGGCATGTTCGGCCAAGTGCTGCTCCTCAGACACATATGTCCGTGGAGATTCACACTCAGCACCAATGTGTCAGAGGGCTGTGGGGGAAATTGTGATAAATACCCAGAACAAATGAACTGGCAGCCTTTGAATATGAGACCCCGGTGATGGGCATGTTAACACATCAGATGAAGCACCCTTCCATTAAAATCTGGATCTGTCTCCCTGCAGCACAGATGCAGTTTTTCTTAGAATATGACTAAACCACAGCCATCTGGTTGCATGTCTAATAAAATGACTAAAGGCTTTCTGCCTAAATAAATACATTATGATGCTGCCCTTGATGTGTGTTTGCTGAAACACAAGATACATTCTGCATTTTATTTATTTGATACTGGTGGAAAATCAGAAAAATGTGAATTTTATGAAATACCGGAGGTCCTTGGAGGCCTTCGCCTGGAGGTCCCGGTAAACCAGGTAACCCTCGGAAACCAATATCCCCCTGCAGAGAACAGAACACAGTGAAGAGGTATGAAAGCTTGCAATGCAGTAATTTACAATCCATCCAATAAATGAACCTCTGTCTTGTTTCCTGAAATTAGTTTCCCGAAACAAATGACCCAATATTTCACCGTGGATCTACATCCACTCATCTTTATATACTGCTTCAGGATTCATTCTACAGTATTTGTCAATGTGCTACATTTCAAAAAAGTGCCTGATGCCAAAGTCATAATTTGGCCTCAATGAGCAAATACAATGAAATCATACACTGATAGGCTACAAATGGATATATGGACACATAACCGCTGTAATAAAGATCTAGTTGCCACCAGCAACTAGGTCTTGTTGCTGGTGGCAACTAGGCTGGTGGCAATGACTTCAACAGAGCTCACCTTTGGTCCAGGAATCCCAACTCCCTCAAGGCCAGGTTCTCCTGGAAGTCCAGGCAGACCCGCAGGGCCCTGAACAACACAGGACACGGAAGCACAATTACACTCCAGACTGATGAAGAAAAATCTTGTCTTCCGATCAATATGAGAAAATAATATTGTTGGTATTGATGGTCCATCCTTTGATGAGTGCGGGTAAGAGCTCAATGAGTCTCAGCTGAACTTACTTAAATATGTGAGTTACAAACAGATCTGTTATAACAGAGAAGGTTCGCTCACATGCATGTTCCATACTAAAAGCTTGGAGTTATATAAATTTGGAGTTATATAAATGAAGTTCATGTGAAGATATTCTTCCAAGGTCCAGCATATGTGTGCCGTGCTGCTTTAAGACAGCACGGCACACTTACAGAAAGACCAGGAAGATTGTATGCCAAGCTGAGAAATAGTCTGGGACATAATCGTTCCACCTCTAGGACCACATATGCCTTTGCTAGCCCTAAAACCAGTAATTCCCCCTGATACCTCTAATGTGTCTTGCCTGCTATGGTCATACATTAGGAAAACATTCTCTGAAAATTGAAGTGCCAGCAAATGTAACTGTATTGTAATTGCTTGTGTTTTATTGTTTTGGCTAACAGTGAAGGATATCTGACCGGGACTGATGTGGTCGAGTAGACACAGATGGACAGATCTTTAAATGTAATGAAAATAACGATTTAGGAGTAGACTGGTGAGTGTGTTGATGTCTGGATCCATTCCTCACCATGGGACCAGGAAAGCCATCTCCTTTGGGACCGAATGGACCTGAAGGGCCTGGTTCTCCGCGGTCGCCCTGTACCGCAAGGATAGGTAAAAGTCAATAATGAATTTATGCTAAGCATATAAATTGATACACACTATATATAAATATATATATATATGGCTGATTTTGTGTGTGTATTTTGTGCCTTTGAATGTCCCTTTATTGTAACTGGTGTGCAACACAGTACAGCTGGGGGCCCTTTGTTGAAGAAAGGGTGTATATAGTAAATCTTATAAATCTACTCTGCTGTTAATGGATGCTGTGAATTGTTCCTCACTGTAAAAGGTTTACCTCTCATTACATTTGTATTGTCGCAACATGAATTTAAACTTCTTGTGTTTCGGGATGAAGACATTCAAACCATGATTTAAACCGAACTGAACGTGTTGTTTTCTTTGAATAAATGCTCATACTGTGTGTTACCTTTGGACCAGGAAGCCCATAGCCAGTCTCCCCGATCGGACCAGGAGGACCACTTGGGCCAAAGTCACCCTTGATAATATATAGTGGAGATAATTATTAATTATTATTATACTTAATAACAGAGTAGCACCACATTAAAAGGTTTTTTTACACTCTACATAATGCATTTAATCATGCAGTACCGCTGATCGGCAATTTGTGACCAAAATTTGCTAATAAGCAATTCAAATTGTTGAAAAACATCCTCTGAAAGAAAGCTTAAACATCATTAAAAATGATTAAAACTTTATTTTTTTTATTTGCGAACATGTTATAAGGAAGATTGTACATTTAACATGTTCAAATGAACAAGAAACGTCATATTGTATTTTTAATTAAATATCTGAATCTGAAAGAGTAATCTGAATATTTTTCTTCCAATACTAGCTATTTATAAATTATTTCAAAAAACACTTCTCCCTTTCAGTTGACATGGAGAGTGGCAATCATAAAAATCCATGTGGAAAAAATTTTGATATTCAAAATCATTGTAGTTTTTCAGAAAATGTACATTGGAGCAATTACCTTTGGTCCTGAGATGAAACGGCCTGGTGGACCAGGTAAACCCAGCCTGCCTGGAGACCCTAGTTCACCCTGATGAAGATGAAATCATTTATTTGTAAGCATATCTTCTCTAGTCGCTTTTCTGCTCTTCCATAAGGTCATAGACAAGGAAATATGTAATGATCTATTCGATATTCATAATCACAGCTCCTCACTTTTGGTCCAGAGGGTCCAGCAATGCCAGGTGGACCAGTCAGGCCCCTTACTCCTCTTTGGCCTTGGTCGCCCTTAGGGATCACATTGGGAGCACAGTGTCGAATACGACTGTCTTGACTATACTTATTTTAAACAGGTCAGCAACTCCTGAACTTCTAGCAAGACGTACAAAAAAGTTTTTACCTTTTCACCCTGGGTGCCGATTCCAGGTGACCCTTCAATCCCTCTGGGACCTACACCTCCATGCTCACCCTGAGGACAAAGACATACACATTTTTATCATTGACTTCAAAAACTAGTAGATTTGGTGGGTGGTCCAATAAACTACCTTCTGTCCAGTTGCTCCATCCTCACCCGGCAGGCCTGGAACACCAGGCAGTCCTGATGATCCGGGATCACCCTGAGAACAGATTCATTGATCTGTGACTTGTATGGACTTTTTATGTGTGCAAAAAATAGCAAAGACTGCTACTGGTTTGGGTTATACCTCACCTTAGGGCCGGCGTCTCCTGCCCCTCTTTCTCCTTGGACACCGACTTCACCTGGCAGCCCTTGATCTCCCTGTGTGAGACAAGACAACATGACATCTTAATCTTAAATATTTGTTCTCGTTCTTATCATAAGCTAAGACTTTGTGCAGGGGGGGTTAGGTCTTAGCTTCACAAAACGTGGGAGAATATGTTACCACACAATCGATTAGGGATTTTTGTGCAAATTAAAACGGTGGGCCTTAAAGGTGATCATTTAGCATTGAATGTGGGTGTAGAAACCTTGGGTCCAGGCATGCCCTCTCCCGGTTGACCCCTGCTCCCCGGTGGACCCCTCGGTCCTTGCGTGCCCTGCAAAAAAAGTGGAGAGATTTGAAAGCAGAGGCCACATATTAAAAATCAACACTGGTTAAATGGATAAGGGACTGTATAGAAAATACTCATTACTCAAAAACTTTATAGTTATTAATTTAAGTCTTTTCAGGTGCATTATGCCACTCGTGGCTAATTTAAAGTCCATACTAAAAGATAAAACTAGGCCTATGCTGTCGTCCCCATCAGAAAGGGTATATCCCCGAAAAGCCACCAATCTCCTGCATCCTACAAGCAATCCCCCTGATTGAACTCCTCAAATGAAATGTAAGGTTTTGTTGCAAAAACAGCCATTTATGTAAAAAAAAGAAAAAAAGAAGCTAACCCTAATGAATCACTTATCAACTATTAGAATAAAATATTAAATATACAAGAAAGTTCTCCTCATAAGCATTAATTTGACTAAATTGGACTAACGTTTGGGAAATGATGTCCGTAAACAGAGCCACCAGAACAGCGGCTGTGGTTCTGAGCAGTCAATCTGAACAAAATGAACTTTTCCAACAATTTGAGCTGCATTAGCTCTCTTAGAGCTAACCTTCAGTTCCCATGAAGACGTGGGCATCCATCGAACCATCGCCTGTTCCACAGTTGTCCACTCTCTGACAATTTGGGTAGTTACTATCCATTGCAGAACATCCAATAAGACCTGCAGCTGTGGTGATGCTCTGACCCAGACATCAACACTAATATGTCCCACCACTAACATATGCTATTGTAACATTTTAATCAAAATTTTTCACTTGCCCTGTCAGTGGTTATAATTTTATTACTGATTTTGATGACATGTTTTGAAGAGGTGGATCCTTGGCTATGAGATAGTTGATTAAAATATTGGGATGGATTTGGGAAAAGATGCATTTCCTAGTTGTTGTTTATTTAGATTTGGGCATATTATAAAAAATTATAATACTGAACGATCTAAATAAGAGTATACAGGCCTAGATAAAACATTCATTATTTGCAATCATAATGTGAAAATTGATCATTATTCTGATTCAAGACATATAAAAAAGGGGTAAAAGAGGGGTAGAGACATGACTCTGCACCCAAGATATAGTTGAGCTGATGCAGAGTCAGCGTCTTCCAATGAACCTCACATGTGAAAGTTAAGAATTACAGTATATCCAGATGAAAAATAGATCCAGATCTGCAATAATGAAATTCATGTTTTCTCATAGAATACTGATGATTAATACATGATTCCAAATGCTGAGTAGTGTTTCGGGGTCAGAAGATAATCTGGAATTACTTAATCTGGCTAATAAACAATTCAGACACGATTTCCAGTGACAGTCTTGAAACTATTGTCAAGTTGTTTATGTTTTAGTATGTATGTGGTCGGGGCAAATTTTCACTCTGTGAGTGCTATCTAGTTATAAATGTTGATGACCACTTCATTAATGAAGACTTTTTTCATAACACAAGTGATTTTAGCATTTCAACATTCACTCTTCCACAGTTTGATGAATTAATTATACACACTCATCATAACAATCAATGCACAGATAGAGCATCGTGGTGGTTCATGTATCAGGTGAGTAATCTCTGGTTTGACTGTCAGCAGCAGCCTCCTCAATGTCTAGAGCTGTTTCTCCTGAAAACCCAAACTAAAGGCTACTTACGTATGCAGTATCATGTTAGTTCAATTATAATGAACCATCAGACTGATTTTACACCAGTGCTGTATCATTTTATCAATTCAGCTTAATTACCATGATTAGGAAATCAGAGGTGAGTCAAACCTGCAGTAGACTATACTGCAGGTTTGCCTCACCTGCCCCTTCTTTTCATTCATTAAAACCAGCAATAAGCTTTTAATTATTTGGTTTGACAGAGACGATATAACACAATGATTGCCATGGTTGCATCTTGGTTAAGCATGTTAGCATGCTGACATCAGCTATTTAACAGTGTGCAGCTGAGGCAGATTGGAATGCAAGTATATCTGATCAAAAACTAGATTATTGGGTAAAATTACAATTTTCATATTTTATAATTAAAAAATGTACTGAATTATGACTTTGAAACCTTTTTCACATTTTTGTACATATTGCAATCAGGTAAAAATCAATCTTTTAAGCCAAGAAAGCATTTAAAAAAAAATAAAGATCATAGTTTCCATATATTATAGTCACTTTTTACAGTAACACCTAATGTGAAGCTACATACTTTGTTTTTTTTTAAATCTTTAAGTTGCTTTGATTTAACACTGTTATCTCGCTATTGCTAGCAGCATGGTAGATAGAGCTGCTGCCTCAGAGCAAAAAGGTACTGGGTTCGAATTCATCTCTGCCAGCACTTTATTGTGTGGAGTTTGCATGTTCTCCCTGTGTCTGTGTGAGTTCTCCAAGGGTATTACGACTTCATCCCGCAGTGTAGGCATATTGGTGAATCTAAAATTGCCCATAGCGTGAATAGTGTTATTCACATTGGGCCAGCTAACTTGCCTAATGTTAGCTGGCATAGGCTCCATCCCCTACAACCCTGAACAGGATAAGCGGTTACGGGTGAATGAATGTTATTTTTGCTGAAGTGGGCCCTGATGTGGGTAATAAAGGTTTAGTGCCCTTTAGTACCTGTATACATTTTGAATGGTCCCTAAAAAAGAATGATTCGGAATTTATATCAAGCCACAACATGCAAAACTGCAATTTTATGACAATTTGATCCACAGTAGATGGTAATACTTGCCTTTTCACCCTGAATTCCAACTCCTGGGAGTCCGTTGGGCCCCGGATGTCCTGGAGGGCCAAAATCCCCCTACATATATAGATTAAAATGATGGTTTATGATGATAACAGGATATTTATATCCAATAGAACCGATGGCTGCATGGTGATGAGTGCATGTTAAGATTTATTTTATGTGGAAAGCACCCAACTGCAATTATTCCTTTACACGATCCTGTGTTTACTTTTGGCTGTGAAATAACTATAATTATTTGTATAACCACATTGTACTGTAGTGTAACATTCTTTTGTACATAGAACCTGATGACATATTGCTTTTATGATTTGATGTGTATTTATCTGACACCTATAATGTTAATAACATAAACTAAGAATGTTAATGTTAATGTCAATGCCCTGATAATGCTGTAGGCACTTGTTTGGCATCACTACACAAAAGTATTGCCATGATGTGATGAACGTTTGCTTAGGCTCTACCGAAGCCTTCCATGTAAAGAAAGTTTTTGTTTTAACAACTGGTGTTTATTGTTGGAAACCATTCCAATCATTCCAAAATGTTACTATTTTATTAAGTTTCTTAATAAGAAAGTCTCCTAGTCATATCCTCTCAATGTTTGTGAGCTACAAGATTAACAGATGGCTGCAAAAACATCCTGAAAGGTACTGAGAATGCCTAAATTCCATTGCATTGCTAGCTTTCCAACATTCAGTGTCCAAAACATCGATGGTGTACTCCTACACAACCTCCCTTCATCACCTGTATACTCTGGCCTCCTCTACATCACCATGCTGCATACATCCTGCGGGGACTCTGCCAACTATCTTTACAAAAGGATGGGGGCTTTATCCTCATACCTGTGAAGACATTTCAGCTAGACGTCTATGTCATAACCTCTCTGCACTCTACCTTGTCTCCTTTTATTCCAGCGCCTTGTTGTCCTCGGGGGCCCCGTGGTCCATCCAGGCCTCGCTCTCCCTGTGAAGAATGAGAGTGAGGCAATTTTACTTGAAATAGAATTATTTAGACATTAAAACCATCATAACGTAAAAGCATATATAGGGTTATGGGAAGGACAGAAAAATCTCTCTCATGCATGACTAGTAAAATAAATCCTTATTATTGCAATTTGCCATTCACACTGATCAGCCATAACTTTATAACCACGGGCCTAATATTGCGTAGGTTCAATTTTGCTGCTGAAATAACTCCATCAAGGCATGGACGCCCCCAAAACCTGTGCAGTGGTATTTGGTAGTATATGGAAACTTAAGGAGCAGATCCTTTGAATCATGTAAGTTCCAAGTTTAGGCCTCCATGGATCGGTCTACCTTGTCCAGCACCTCCCACAGATGCACGATAGGATTGCGTTTTGGTAATTTGAAAGTAATTCCACACATTGAACTAGTTTTGGTGTTGTTCAAGCCATTCCTGAACCATATTTTTTTTGGGTGGCAGGGAGCATTATACAGCTGAAATAAACTACTATAAAACAACGTCTTTCAGCTCTTTCCCTTTTTTTCTGTTTTCTTTCAGGGATCGCCACAGCAGATTGTCCTGTTAAGCATATTGATTTGTCATAGGTTTCTACATATGATGCCCGGTCGGCTTCCTTTCCTGACACAAATCCTCCCATTTATCCGGGCTTGGGACCGGAACTAGATGGAGCTGGGTAGGCTGGTAGTTCTAAGGGCTTTGCCTAATGGTCCACATCAGATTTCTGCCACGACTTCTTTTGAGTTGGATTTGAAACCCCATTCTCATGCACCAAATTCAGTGGTGTAACGTGAAAGAAAATCATCAATCATCAGATCAGGCTCCCTTAGTCTATTGCCTCATGGTCCAGTTCTGACACTCATTTGCCTTTCGTATGGGCTTTCAGCAGTGTCAGAACCCACATACATAGGGCAACATGAGATGCATCTGGTTCTCCAAAACATACTAGGAGCCACTAGCGATATTATCTTGCTTAATTTTATGTAATTAAGTCTCGAGGATTAATGTTATCAGTAGTCTGCTTTTAAACACTGGTAAAAAGAGCACTGTAATAATCCTATCTAGTTGAAAAGAAGCACAAATCACTTTTTCATCATTTCTTTGTAGCTTTGGCAATATTTCTGAGGTAATAAAAAGCTGTTTTGGTGACCTTCATTTTATTTAAAGAGAAATTAAGATCAGTATTAAAAAATAATACCCACAAATTTTATTTTTGTTTTAACCTCAGGTGCTAGACACTCCATTAGCAGGAGAGTAGACCTCTTTTATTTTCAGGACCCACTTTTATGATTGAAGTCATTCAAGAGGTTGTTGTTCATCCAGTTTTAATTAAAACAACCTGGTAGTCATGGGAACGAAGGGCATTAACATCAGATTCAAACGAAAAAATCAGGGGGCGTGTCATCAGCATAGCTGTGAAATTTGAGATTGTAATTTCTGATTTTGGGAGCATATTTTGTGAATAAAAGAGCGGACCAAGACAATTTCCCTGAGCAACACCAAAATAGCATTTTCTCCAAGAGATGTACAATCTAAAACGGTCTGAGATTGCTCAACTCTATTTTTAAAGGGATCCATAATAATTGAATGGTCACGGTGTCAAAAAAGCACTTATATTAAAAAAAACCTGAATGAAAAGTTTCTGGGATCTAGATAATTGCTGTTTATATGTTTTTATGTTTTTTGGGAGGATTCCAGCTAGTTAGCCAAAGCTTTCCTAATAGAAGACGTGAGCTGCCCAAATTCCAAAAACATTGATACTGTAAAACATGACTTTTATTACTTTTGAATTTAGGTTGTAATTTGCCAGAACAAATTTGTTATTTCGTCTTTCAATAATTTCAGTGTCTCTTTTGTGGTTCAGACACTATTGGCAACCAAGACAAGTCATGACGTAATGGCTCGTAGCCTAAGGCGTCTCCATCTTCGTAGGTGAAGAGATGGAAAAAGAGCAGTAGATTGTGTTTTTACTCGGTGTGAGCAACTCAAAATATGATTCATATAGGAATTTTTTACACACCTCAAAATGTGTCTGGACAGGATGTATAAGTACTGAAAAGGGAGGGATAAGACCAGCAATCCAAGTCGACAGTAAGTTCAATAAAACATCATTCAAGGACAACAAGGTCATTCAAGGACAACATGAGTACATTGTCAGACACAGACATAGATTGATTTGCATTAGTCATGGCCTTCAAGTGAAGACATATTGTCAGAACTCTCTGATCTCTCATTTTAACACCCAGACCTAGGTGCTAATGATGTGGAAAAAGGAGGTAAGTGTGCTGCTGAGTTCTAGGGAATCAGGAACTTGTCGAGACACGTCATGTGAAAAAATCTTCTTAAACCGAGTACACCATCTGCAAGTCCACGCTAAAATCGACAGTGGAGCCAAAACGAGAACCGCTGGGGCCAGTCTCTTATGTAGATACACCTCATGCTCAGCAGTGAAAAATATTTCTTATCGTGTCAGAGGGGAGATCATTAAATGCTGGATTAGATGTATCAGATCAATGTACAGGGGAAGTTGAGGGAGAATGACTCCCAGAATTTATGGCTCCTGTACCTTCTGCTGTAAAATGTCAAAAATTCCACATCTTTAATCACAGCTAATCTATTGTATCTATTTTAAAACAGCTACAATTTGAAAGGAAGTTGCCATGTTGCCTTGCAATTACGATGTTATCAAGTTCATAAGTGCAGTTTTGGGGAGTTTTTGCTCACCCAAAGAGCTGATATAGCTTCAGGGAAACTCTAGGCTTTAAATTAACTCTGGTTCTCTTCAAATATAGAATATAAGGATGTCTGGTAGGCGTAAAAAGAATCCGTCAATTTTTCACAGCTGGCAGAATATGAATACCTATTTTCATCAACAGCATTTTAAAGCCTAAAATTAAGGCTCAAGATCAGAAAAGATTATTGGATACACATGTGAATTAAATTACAGCTGTGCTGATGGTAGATTACTTTGATCATGTCTTAGCTCTGTTTTTATGTGAATAATGTGAATGTGAATAATATATATTAAAACATCAACATGCCATTGGTAGTAGTAGTAGAGCTGCCACTCACTCATACAGTTTTCTTGTCACTGGGCTATATAACTGGATAAGTGTTGGTTATCTGACAGCAATCTTTTAGTGAAACTATAGATCTCTTTCATTATTCATATTAAATCTATTCATAAAAATATATAATATAATATATAATAACTACACTTGTATGCTGTAGTGTCAGAATATTCTGGAGGTTATATTACAGTACCCAAATACCCTTTATTGTACAAGCAATCCTGCCGGATTGATCTCCCCAAATTGAAGTTGTGTCCGAAAAACCTTGGTTCTCATAAAAAAAAGTTCCTCCTCCACCTAGTAAGTAAAATATGAACTATTAGCGCAAAATATGATGAAAACTAGTTATATCACCTCGAGTCGATTATCGTCTCGGCATCTTAAGCTTATCCGGGAGGGATACGGGACACTCTTTCAGGATGGAAGCCCAGACTTTCCTGTCCCCGGCCACATCCACCAACTCCTCTGGGAGGATTCCGAGGCGTTCAAAAGCCAGCGGAGAGATCTAATCTCTCCAGCGTGTCCTGGGTCTGCCTTGGGGTTTACTCCAAGATGGACATGCCCGAAACACCTTCCCAGCGAGGCGTCATGGGGGCATCCTAACCACATGCCCAAACAACCTTAACTGACTCTTCTCAATACGGAGGTACAGCTGTTCTACATTGAGCCTCTCCCAGATTTCTGAGCTCCTCACCCATTCTCTAAGGCTGAGCCCAGCCACCCTGCGGAGAAAACTCATTTCAGCATTTTATATCCGCGATCTCATCCTTTCAAGTCGATTATAAGCACCAAAAACATATGCAAACATATGCAAACATATCTCCAAAAAAAACATTTGGAGATAAAGCTCCCAAACTTGTGAATAAATGCTACTGAATGGTCACAAAATCAATCCAGTTTTTCCTCGCATTAAGATTTGTGGGGATCTGAAATAATCCGGAGGCGGGAGCAGCAGACGCGACAATGAATCCATTATATCCCCGGCTTTTTGCAGTATAATTATGCAGAATTCTAGCGGAAAAGAAGTCAATAACTTCACATTAATACACTTAGGTGGTGTACGTTCTATTTTCTGTCCTGCTCTCTGTAATTGGCCCCTGCTCTTTCATTGGACAGCAAGTTGCACATACAGACCAGTGTTACTGGCCCAGCCGAGACAGGAGGGCTCCTACAGATGAGATTTTAGCTCAATGTTGGCAACACTACAATACAAAAGAGGTGTCGTTTGATTTTTAACAACACTAAACCAATTAGTTAGTGATTCACTAAGTTTGAAACTGAGGATTCCTTTACTGAAGTAATCAGTTCTTATGGTCTCGAAAAGACATTCAGTTGTTATCACATGAAAATGAAAATAAATTGAAGAAATTATTTTGGGATCATGAGATAATGGCTTTTTTTGTTTTTAAAGCTGCCACTATGACTCCTCTCAAATTGCTCAATTTCTTTCTTTCATTTCATTTATTGATTTAAATTGTTGCCTATACTTTCCGTAAATAGAAGTTCCTTACCTGACTTCTTCTGACTTCAACTGTTTCAAGTGTCTAAATTATTTTGGCCTAAAAATGTTTAAATGTAAAGATTATTAATGGTGATTAAAGAGCTTTGTGTAAAGTAAGACTGATGTGAACTAAAATCTCATTTTGAACGTATATAGTTAATGATGTCTCTAATGATTGATGATGATTTTCTTACCTTACTCTAAAGGTTTATTGCCCTCATTCTTGCTTTTGTGTTTCACTCTTTCCTGTCTTATATTGAAGGTTTAATTCTGTTGTTGCTTGTCTCTATTTTAAACGTCCTCTCACTTCTTTCTTGCCCTTTTATTCCCTTTGTTTAAAGTTCTGTATTTTCAATATTTTACACCTCCTGTCCCATGTTAGTTTTTCTTAGTTTTTGCTTGCGTTCTTCCTCCCTTTATGTGTCTGTGTTTGCTATGTCTCACACAGCTGTCCTGCCTCCTCCAACTGTCTTTCACCTGGATCTTGTTTCTTTGATTTAATTAAACTTCTTCTCATTCTCACATGCTTCTGTCAGTAGTATGCTTCCCTCTTGTGTTGCCAATGTCTTGTCAAACTTTGTAACACTTGTTGTTGCAGCCTCTCTCCTCAGGTTTTCCCTTATGAACATAGTGCTTATGATATTTGGGGTTAAATTCTACTTTTTTTTTCGGGACTTTTTTTCGGGACTTTTCCCTTTCTTTTTGCCGTGGATACTATTTGCCGATTACTCTGGTTATGATCACTGTCAGTATTGGACTATTGATCTTTAAATCACGGAGCTGCAATGTCGTGTCTGTGCCTCACATCTGCATTTGGGTGCAGCTGTAACAAATTAAGTCACAAAAGAAAAGAAAATGGAATGAGCTTTGAAAAGGTCTAGTCTTTGGATTCATGTGTATCCACATGTGTTGGAGAAACAAACATTTGTGATTGTGTACGTGTGTGTTTTAACTTCCGAGACAAGAGACAGATGCAGGAACACACTAATTCTTTCCACTTTCACTGACTCATTCACTCTGTTACATCTTGATGTGTCCTGGCTTTTTTCCTGTATTATCTTTGCGACTTCTTTGCTGCACCAGCAAATTCTTTTGTTGTCCCGTGGCATCAATTAAAAGAGTGGTGCATTCTATGTGGTATTAACAGCCATGGTGAACTGAGGTATTTGATTTTAATACATTTCTGTGTTATGTCATCATGTCCTGTGAACATACATACAGTCAGGCTCTTGTCACTACATGCTGGAATCTGGAGCCCAGACAGCAGAAGAAGGGTTAATGAAGGTTTAAAGATTAACTTGAGTGGATAAGCCTCCAACCAACTCACCTTTGGTCCAGGTAGACCCTCTCCTATTGGTCCTCTCTCTCCTTGGACTCCCTGTGGCCCTTGAGGCCCCTGAGTAAAGCAAAACAATGTAAATTACCCCTCTAATAAAAAAAAGGACTTCTTTAACAACTAACTTTACATCACCAGAATATTTAAACATTGCAACCTTAACTAGGTACGTAAGTAAGTTGTCTTTTTGAAATATAATTTAAACAACCATCTTCTTGGACCTTTTAGTAATATCATACTGTCCCCAGAGGGTGGCTGTAGTGCACCCACAGACAGTTTGTGGTCACTATTAAAAAAAGTAGACGCTATTACCTCCCTCATGTTGCTATATCCACAGCAAAAACATGCTACCGGCCTCAAAATGTTTGTGTGCAACACATTTAACAACATATTAAGAAAAATGAGGTGCAGTGTCAACTCCCGCAGCTAAAAGTATCTTATCACAAATCTACTACGCCTATGCACAATCACTCAATAGCAAAACGCCCGGTAGAAGAAGTAGAGGTCAATCAACAAACTGTGGCAAGCTTGGTCAGCAGACAAAGTGAGTTTCACACTTGAGTGCAGACCAATCAACGACCCTCATCTAAAACATGGTAGCTCAAGACATGCTTCCCATCAGCATTGATGAAGATGAAGCTTGTCAAAGTTTGACTGAGTTTGTTGAGACTGTGTTTACAGCGCCATCTACAAAAATTCACCACAAGACAGCCAAAACTTAATCATAATACTGCCCATGAACTACCAAATGTTGCAAAAGTGATTCACAGATTTACATTGGCCAGAATGGCTCACTCAAATACAATAGTCACAACGTATTGCAACTTAAGATTCACAACACATGCATGCTGCAAATGCCAAACACTACACATTAAGGAAAACTAAGTTTTTAGGAAGGGCATTTGCATAATGCATCCCTGAACGTGCTATATAATGCTTGATTTAGTGAAAAAAACAAATATAACATACAAACATTTAATGATATTTTGATTGGTCATTGGGTCATGCAGTCATACAGCTGGTTAAAAGTTTCCTTAAGGAAGTATAACACACCTTGTTCACTGTAGCTTTGGGTAATGAGCATGTTTGGGTTATTAAAAAGTTAATTTGTTGTTTTCCAGTTGTTGATAATGTTTTATTCTAAATTACATCACAGCATGACCCGGAAGTTAAGCAAAGCAAACACCGCAGATAAAAATATCATGAAATGTTTGTGTGGTACATCTGTTTTATTCACTAAATAAAGCATTAAATAACACTTCCGTTTTGTTGTGGCTTTTGCAGCGTGCGTTTCCTTTTTATTTCTTTATTTGCTTGTGCTTTATGTATTTGCTTATGTTTTTTTAAATCGAAGTGCGGCTTTTGTATTTGTGTGAGCAGTCCGGGCCACCGTAAAGATTGATGGACGAAGAAAACCGAATCTTATGGGAGGGACACCTGTGCTGATTATTATTCTGCATAGGAAAGCAAAGCCACTGCTGATGAGTGACAGCCTATGGAGTGGAGAGACAGTATAATGACAGTTGAATAGTTCAGAGTTACTATTAAATATTTCAACTAGAAAAGCCCATCCTAGTTTTCAAGTTTACTATCATCTTGTAGGCAGCATGTTCCATTGCCACAATCTTCAGCCTTTGTGCACAGCATGTGCTGGTTTCTTACCGGTGATCCAGGCTCGCCGATTCCAAGAGGACCTGGAGGCCCTGGTTGCCCTCGGTTGCCGAAATCACCCTATGGAGTTGTAGAGAGTTAGATAAAACCAGGGACTGAGTGAAACAGGTGGATTATTAAGTCCTGACGCCTACACACTTTCCTTAACAATAGGGTGGTAGATGTTACCTTCTGTCCTGGAAGGCCAATCCCTGTTTCTCCTTGTATTCCAGGTGGCCCAGAAAGTCCCCTCTCTCCCTATAAAAAGACAGACAGGGACAGACATGTGCAAGTAAACTGTGATGCACAGACACGCTGCTTTTATTGATTCCTGAGTCAGAGCTTCGTTTTGACAGGAATGTTGTCCAGGTTTTGTATGCAGTAGTTTAAAAATCAATCTTGTTTGATTTTTATCCAATGCAGATCCTCCCGCTGCACATTAGAACACAGCGCTTCCCCTAATTGTTATATAGGAGGGACGTAACATGTACTAAGGATTTTACTTTCATCTTTTCACCCAAGACCTTATTGGTAAAGTATGCTATCATTCACTCAGAGGTTTTAAATCATAGGCATATGCGCACAAGGGTGTTGAAACATAAGCAGGCACATACCGGCAATTTTTTCTCTTTCCCATGCCCTTTCAGGCAAGTTGGGACATTTTTTAAATCCTAACATTAGCCTGCCATTCAAGTGATATAGGATGACAGCCAGACAATCAACATGAACATTCTTTCAAAATAATTAAGGGGAGCACTGTTGATGGAGGGAGTTGGTTTTTGGCAGGATTGCTAGCCATATCACAGGTGAGAGGAGCAGACAAATAGGCTAACAACAGGGTTAGGATTAGACGAAGTATGTCAGTGGGGGCTTCAAAGTGATGAATCGTAATTCAAAAAACATTCAAATGTGTGGTTACATCATTACACTGAAGGTTTTGTAGGCTTACCTGACATTTTTGATGAAAGATGAATTGATTTATTCTATATTCATTGAGTCTAATGTCGTTTTTCTATCTTATATTTCCCCGTGTGTAGGAATGCATTCAATCGTTCTCTTCTGCAGGTAGCAAGGTTAGTCATTATTGTTGTGCCAATGAATCTGCATTTTTGTATGTCCACGAAAGAGGCTATAGTCAAGGAATTTTGGTAAAGAGTCAATGTCAGCAACCAAGAAGCCAAAAAACCTTCAAATATATGCTATATTATATAAGTCGAGAGGAATTCCCTTAAGTGTAATGGAAGGATCAGTTGAAAGGAAGAAAGGTTTACGAATGTTCAAGACTGAGCAAAACTTACTTTTCTACCCATTGGGCCTTCAGGACCGATATCACCAAGGGGACCAGGCAAACCCTGAGTTATAATAAAAGTTTGAAGGTTACACACAAGATGTAGAAAAATAACTGTCTTGCACTTAGACAAGTATCAGACAGAGGAAACATGACATAGTTGAAAGCCCATATTGAGTCAACAAGTCCGAACATTGCTGAGATTTTAACTGTATGATACACATCTTTCTTTAGCTAGATCCCCAACTTATTTATTTGATCAGTTCTTCGCTACATATATCTATTGGATGATTGGAATTTTTGACCACTTTACACATTTTTATTTTTAATGTCTATCATGTATTGTTTGTATCCCACTGCAAACAAATCTACCTATACGGAAACAAATAAAGTAACCTGAACCTGAACCTTAGAGAACACCTACACTCATGACTAACAATGATTGTCAATCAGAGCTTAACAACTGTCATGGCCAGAGTCTGTGTATTTCTAAACATTTTGTGGAATTTTGCATCCAGTACACTTTAACTATATTTTAAATTTAGGATCAAGACTATAGATGATGGATTCTCTATTACGTTTTTTTTAGCACAAGCAGTACTTTTGTTTTCTATAATGGAAGTTATTATTGCTAACATGCCAATCACCCAATTGTGCTACATTCAAGACAATGAATAACCACAATATTCCCGAATTGGGAATGTCTGATTTGTGAAATGTGCATTAACTGATCCTCTTATTCAAAAACAATATGGATGCTGTGAGTATTGATCATACCAACAAAACATTATGTTTGTTTCATTAAAGCATTATTCGACTAGTGGGTTAATGTTCAATTATTGTAAATACTGAAAAGCTGGAAATCTCACTAAGAATACAAATGTATCCCCTACTAGTGATAATAGATTACTTGTGAAACTCAGCCATTTAGCTGTTTGCTCATATTACTGTCAACAGTCACAATGGAAGTTTCCATGATTATGGTGTCAATTCTAATAATTTTTTTCTTTCAATTTCATGTTGGGCCACGGACTCTCTGCATGAGTTTGAACATCCAAAATCATCGGGAGTTCAAATAATGTAGTTTGAGCCTGAGCTTATATTTCCCTAATTCCCCGAGTCTAGGCTAACTACCTAAGAAACTTAATTTCCCTAACTTGTCATTATAACCAATCTACAACAGAACAATGAAGCACAAATTCTAATCCGTCTTGCTATTCTAGGGTTACATGAATATCATTTTAAAAAAAAGTTCTGTTGATAATATTATCCTACAATGGCTACCTGCCCTTCAGTACAAAAACTGCTGATCCAAATTTAAAAAATGTTGTCTTCTATATCTATGTATATACAGTACGTATATTCACCCTATGCACTGACATTTTATATACCTGTACAGAATGAACATGGACATTCCACATATTTTTACCTCCTTTATAGGGTGGTGACTGTATTTATATCTCCCTGTTTCTTTCATATGATACATTGCTATTGTTTCCCACTATTATTTCTGCTTTTTTACCATTGTACTGTAAAACTGTAAATTTCCCCGTTGCAGGACTAATTAAGGTTTATCTTATCTTATAGATATAGTGGGCATGCAGATTTTGATGTATTCTTGATTTCATCCAGCGTTTTGTCTTAAAACAAGCTGTAAATAATTCAGAGTGATTTTTCATTTTTACATTCAGATCATAATTATTTTTTTCTAATTTTTTTTCATAAATTTTTATATTTTATATATTTTATTGTTATAAAAGTTCTAAAACATTAAAATTTGTCTGGTCAATCTGCCATCCTTAGCTTTGCAATGATAGTTGGGGGGGCAATAGGAGTTGGCAAAGGCAAAGTTTAATTTTAGGCTAAAAGGAATGATTTAACCTGAAGTCCACGATTTCCTCTGGGGCCAACCATCCCTTCAGGACCCTAAAAACAACAGGAGTCACACCAAAAAAAAAAGATTAGCAATGGTGATCACAAACAAGACTGTTTTTAGATAAAATACCCAAAAAATATTTTTCAAAATTGGCTTCAAGTTTCTAAAAAACAGAAAAGCAGCATACTCTGTCTCCCTTAATTCCAGGCGTGCCACAATCCCCTCTGTCGCCCTGTGAGAAAGCAAAAAACGGTTTAGTGAAATAGGAATAAGTCTTGTGCAATTTGTGTCAAGTCAGACTTCTAATTGAAATCCATAATTAGCTCCATAAAGACAATTTACGCAATCAGGTAATTTGTTGCAACTACTAAAAACTTGGATTTTGTATCATTCAATTATAAATAAATATCGTTCAATTCCGCAAAAGGACGGTAACAAGAAATGCTTAAAAAATAAATGAAGATATAAAAAGGGGGAGTAAAGAAATTTTATAATCTCGGTTTCATAATTTAACATCTTTCCTATGTCTGCTTGCAAAACAGACACATGATCAAATCTGCAAATCATAATTTTCAGCTTTGGCGAGTTTTCAGAAACCTTGGTAACCAGATACTAGTAGAGATATCTACTACACAGCAGAAGTCTTGCTTTACCTGCTCTCCTTTGTATCCCGATTTTCCCTGTGTGAACAGAACACTCTGTCAGGGGTAGTCAGGAAACAACCAAAATACTTCCACATTTCTCCTCTACCTAGTCTCACCTCTGTTCCATCTCGACCTGGTATTCCACTCAACCCGCTTTCACCCTAAGAGAAATAGGTTTTAGGTTTAGATGGAAAAGCAAACCTTCCTATTTTTATCCTATAAACCTATTTTGCATATATTGAGCAGGAGGTCAGTTTGAATCATTAAACTGAGTAAGCTACACCTTTAGTCCCTTTAGGCCGGGGGTTCCATCTTCTCCTGAGCGTCCCTTCTTTCCCTGTACAGAAGATCATGATGCAAAAATTGGAAAGATTAGATGTGATAACCTTAGGCTTAGAGGTTGCAGAGGATATTTCACACGTCATTTCAACTGTACTGACTTTCAACCATTTGATCCAAATGTAAAGTGCATTATAAATGAAATGTATTATTATTATTATTATTATATGAAGAGCTATAGCTAAAGTATTTCCTTTTCTAATTATGTATCTACATAACAGTAAAATATCAAATTAATCAAATTGGGTGATGAGAAAATTTGTTCAATAATATAAGAAAATGATTCCAAATTTATGATACAAATGGAAAACACAGGTGGTGACTAGGCTAAACCTATGCCATATCTAAACCCTTACATCATGGCTCAATATGAGCTGCTTCCTCCCGCAGTCAAAAAAATGCAATATGAATGAGAGCCTGAATGGTTGTTTGTGTCTATGTGTTGCCCCTCTGATGAGCTAGTCACTTTTCCAGGGTATACGCTGCCTCCCATCTAATGTGAGTCGGTATAGACTCCAGTCCCTCCCCCCCATGGCATCGGGCAGAGTAAGTAGTTTCAGAAAATACATGCAGGGATGATGGCGATTAAACCAATTAAATGTGGACGTACTAGGAATGATTTCTGTCATATTGAGGCAAAAAAATCAGAACAGAGTCTCCTTAGCCCGGTAATGGGAACATACCTGAGAGGATCATGGGTTATGCTGTTTTTCCTGTACTCCAGGGCAAAGTGTCTAAATGGATTCATTCACTACAAGCGTGTCCTCTTCAGTTTGACATGAGTTCCCTCATAAATGTGTTGTTATATGTCATTTTTGCAGACCGGTGCAAAAACGTATGACTGAGTGCATGCCTGCCATTTTGGAGGACAGATATACTCGCGTTAGCAGCAGATACAGGTCATCTGTTATATGAATGTGTACCAGCAAGATAGCCAAATAAGATATGAGCAGAAAATAGGAATCAAACAATGTGATTTGTAAAGTGAATGTAGCCATAAAGATTGGAAGCAGATAGAAAACCTGTAGCTGTGCTCTGGCTGAACATTATAGATGTTAGGACATTAGGACAAACCCTTACCCTTCATGTTTGCCAGGCAGATATAAGAGTGGGATAACTTATTGGTCGAACACAGTAATACAGCTAAATAAAAGCAATGGATGTATTTCCGAAAATATAAACATTATTTTCTATCATCCATCAGATTGTTTAATAGCTGTAAGTCGTGATGCAGCTGCTCATCTGTGGTTTGTTATACACCCAGAATCTTCTGCTTATTAGCTGCCTCATGTTGTGTGTTACAGCAGTTTTTCTCAAGTGCGGGTAAATGTACAACCTAGGGCACTTTAGCTTACTGCAGTGAACCAGTGCATAATTTTAATTTAAAAGATGCATATTCAGGTCCAATTACTCACATTTTTCACTGAGCATTGCCATTTCATTTGTCTGCAAGAGGATTAGGGCTACGAGAATTTCTTTAATTTCTTAATGGTGGTTCGTCTGAGAATTCTGAGAATATAGTCAGAAGTCTATGGTAAGCCGCAGCTTTGTTCTCTCCAATTTTTGGTTTTACACTTGCTTCAAAGTTAGATCTATATATTTTAACTTAAACTAAATTTGAATTTTTCATGACTCTGTAAACGTCCCAACCAACAATGCGTTCGTGATCATGGGGTACCTGACGGCGAAAATAATTCAGAAGGGATACATCGTTTAAAAAAAGTTTGACGGAGAACCACAGTGTGATATGACTTAGCGCTCTTCTCAATGACCTATGCAGCCTCTGTAACATTTTTGAAATGCATAATGGGTATAGGCCATTGAGCCTGGGAGAAAATGAGTCGGAGGGGATACCGTCTGAGCATGAGAAATAACTCGAACGGCAATACGGCTTTGTTGTTCTGATGCGTGCTGGACTGGATGTTCTTATCTCTCATTAACTGCCTTTGTTCCTGTGTCTCCCACTCTGCTTCCGTCTGCATGCCCCTACTGCTCGTGATGTGAAACAGCTTTTGTTTGGAGTGTTAGGTTTAAGGGAGTAATTACTGTGTTCTCATCCTGTGAAAAAAAATCAAAGTAAAACCGCAGTGCCTAAATGTGGCCGACCTTCACTGTGTCATAAAAGCAGCATTTGCATTACAGCCTGGCTTTGGCAAGAAAATAAGCATGTATCAACATATCGAGCACACATGTGTCCTCAGACAATCTCAGATGGCTGTGATCTTTTCCACAGACATGATTCTACTGATTTCCCATGTATATATCTGTTTCAGCCTGTTTTCCATTAACAGGAATGTGACAGATCTCCCTGCTGCAAGGACACAGAGCTTCTCAAAAACGTACAAGTCAAGCGGTAAAAACCTGTAGGGATGGAGCCTGATATCATCAAGGCAGCCTTTAGCAGCTGTGTCGTCTTCTGTGGCTGCTCAAAGAGAATCAGTTTGGGCGTAATTATCTTTCATGGACAGCGGAAGAACGGGCAACCATTGGGAAATATATTCAAATGGGAAAGTGCTGTGAGGAAGTATTGACCTCTAAAAGGAAGACCACCTGAGTGAAGTCACATTTTAAATGATAATATTATCTAACTTGTCACCCCTGACAGCAAGGGTATATACCTAAAAGTACCAAATCCCCTGCATTGTACAAGCAAACCCCACGATTGAACTCCTCAAATTAAATGTGAAGTTATGGCCACAGTATTTTTCGTGAAAGATAAGGCTCCTAGAATTTAGTAAAATGTGAACTTTTAGAGTAAAATATGGTAGAAAAAAGATGGATCACCTCAAGTTGATTCACATGCACCAAATTTGGACTAAATTGGACCAATGGTTGGGAAATAATGGTCTGAAAACTTTTGGAGATTTAAACTCCCCCCCCTAGTGTCAGACATAGGCAACCGATCTTTCCCAAAATCTCTCCAGTTCTTCAAACTAAGGTCTACGTGGGTCCATGAGTTATGTGTAGAACACTGTTTTTCATAAAAAGAAGCGCCCCTCGTGAGTAAAATATGAACTACCTGTGTAAAATGTATACAAGGCTGATGTCCTTGAGTGTTTTATAACCACCGAATTTGGACTAAATGGGCCAAAAACATTTGAAGAAAAAGCTTCACTCTGGTTGCAGAAATATATTACTGAACTTTTTCAAAATCAATCCAATTCCTCCTCACATTAAGGTCTATGAGGGAATCAAATCTGAAAACGATCCATTGAATAGTTTTTGAATTATCATGTTAATACGAAGGATCTCGAGACACGGATAAGGCGGCGCCGATGATGATTCCATGATGTCTCATAAATTTAGTTGCTATATTGAAGTTATCCAACACCAAAATCACAAACGTGGAAAAAATATTCTCCCCCCGTAGCATAATTGCTTGGTGTGTCAGTTGTAGCAGCTTCTGATACCCAGAGAGAATTTTGGTCCACTATTCTTTGCAGAAAGGCTTTGTCCAGACTTTGACTGGGTCACTCTAAAACTTATATTATATTTCTTTTGAGGCAACCAGAGGTGGACTTAATCTTCTGCTTAGGATCATTGTCTTGCGGCATCACTCACTTTTGCTCAAGCTTCACCTCACAGACGATGAGCTGACATACCTCAAATTCTTCATTTTCTAATAAAGAGTAGAATTCATGTTTCTCTAAATTATTGTAAGTTATCCTGGCCCAGAACCAGGAAATGTTTACCCACCATGTTTGAATCTTTTTGTGGAATTTTGTGTTTGGTTTACGTAAGATGTAATAAGACCCCTGTCCTCAAAACGGTTCAACCTGAGGATCATCAGTCATGTCTCTCAAAAGCTCAGAGTGTCATCGAGGTGAGTTGTGGTAAAATCCCAGTCCCAGAGCTTTCGAGATGGATTAGTAACCCTTTGAAGTCCTTCATCTCCTCTGGAATTTAGTTTCATTTTGGCATTGTGTGCTATTGGTGAAACCGCCAAACCAACTTCATGCATCTGAGTATGATCTATTGAAGTGATTATGTGACTGAACAGGTCTGGTAGTGATCAGGTCTGGGTGAGTCTAATCCACCTGGAACCACACATTAGTGCAGTTTGCTAGCTTTTGGGATTTAGATACTAAGGCAGCAGATACGTTTTCACGCTGCTCCAACTAATATAAGATTATAAGATTATAAGATCTTATAAGATATAAGATAAGATATAACATTTTAGTTTTTTTTCACACTATTGTGTGCAACAAATGGCACATTTAGAAGCACATGGTATTCAGGTTTAAATGAATAAGTTATCGAGTAAATGCATAATAAATGACGTGCAAATCGTTGGTGTCAAATACGTAAATTAACAATAACTTCGTGAAATAACTTTAATTTAATAAAATTAAACATCAATTTTACATATAGAATTTCATCATTAAATTCCTTGATCATCATTTAATATGTAATACATTCAGTAGGAGAGGCTTCTAACTGTGTTAGGGGCTGAACTCTGAAAAAGTTGCTGGAAACGATTCAACGGCAGCACCATTGCTACATTCACCAATGAGCTTCTGTTTTTTTACTTTTGTTTGTTTATTGGCTTGTTTAAACAAATGGATGAATTAAGATATCAACCGCAGATTCCTCACGTTAACACACCAGCTGGAAAACTAATTCATGGATCATATTCAAATTTGACACACACCTAGACCTTTCTATGTGTGCTTTTTCAGTTTTCTATGTTATGGCACCCAAGCCTTGTCATTTGTTACATCTTTCGAACAGTTTCCTGTCATATTTTAGTAGAAATATTTTCAACTTTGTAGTGCAAGACATGGGATTACTATTTCTTTTTTTTCTCCATAAATTATATTAAAGGGTTTTGTTGCCCACACACTGCAGATATAGAGATTAATCTCTGTCTCATCAAGCGCTGGGTACCTCCTGTCAGTTGGCGAAACCAACAAAATGACAGACTTCTCGCCATTTTGCACTTTGCATGTGTCTGTCTACCCCGGCTACCCAGATAACTGCATAGCGATAAACCACGCTCACGGCTCTGCTTAGTTGATAGCATGTGCAGCTTGTTACGCTGAAAGCCGGAAAATGAACACAGATGTTGCCTGCGTTTGTGTTTATTCACACCAGGAGGTAGCTTCTGGAGTCAGACATCCTCCACATTGGCGTAGCGGTTTTCCCATTAGCATTAGATGGCTAAATTTTATAGCCGTTGTTGAACTTGCTTAGAGGCACAGAGGGAGTGAGTGAATGATTAAAGGACGCGCCAAGTGACAAGTCACTTTACCTTGGTGTCATAATAATGTCACTCTTGATGGCAACAGTTATTATATCAGTCAGGGTGGCGACGTTTTGGTGTGTGTGTGTTTGTGTTTCTCAACAGGATTGCCTGAAAACAACTTAGCTTTAATTCTCATGAAAAATTTAGCATTCAATTTCAAAGCCCAAACACCGGAAACCAGAGCTTATTTTTCACCTCCACAGATCTATAGAATTTGTTTATTAGTTAGCCACTTCCCCCTGGCTCGGTGGTCGATGGAGTTAGACAGTGGATGAAGAGAGTGACTACAAAATAGTGAATGACCGGGGTCTGTCCATGTTCTGCCTACACCCCCAAAAAACCCTGCAGGCAGATGTTACATTGCTGGGTTTTGTGAGAACCCAAGCAAGAGCATCTCTTCATACATCCATGATTCAGAGCTGAGGAGTCGTTCAAAGTAATATAACCCGATTGCCAATTTTTGAGACCATAGTCCAACTTCAGCACTGTGTATTATTGGCTACAACCCACTACTATAAGACTGGCCCCAACATGAAAAAATACATAAAAGAGCAGATGAAGTATCTCCACCACATTTTCCTTTATATTTGATCAATGTCAGATGATGCTCCTGCTTCAACACTGCAAAACATTATGTTGTCATAATTATGTATGTGATTATATGTCATATTAATAAATGGCTTTCTTAATAGCTAAAAAACTGGCTTAGGCAGCAATATGTTAATCATTGATCCAGTGTTGTATGCGGAATACTTACAGGAGCGCCGGTAGGTCCCCTCTCACCCTTTTCACATGCACACTGGCTCAGCGGCATAGGGCACTTACAAAGACAGTGACAGAACAGTCAAATGAGCCATTCAGGGACATGAATTGAGAAAAAAACAGAGAGCTCTCTGTCTGAAGACTCACCCCTTCATCAGCGAGCGCCGTCTGTGAGCAAAAAAAAACAAAAATAAACATGTTGTCAAATTATGCTGTATGTTTATTTCCCGACCACCAAAGATCTAACAACATCGGAAAACACTTTCTTTTTATTCTAGCATCAAAGCTCTATAGTAGGATTAGCTTGAGATACCTTCGACTCAAACCGGGCTTTATCCATTAACCTTCACCAGATTCTGCAACTGGACTCACATTTTGCACTTCAATTTGTAACAGGCGCGTCTTTACACCACAAGGGATCCTTTACTCTTCAAAGCTGACCACATTTTCTACACAAGGGGAATTGCCCAAATTCCACAGAGACTAAACGCAAACCACATGCATCGATCAGCAAAATTCCCTCGGTAGAGGATGTTTCCTCGCTAAGGAGGGTTGTACAACACAGACAGTCTGTCATGATGCCATGGAATGCTAGGACTGATAATAAAAGATGGCTTCTCAGTTGAGAATGACATGCAGACACTTCCTGTAGAGGGCAATGAAATTACAGTGAGCTTGTGGACCGGCAGCACACAATCTCTTGCACGGCAGACGAACACAGCCTCTCACGATTAACGTTTCTGGAGCCTCAGTCCAAGTTTTCTATTAAGTTTGACCATTTCATATTTGACTTTGTACCACCTGTGTCAACAGTAGCGCTGCATTTTATATGGTGTTATAGGAGCAGGTCGAAGGATGTGGCATGTGTGCAGGTTCTTGGTAGGTTCTCACTGCACCATATTTTCCCACAAAGGGATTTAATGAATGGCATATGTTATAGCCAGCAGCCAGGTTCCGCAGGATGTTGCTTTGCAGTAAATGTTGTAATTACCTTGGTGTATATTTATTGTTGGTTTATGACAATTACCATAGTCACGGAAGTCATGTTAAACATTTGAAAATCAAGCCAAACTCTCTCCTAAACTCTCTCCTGGTCGCCTACACATCCATAGGTAAAGAGGAATGTTTTATTAACAACCTATTTCAGAGAGAAGGAGAACTTCTTTTGACAGTGATGACTTAAACAATGATAGCAGACTGATTACTATGGCAGTATGAAGAAGGTGCACGTGTCAAAGATAGCACAGGGAAAGTTCCCATCATATGTAAAGGAATGAAAACATGCTGAGATTGAATTCCTTTTTGCAAAGGTTATTCTTGAAGCAATCAGTTTTTATAAATTATTGTCCAAGAGTATCCACTTTGAATGTCAATGCCAAAGAAATGCAATAAAAGCCAAAATTTTTACACTCAAAATTGCAAGGAAGTATAACAAGCATAAGAGGATTAATTCAGCAAAGTTATCGTATAAAATAAACCTCTGATGATGTGCTCTATAGTTTTGAAATTTCTACGAGGATAAGTCTTTGTTATTCAAAAAATCAGAAAATGGCTAATTTCACACTGCAGGAGAAATCTGTCTCAGGTCTGATATTTTGCATTGTGAACAGCACAAACCACATGGCATCTGATATTTTCCAGTTCCAAATTGTGATTCTCTCCATGATCTTACCGTTCAATTTACATGATATTGCACTTTGTTATCTACATGAGAATCTAAAACGTGTCATGCGTGTCTGTGTGTAACACACATAGATCTGTGCTGGCACTAAAAGGTTAACTCCCAGATGGGCAAATATTTATGCCAAAGTCTGACCAGCTCTGACACAATAAACAATAGCTAAAGGTTTTACACCTTCACAAAAATGTTGTGACCATGATTACCGCCTGTCTATTTAACCTGATTTAACCTGATTCATGTTGGCAGAATAAATGACTGTAATAAAAACATAAAAAAATAAATGAAAATAAATACTTTCCTTATCCATAGGGAAATTCAAGTTCGCTACATTTGACCCATTCAGGGTCATGCTCAAGGACTCTACAACATCGAACCAGCTACCTTCTGATCTTCTAATTAGGAAACGGCCGATCTACATACTGAGTAACAGCTGCACTGAAAGGGTCTGTTTTTAACAACTATAAGTCAGCACAAACTGTCATCAGCAGTTATAAATATACTTAAACTGAGTATTAACTTTGACATACTTCTTCATTAAACTCTACATCCAGAACTAAATCAAATCCCTCCAAACTATTGGTTCCCCTGTATGGGAAACCTGGTGTGCCTTCCGTTTGTTACATCCAAACCCGCTTTTTACATCCAAACAAAAAAATAAAGTGGCATAATGAAAAAGATGGCAGGAAGAAGGAGTTGAGGAGTGATAAGAGTCTACCACTCCTTTTTCTGCTTGTGCTATATGATGTTAGCTCTCCAGCTACTCAGTACACTTCCTAGTTGACACCAAGTCACTAACCTGGCGTTAAGCTTAGTGCTTAGCTTAGGCATGCTACAGCTGATTTTATTACTTAGCAACTCCCATAACCCTCCATGGCAAAAATCACAATAAATGGAAAATGTTCAAAGTAATTTTCGCTTCCGTTTTGCTCACATATAGTCAGCGTGTTGTGTGTGACATCCTTGCTATTGTTCTTTTACACGTGCGGGTCAGTTTAAGGCTGTGAAGGCTTCATACTTGAGTCTGATAAAGGCCAAATCCCAAAAAAGATGTCAGCTACACTGAAAATCGGATCAATGGAAAAATAGGGATTGATCATTACGACTGTCAGTGTGAACAAAGCCCAAGATTCTGCATTAAATCTTGACAAATTAAATAACTCTTTACTCACTATCTCCTTGATGACTTTGTCCACAATGCCTCTATCCTGCAGGTTGTGAAGGTAGCGCGAGGCAGGGGAGCTAGCTATTAGTCGCAGCTGAGCCACGTTGGCGGCCTCATTGGCTTCAGGTGTGATGCCTATGGTGAAGAAACGGACGCCCTGGTTCTTGGCATCGGCCACAGCTGAAGATATGTCTGGGTTCCTGGGGTGAGAGATGCCATCAAAGAGCAGAATGGCGAGTTTAATGCTGCTGAGGGATGACTCCTCCAGGTAAATGCGGGTTAGGTTTGTGATGGCGTAGGTGGTGTAGGTGCCATGGCCAATATAGGTGATGGGTGAGATTCGGGCCTTGAAGTCGTCTAGGCCCCTCCACTGTTTGAAAGTCTGCTCGACGATGACATGGCTGCTGTACTGAAGGAGGGCGCCGCGGGAGATGAGCCTCCGGCCCGTCTGCAGCTGGAGGCCCTGCAGTCGGTCCATCACATCTGTGGCAAAGCGTTTCTCCTGGTCGTGGTTGTCCTTGGCGCTCTCAGAGCTGTCAATCAGAAAGGCCAACTCCAAACTGCAGTCATCACTTGTCAGTGCTGAGGCTTTTTTAACTGAAATGAAAAATTATAAAATATTCAAGCTCGAATTTCTGTACAACTAATTCGCTCAATCAATAAGTTCGCCAACAGGTTGTATTAAACATAAGAAGAACATATGGTGACCTCTGTCAAGATGGTTAAATGATGGGTTCAATTTGTATGTCCGTCTGCCTGTCAGCAGGATTAAACAAGGATTAAACAAAAAATTTAACCTGAAGCAAAGGCAATTCGAGCAAGTACAGAATACACATTTTAAAAGATCATTTAGGCCATAAGGTTTTCCGATACCTGATTACGTGCATGAAAAGCTGTTTAGGGAACGGTAACCCCCCCTGAACTTAATAGCAACTGCATAAAAAACACATCTGGAGACCAGTCTCTCGTGCCAAAGAACGTAAACGGTAGTCAGTAAGACAGTACACTGGAGGGATTGTGAGCATCAATTTTTCAAGTACCACCAGAGCATCTCTATGGGATTTAGGTATGTACATTGACAAGGCCACCCCAAAACTCTAATGAATTCCTTTGACACCATTCAAAGAAGGACTCTTCTGCTTAAGATCATTGTCTTGCTGGCCCAACTGTACTAGAACTTCAACTCAGCGACTGATGACCTCACATGCTCCCTTGGAATTTTCCCTCTCCCTGACATCAAACTGCCACATCCATACCGTGGACGTGGCAGTGTGACCTTGAGGATATTTTGCTTTTGTTGAAATCCTGCGTTTTGGGTTTTTCCGACGTAACAGTGAGATGAGCTTTGACTCATAAGTCCATAGAATACTCACCCAAAGGCATCAAGGTGTATTGATTCAAAATCTTCTGATCACTTGATTTTGATGTCTTTTTCACACAGGAGCCAAAGACCCTCTGTCCTGACATGTGCTGTCATTTTATTTTCTCTGAGTTGTTTCTTGTTATCTTCTGTTTTGGCTCTCTTGTTTTATTTTGAGAGTTTATTTTCATCATCCCAAACTGTATTTAATGTTCATTTTTTAAAGAGTTTTCCATGTCATTTAGCTAGCTTCACACTTCTTATATTTTTTCCATTTTGATCGAGGGGGTTTTTACAGGAAGCGAGCGTAGTTAATAAATGATTTATACTTGTGTCTGGTTTCAGTACTACATTGCTGTGTTTGTAATGGTGCAACAAATGAACTTTGCCTTTAACAGTAAGAATATATGTTTGGATAAAGGTACACAAGGAACAATGAACTTAATGACTTAATATATAGTTTGATAGTAGAAAAAAAGTATGAAAGACTTATCAAAATATACAAATAACTATATTTAACGTGGAAATATACTACTGTTTCAAATATATAATATATTTCATAAAACATAAAATCTTATCATTTTATATATGTTTGTAGCTGTTTGACTGTTTATGACAGTTCATGTCTTTTACTACCATGTTTTTTTGTCATTGCAGCTGGGCTTAATTTCTAATAACTGGAAAGAATTATCTTGTATTTTGTTTTAAAATTAAAAGTGTCATATTAGCTACTTACAAAAATATTGTAGAAAAGAGGAGCGGGTCAACTACTTTTTTACTATGTAATTGAAAGATTATTTTTGCCTACTTTTTTTTTTAATTGTAAGATAAGGCTTTTTTTGACCATTTCAGTCAAATCTGCTTTAAGTACATGACAGATTACAATGACTGATTCATGTCCCAAAAAAGGAACCATTGAATTTTGGAGTGGAGCCAGCCAAAGAATAATTATCTGTGATCCACCGCATTCAACATTAAGATAATTCCAATTAACTGAAAAATGGCCTGCACTGACAGTATAAATTTAACATTATGAACATTAGGAAACGCACCAAAGTTATAGATATGTCCATATTCTTGGTGTAAGTTATAAGATTAAATAATTGAAATATGGGTTTTGGATATACATAAGAATGTTACTTGTGAGGAGATGGTACCCAAAGAAGCAAACACCCGAAACAGGCAAAAGTGGTCTCCCATCAGTCAAATTAATATTGGTTAAATCACAAAATATACCAGTGAACCAGGCGTACTTCATCGTCCCAGACAGCAAGGGTATGTGGGGTCCCCCAGGGGTCAGTCCTTGGCCTAATTCTCTTCATACTGTACATGCTCCCCCTTGGCCGTGTCATCAGTCGATATGAACTCTCATTCCATTGTTACGCTGATGACACGCAAATCTACATAAAAACTGACACATGTTCCTCTGCAACTTCTCCATCCTCATCGTCATCATCATCTCCCATGTCAACTTTCCGCGCTTGTCTGGAGGAGATAAAGGTGTGGATGAAAACAACTTTCTCCAGTTGAACGGCTCCAAAACGATATTTTAATTGGCACCCCACATCAGACCCAGTCTTCCTCCATAACCAGTATTACCTTCTCTGGTCATGACATTCCCCTCTCTTCAGCAGTCACCAACCTCGGTATAAGATTCGACCCTCAACTCACTTTTGAATCCCACATCAAACACATCTGCAAGATCTCCTTTCATCATCTCAGAAATATTTCCAAACTCCGTTCTTCACTCGCCTTCAGTGATGCTGAAAAGCTGGTCCACGCGTTCGTCTCCTCCAGACTGGATTACTGTAATGCTCCACAGACGACTGACACATTTAAAAAAGGACTTAAAACTCTCCTTTTTAGCAGAACCCATAACTTTAATTAACGTTGCTGCTTTTTCTCATGTTTTTATATAGCTATTATTATATTTTTATTGATGCTTTTATCTGCTTTTACTTTGTAGCACGTTGAGATTTGATCCAAATGTAATGTGCGTTATAAATTAAATGTATTATTATTATTATTATTAAGGGTGTATCCTCAAAGGTCATTAATCCCCTGAGATGTACAAGCAATCACCCTGATCAAACTCTTATTAAATGTGAAGTTATGTCGGAAAAAGGGTTTTTTCATTAAAAAATGTCCCTGCAGTGAGTAAAATATGAACTATAAGATAGATCTCCACGAGTTGATTCATATTCAACTCGTGGAGTGCCTGCAATTTCCCCATTGTGGGACTCATAAAGGTTTCATCTTATCTTATCTTATCTATATTCAACATATTGGACTTAATCAAACCAACAGTTAGGTGGTTTTGTCTGAAAAACAATGTTTTTAGTAAAAGAAAAAAACCCTCCCCTTACTGAGTTAAATATGAACTATTAGAGTCAAATATGACATATATATGAGAGATTTCTTTGATTACATTCATATGCATTACATTTGGACTAAATCGGACCAACAGCTGCAAAATTATGGCCCGAAAATGTTTGGAGATAAAGCTCCCCCTAGTGTCGGAAATTTATTACCAGCTTTTCCCAAAATAACTCCAGTTCTTCCTCACACATATGAATATTGAGGGAGTATGTATTTTATTGGCTGTCCGCCAGAATACTTAATTAAGCCTGTGGCTAACTAATAAAAGTCATTTTTGGTTGACAAGATTGTAAAATGAAGATTAGTTTGCCTTAAAGACTGGAGAAAGGAAAAAATGTATCTTGTCCAGAGGCGACACAGCCCTCTATATAGCACAATTAAAGTTCACTAATTAACATGTTGTTTTTTTGTAACAACAAGTTGTTTTTTTTACAGGAAGTCAATAGTCATGACTAATTTCTTTGAACAGAGATTTCTTGTTTTAATGAAACAAGATAAAACATGATGATTAGTGATCCTTAGGGTGCTTTAAGATGGATTTAACTTTATGTGGCTGTTATTTGCCATCCTTATACTAGCTAAGCTGTCTTAGGTAACTTAGTATCCAGCTTATGTAACAAGACAATGGTATCATTCTTCTCGTCTAACTTGAATGAGTTTCCCTCCCTAAATAAATTCAGTTCAACTTTGTTCATAAAAAGCAAAGAAAGTGTTTGCCTTAATATTTGGCATCTTATTGTTATTTTAACTTCATAACCAATCTGTGACCCAGAAACCATCATACTGACATGTATGGTGCATGGTGTAGGTTCTCTGTATTTACTGTTGCTATGTTGATAGTCTTGACTTTTTTCAATCAAGACACATAAGTTATTACCTTCATATCCATCCCAAATAGAAGTAATGATACGGGATTATATTTTTTATCTGTGGAGGCCTCAGATGGGGTAAAGGTTATTTATTGGCTGTTTTATCTCCATACGCTGCTACCTTATCAAGAATAGTGCAATAAGTTCCTGAACAAGACGAATTATTATGCAGAGGAAATGAACGTAACTTGCTGCACCAACCTTCAGCATTGGAATGAGGCCCCAGATCTAATACAGTTTGGGGATGAACCACATTAATCTTCATGGAAATATGTCCCAAAGACAATGTGCCTGGGGACACTGGATTCTTTGCAAATAAAACATTTGGGTAACTGAGCACTGAACGTTCGCAGAGAGATGGAGGGCAACGGAAAAATCCAGGAGATATGATCAGTCTAGGTGGCCTGCATCCTCCAGCAATGTCCTTGTTCAGTTTCATGTTGTTTTTTTTAAATCTTTTGCACTACCTTTTTTGTAGTGTTGGCAAAAATGTGTGTAACCTGCACAAATTCCTCAGCACATTAAAAAAAATAAGAGCATCAGTTGAGAAATGTTTTTTTTTTTTTTTTAAAGGAACAGAGAGAGAAGGAGAGAAACTATCTTATGCTTACTATTTTGCGGTATGGAATCGTGTGGAAAATATTTCGTCTTCCTCCTGGTGCTGACCACCTCTCCTTCTTGATAGCCTTCTTCATAGTCCTGTGCCCAAAGACCTTGGAGTCCCGAGAGCAGCAGGAGCCAATGCAGTGATGGTACCATGACTTTCCTAAGAGGTGAAAACAAGACAGAGATGGATGACATATCTTCATATTATAATAGCCTCTAAAACCCTGCACACTCACAGAACAAGCTTTAACAAGTATGTGTGTGAGCTGTGAAGCATGCATAACTCACAATACAGCTGACTTTGGTCTCCAATGTGTTCAGCTCTGCAAAGCTGTCCTCCCAGTCAAGAGATCTTTAAAAAAAAAAAAGTGCAAGTAGAGAAAATGAGAGATTCTTCATAAAGGGCTATTTTGGTTCCATGTTCTGAGCTCCCAAATGAGGGTCTCCTTCTGCTGGATCTTAAATGAGAAGCTGCAGGTTAAGAAGGCACCTTATAGTGACAGCAGCCGCAGTGCTGGCTCTCATGGGACTCAGATCTGAGTCAATCTAAGCTCACAGTAAATGAAAAGAAGGCCAACCCCTTTTAAAAAAATAACTCCCATTTTGTGAAAAGTGTGGCTGGAGGGGTGGGGGGGGGTGGCTGGGGAAAAAGAGCAACGAGTGCATTTCCCCCTTTTTATTAGCGTGTCTTCTTTACTTTGTGTATGTACATGGGAACAGCAAGGAAAGCCCCTGTGAATAATAGCCGTCTCTCATATTATAGGAGATGTTTAATTAAACGTTACAAATACATTTTAAAAGCTGATATCCAAAAACCTCATGTTTGAAAAAAGAAACAACACAATGTTATAATGGATTACATGGTTAATATTTAATTAACCAATAACCCTGGTCAATTAAATATTTTACCAATAATGTACTTATCAAAGATTTGGACTGATTCTATTCAAGTGAATGGGGGTGTTAGCTACCATTACAAAGATATTGTTTTCAAACTGCTATTTCATTAGATGTATTTCAGCATTTTTCATTATATTGTTATTGTAAATTGTGGCCAAGTGGCCGCTGTTTAAAAAAGTTCAGTTGCCAGCAACCACATTGAGACGTGCAAACTGAGTTAACATCAAAGTAAAGTTTTATATTCAAAAAACATTTTATTCAATCATTCTATAAATAATGTTGAAGTGTGATACCAAGTTTGAAAAAGTTAAATCTGAATCCAAAAAATACCATCAAATGGCATTAATACCCAGACTTAGCTGGACTAGACACACAGGCCTAACTGCTACCAGCCCTATTCAATCAACTAAACACTAAAGCAGACCATTCTCAGAAGTATGAAAAACTGGTTGTGATCCAGATCACCATCTGGATGCAGATTTCTTTAAATGATCTTTTCTTCCATGTAGGATTGGGGGAAGTAGAAGATTTAGATGATTCAATGGATTGTGCCAACAATGCTTGAATTACTTGACAGTATTCCCAAATGATCCTATAGAGATCTGAGTCTCATCTGGATCCAAGTAAGATTCATGATGTGGTGATCCAGAATCTTTAAAGATATGGGTTTCACCAAAAATCCCTGATGTGAGATAACAAAAAATAATGGTTCAAACTAAAATCAATTTGTAGCTGAAACTCTGCAAATTCATTTTGGTGTCAAATATCGCAGGTGTTCAAAACTGAACTACATCCAAAAGAGAACCCATTATCATTCAAAATTCTACAGTGTCAAGCTTTTGTTGGACTATTTCCTGTTTGTTACACTGAGGCCTATGCTGTCATCAGCACAATTCCCATTGTAGCCGACAATTCCCGGATATACCCAAAAGACTCCAATCCCCTGCGATGTACAATAAAAAACCCTGATTTAACTCCTCAAATTAAACGTGAGGATATGTCCACAGTCATTTTTGTATAAAATAAAGCTACAGAAAGTGAGTAAAATATGATATATACAGTAATGGTCTCCTTGAGTCAATCATATGCAACAAATTTGTAATAAATTGATCAACGTTTAGGAAATGATGTCCTGAAAACAGTGGTTTTCGTAAAACGCTGCCCCTAGTGAGTGAAATATGAACTATTAAAGTAAAACACGACGTATACAAGATGGATCTCCTCAAGTTAAGTCATATGCATCATGCGTCATTTGACCTAATTTAGAGCAATTCTTCATACATTATGGCCCGAAAACTTTTGGAGATAAAGCTACACTTAGTTTCAGAAATAAAGAACCAATCACACCCAAATTAAGTCCGGTTCTTCCTCGCACTAAGGTCTATGGGGCTATCATTCATCAATTTGACAATGATCTACAGCATGGTTTTTGAGTTCTGTCCGGTAAACAGTGTTTTCTCGTTTTAAAAAAAAAAGACCGCCAGTGAGTAAAATATTAACTGCTAGTATAAAGTATGATATTGACTAGAAAGATCTCCTCAAGTCGATTCATGTGCATCAAATTGTGACTAAATTGGACAAAGGGGTTTGAAAAATTATGGCCCGAAAACTTTTGGAAATTAAGCTCCCCCTTGTGTTACAATTAGACCACCGCACTTTCCCAAATGAATCCACTTCTTCCTCGCATTAAGATGTATGTCGCTATAAAATTTTAAAAGGATCCATGAAATTGTTGTTGAGTTATCGTGCAAACACGAAGTATCTGTAGCGGACTCTGCGGCAACAATTATGATTCCATAATATCCCCTACTTATATAATGACATGGATAAATATTGTTCAATGAATGCTTGACCATGCTCCATTTTTGCACACATGAAGATGCATTCGTTCAGTAGCACACAATCTAACGTTTTGTAAAAGTAGTAAGTTTGTGAAAATAATACCACATGTACCAAATGTATTTTTGTAGTATTAAGATTTGTTCAGGTTTTGGAACAAGCTATCTCTTAAAAGGCCAAGTTAGTTCCGGTATGAGTTTGATAATTGTTGTCTATACCTCAGTTGAAAATGCTGAAATATATTTAGGTATTTATAGCTATGGAAGTCGATTACAAATGATGCTCTCAGTGCTGAAAGGGTGTAAATGATGTATTTTCAAATAATTTCTGAATCTTTGGGCTTCTGGAGACTTTCATTACCTTGTATGGGCTGATCGTAATTTAAATCATCAACTTTTATAGAGATTGCTGTTTGAAATGGTTCATGGGCTAAGAAACTTGAGAGAACATTTACTGGCATGGGCTTGAAAAGATAGAAACTGACTTTATTTATGGATGAACTGTTTCTTTAAATGAGCCTTGACCTTTAAGTAGTCTACTAATCTGCTCAAACAGACAAACTGGAAACAAACCTTGATATTTTGGAGAGGCTATCGTTGAATTTGATCAAAATGACTCCAGGTTAGTCGTGTTTAGTCATGACAACCAACATTGTCTTCACGTTGCCACATGTTCACCAATCTATAAATAAAGCGAGAGAAATTTTCTTTAACATTTTGCTGGGACAATATATCACGTAACATAAAACAGAAATATTCCAAATTGCTACTAAATTGTTATATCTCACATGTGTGATATCAGCCTTCTTTGAACTGAACTTAGTGAGCAATAAATGCAAAATATAATCACAATCTGGGTCTCTCTCAGAAAGTGATTTAAGTGCTGATTCAGCGCTAGTATCTTCCAAAGTACCTTCACTGTGTATCTGGTGATGTTAGTATCACACATAAACAGTACAAAACACAGCAGGCAGCTGGTGTTCAAGAATTATACCAGAGATATTCTTTTGCATCATTGTTTTTTTAGGTATCATAAAAATAAAACTATCAATGAGCATTAGTGACTTATAGCAGATTTTTCAGGAGAGCAAAAAACTGATTTTGATGAAACGATGTGGTTGTGTACTGATGACAGAATTTTATGTCTTTGTGTAATCAGATTGATATTGACTAAACAATATCAAGTGACAGCAAGCTGAATGTTTCTAAAAGCTCCAAGAATGAGCTTATAGTTAAAAAAAAAAAAGAAAAACTGTTGAAAACTGATGCTGAAACTGTATTTCTTGATGAAATCCCTTGATTTTTGAGTACCCTTGAGTATCTAAAAGGTCAAATATACCACCAGAACTGATGTATTTGACCTAACCATCATCAACACAGAATTGTGTCCTTTTGTTTTCTATTAGATATCATGCATGCTTGGCTAACATCACAATGATGTGAAAAAATGTTCAAGGGTGTGGCTTCACTTTCTAAAAAAAACAAGCATAAGACAAGGTGAGAGGAAAATTAGCTGCATGTCAGGTTACGAAAGGACTCCTGTACTGTTCTGGCTGCCAATAAAGGGAAAACTGACGAAAGACAGCTTAGAAGTATCACAGAGTGGACAGAGAATCTGGTTGAAAAGGTTCCAAATGCTCTGAGAGGAGTTGTCGCTTGTACTATTGTTTCTGCTCCACTGTAACGTGAAGCAGAATCCGTCCAGACTCAACTCACCTTTGGTTCAACAACTGGATGCTGTCATTCACTCTCAGGTTTTCTTTGAGTGGATTTAGGTCAGACCACAGTTTTATTCTGTGACAATATAATTCCTTATACATTTGTATATTTTGAGGGTTAAAATTCTCTTTAGGCACAACTATTTTTTCAGCTATTCTTACTTCATGCAAAAAGATTTGTGAAGAAAGCTACTTTGTTTGGAAAAGTGGGTGCAAAAAAAAAATGGAATCAGTACCGACATGGGTGTTTTGGTTGAGAGAGAGACTGAAATTCAAGAATGATGTTAAAGGAGAGGTGTATGGTAAGATCTGAGATGCTATACTTCCATTTTTGCAGAGTAAGACTGATATGTTTTGACTCCACCCAGGTAGAGAATCATTGCTCTGTATATCCATTATAAATGTGCCCTTTTCTTATCATACGGGTGCATTTCTTTGTATTTTTATTTGACTTGAACATGACAATGTCTATGCTTTCTTTTCTCATTTGGCAATTTATTCTTTTATTCCCATTTTTTCTGTTTTTGAGGTTCTTTGTTGCCAACTATTATTTTTGTTCTGATGTTCTATATATGTTGGATTTAATTATTTATCTCTTGGCAAGATGTTTTTATTTTGATATTGAGAATGGTATGTGATGTCGCAACTATAAAATATATGACAAATAAGGATGCTTGTGTTTTTCCACAAGAACATTAAAATAGTTTCCAACAACAGTAGCAGCTCCGGCAGCAGAGTATATTATGATTTTATCCTATCTGTCCTGATTAGCAGCAACAAACTATATATTCCCTGTGAATCTGGATACTGGTGGTGGCTGATGGCGCTGCTGAGACCGATGAATTATGAAATTGATGGATCTGCAGGAACGGTGAAGAGATGGG
Source organism: Lophius americanus (assembly GCA_037951165.1). Taxonomy (NCBI): domain Eukaryota; kingdom Metazoa; phylum Chordata; class Actinopteri; order Lophiiformes; family Lophiidae; genus Lophius; species Lophius americanus. Next base: position 5,306,084 of record JBBDHG010000076.1, on the reverse strand, counting down.
GATTTGGGTGAAGGGGACACGTGACGGCAGCATGAAAGAACTTATATGATAGAGAATCATAATTTAAAAAAAACATTAAGGTTGTAGGCTAACAAGGAAGGAGTGTCCATGATTGGAAAGGATGTGGCCGAAGAATGAGCACAGATAATAATAATAACAATACATTTAATTTATAATGCACTTGATGAAGGATCCTTGCACCTGTGCAATACTTTCTGACTGAACTTTCTAATCTAGTTTCATTATTATTTGAAATATAATTAATTAGATTTCTTTTCTCTTTATGTGTATAAGGGTACTTGTTTTACTGTATGTATTAAGTAAATGCCAGTAAATGATAGATTGTATTTGTTCATTGAGTGTTCAGTTAATGCTTAAAAGAATAAGATATTTTTATTCACCTGAACATTTGACTTAATTCTAAATTTTTTACCATCCACTAGGAGCCTCTCAAACAAAAACGTTAAAAACGCATTATTATTTGAGTAGATTGGCATCATGGGAATTGTTGTTTTCATAATTAAACTCATCAGATGTCCCTCAAATATGGCACTCAGATGTTCATGAATAACCTAAAGTATTACTTGTGTTTTGTTTAGTCACCTTCACAGACTTCCTTCCTCACTTTCATACTCATGCTGTAAGTTATAGTGACCTGGTTGATTCTTACCTTGAACAGAAAAAACAAATGTCTCTGGGTTTGGACATTATTTGTAATATCAATTCAATAAATCATATAACGTAGGCAGAGTCATTTTAGTGAGTAGGGTTACGAGAGTGCATCAATATAAATAAATCCCTACACATCACAAACAGCCATTACATCCATTGTTGCAATGAAAATATTGTTATGTATATGTAATATGCTGGGACATTTTTCCCATGCTTCATGCCTTGGCCTGGCCCTCAGAGCAATTCAGAAAGATGTATGAGAGGCCTGTACAGGATTCACCTGTGAAAACACACAGCACTTATTTGTCTACTGCCATGATTTACTGTAAACAAACATCCATAAGCCAGAATGTAGTATATTAGCTCCATTAGGTGGATTGGGCCACTTACCAGTAATTATGAACTTCATGTTCAAATAACATCAGAACAGAAGAGATTTACTCAACGTGGATTCTTTACACTGTGTATCTAAACCCAAGGTCGACAACCAAAGTCTGAAATGTGTCATTTTGAAGAAGTCTGCTTTCTGCCAGAAGTCTTTTTCAAAGCTTCATGTGTAAAGCTATAACAGCACATTATGTCAGTATCAAACCAGTTTTTGTTGAAAGCTGGTGTCGGTGCACGAAATAAAAAACTCCTCATAACACATTAATCTTACTATGATTCCTCTGTAGTCCTCGATCAGAGGAGTCTTAACGTCCCACAGGACTGTCTGCAACCATAAAAGCTGGAACTAGAATCAAATAGCTCTGCAACGGGGATGACGACGTGCGTTTTTATTGCCTACTGTATTACTAATAGCATGGAAAGATCGGCTGTCGCTAAAGAATGCTCCCCTTGAAAGATGGACCTCCTCAAATCTGGCTCAGCTCTTGTTCATGAGAGCTGATTAGGTAGAGTGAGAATTTATGGGAATGTTTGTTGTTTCAATAACAGATTTGTTTGTATTTCAAGCCGAGAGATTGGAAGCTGTCATCGCCGGTGTCTGATGTTACACTTCTGACATGCACGGATTTGTTCATTCGACATGATTGAATGAGCATTTTATTGCTTAGACCATTGTTTAGATGCACAATAAACAATACAAGGACAAAGCATAGCACTAGCCTTAGACAAATGGAAAACCACAAAATTCCTGGTCATGGCTTGTCAAAATGGGGCAGCTGCAAATTCCCATGCCTGTTATCACAAGAATTTGTTTTTATATGTGTATTCATTGTCTATATTTATGTCGAGGCAGGATTTCAGAAATAATGAACGCAAGCATTAAGAATACTTTGCAAATTCCCGTGTGCATGACCTGCACTGAAAGCTAAAATAGAGCCTGGAGTGTCTTTAAACCAAATAACACTCAGGCCTTCAATGCATACGTGTGAATAGATAATAGAGAAAAAGCACCCTGATACTCTCAGCAATGCTATTATACCTTTATACCTTTATAATATCCTTTTAATAGACCTATTAAAGGTGTGAGTAAAAATGAAAACATGACATTTTAATGTCATGCCACACAATTTAAAATTAATGAGGAAAAGTTTCCTTTGAAAAAGTGTGTGCTGTGAACAAAGCAACAGAGAACCTTTCTTTTATGACACTGCGAAAGACACCTCTTCCACATCCCTTTTAGCTTTGTGATACTGCCTCCTCTCCGGGTATCTGTCCTGGGGGATTTGGTTTAACGCGTTTTTTACAAGATAATGCGTGTTTCAATCCACAGAGGGAGAACAGAGGAGTGAATCATTCTTATTGTCGTATCTATGTTATCATACAGGAGGAGTGTGATTCTGGCTACTGTCACACAAACATTTACTCGTGGTAGCAGTTTTGAAAGTATGACTACACTGTAATCCCAAATGACTAGAAAATAGTGTGGAAATGTATTTTTCATTAGGCCCCGCCCTTCTCTCATTGACCCCTCCCCTTCCATATAGACACATGACATCTTATGTTATCTGTGCTTAACATGTGTGCTGTTTGTGTCAAAGGAATAATACAAGCAACATGGATTCATCCATTATCTACTTATCCTCTTCCGGGTTGTGGGGGCTGGTGCCTATCCGACAAAATTATGAAATAACTCTTGTTATTTAGTAAAAAGTACAATTCCAAAGAATTCAATAATTAATTAAATAATGAACACCTAATGGTTAATGTTCATTTTAAATCCTCTTTTAGACTGTAGGTTTCTATCAGTTTCATAGTTTTCATAGTTGTTTTCAGTTGAGATATTTCCCTTTATTTTATTCTCATTTGATTTTAATCAGAATTTGTTGTTGTTGTATGTCATGTACTTTTGTACATGATATACAACATTAAATATAACTGTTTATTATTATCTATAACATAGTAATAAACCCAATTGTGATGAATTATAACAAATGCATCAGAATGTCTCTGCTGAAATAACTGTTTTCTGGATAAACACTTGAAACCAGATCAACAATTTATTATATGCATTTTGTCATTTGTTGCTGTACACATTGTTAGGTTTATGCGGATGGATGATTATATTTCCTGTATTGATGCAGATCCACACTGCTTGTCGTCTTTACCAAATTTGAAAGTACATATATGAGGACACATCTTCATTTTCGTCGGTTAATCAGGATTGTGATTAAAGATATCTGTTAGCAACAGATGATTTTTAGATTGCAAATTGAGCTGCCATGTTAATCATACATTTGGGATTGGTCAATGTAGAGGAAAATGTTGATTCATCCATCTCCTTCTCTCACAAACTGCTGAGATACATTCAGCCTGCAACACAAGCACAATCTTTAGAAACACTTTTGGGAAACATATTTTATACATTATATTTAACTTTTCTTTCAACTTTTTTTTTTTTATTAAATGGAGATCTGACTTTGGCGTTTTTGACTTTTAGCACTAGCAGTGTTGACAATCAGCTCCTACTGTACTAACCTGTAAAAATTCCAACAACACAAACCAAATAATCATGGCAATACAAAGTATTCTCAGCCATCACTCATCGTACTTCACTTTAGGGAACAGTAAACATAATCAAAATATGCAGCATGTTTTCACAGACAAATTCAGACTAGCAGAGATTTATTTATACATGCAAAGCTCTGGGTAGGATAAGTGATGCCAAACCTTGCTCCATCACTTAACTTAATAGTTGAAACCCTATTTGTGTGCTGTGAATGCTTATTATAACTGTGCAAAGAATTTGTGCAAAGAACAAATAATGATATAGGACTGTATATTGATGCTTGTTATTGTTATTAGTATTGACTGAAATGATATGAGAATCTTTCCAGATCTGGAAAGTCTTTGATGTCATACAACTGGATCAAGCATGCGTTGGATAATGAATATTGTTTATGTATATTTAACAATGTGAAAGGAATTAACTCAGAGAACATATATCTCCATTGATGATATTATCACTAAAACTTCAGCGCATCAAAATTCAACACTTCCTTATCACAAGATCCACCACTACATAAGACTTACTCAAAATCTGTCGAAATATTTTTCAATATATTCGGCAGATAATCATGATTTACCAGACTGATTCCAAATAAAAGGTTGAAATGTTAATACAACAGTGCTGTTTGATCAGGTTTTATATTAGGCTTTTTCAGTGTTGCAGTTTTTTTTTAATCACGATTCATATATGAGTTATGCTATGCAATGCTAACTGTACTTAACCATAACAATAGACAATTTTCTCGTTTCTTAACTGAGACTGTTTATGTTCTAGTGGCACCTGGGTGAGCCAAACTAATGCATCATCTTCTGTGTGAGGAAGACGTGTACTTCTGTTTGGGAACCTGTCTATTTGTGTTCACCGGATATAAAACGTTATCTTAATCCTCACTGGTGGCCACACATGGCCCAAGAGCTTCCAGGAGCTCCTCACACAGACATTTTCTTACTCTTCTCACTTTATTTATTTTAAATTCCAATCCCTTCCAAACTGAAGTCAACACAACGCAAAAACACGAACCAATGCACGTTCATCCATACACACACAAATCTCTGAAGCGTCTGGAAACTGTCTCTTTTGGTGCAGCAGCACCCCCTAGTGTAAAGATGGTGGACTCACTTGTTGAAACTTAAGATGAACACAAACTGTGTGTGCCATAATGATACACACTAAATTCAAGACAATATGAACTATAGTTGTATTTTTATCAATGAATATAGAAAAAAAATCGAATTAACTTGATTTTGTTTTGCATAATACTTGTTGGGTAATTGCAGAAGAAGCATGTGAGTGTCCCAGGAAGCTACACCAGTTAGCCAGAATGTACAAACCCACATGTGGGACTGGCTAACATAAATGGTTTGCAGCCATCATTAATTCTACTAATTACACCTGGCTTTCCTGCCCTAAAAACAAGATCTGTTGTGTTTGTGTTCTGAGCAACCTGGAGCTGGTCAAAATGCATTCATAATTAGTTATCCAGGTGTGAACACCTCGTCCATTTCCTGTGGGCATTGTTCGAGCCAACCTTATCCAACCACAGAAAAAACTATTGAAAGTTTGAACTGAAACTGATAAACTGATCATTTCAGATGTAAACGCTCGTTAACCTAAAACTGAGCACTCAGCGCAGGAATTATTTTTGGGATTGCACACAACTAACACAACTCTCTGAATGACACTCTCTGAGTGTCAATAACTGCATGCGTGCGGGTATCTTCATCCATCCATTCTCTTCCAGGATCGAGCGGCAATGGCAGCAGGATTATCGGGATAATAAACACACAATATAAATACAAATACTAACAATAATGAAAATCATTAGTATTATTATTATTTACACTAGATCTATCTCTACTTCTTTTCTCAAACTTTGATGTGCGTCTGATGGTCGGACTAAAGCACCTGATTCTTTCATTGCATCGTGGAATGTAACATGATGGATTCAATGTGACTGGATGTTTTTGTATGTATATTGTAAGATAAACCTAGACCTAGAAGTAGTGTTACATTTTTTCTTTGGGAATTGCATCATTACTGCGGCTGCATTTTATACAGATGTACGGCCTCTTAAGGGTTTAGTTCGGCATACATCCTAACCAGATCTCAACTGAAGTTAGTTTTGCCACCCTGTATCTTTCGGTTGAGGCCCTCAGACACACCCTCAGCATAAAGGAATAAGAATTGCTTCTGAAAGATTCCTTTGTCATGTTTTTACAGTATTTAATTATTTTTTATATTGTGTTGATGGATTTTTATTATTGATGAATTAAATGTTGCATTTTGCATTACAGTGGATTGAGCTGTTTCCTACCTTTTTGTGTTGTTGAGTAGTTTACTTAACATATTTTTTAGTGTAATATTTTAATCATATGTTCTATATGTCCCCCATAAATTCAATAGAAATAAATGTGTAGTTGAATAAAATGAATGTAGTCAGAGAGTTACGTTTTAACCCTTAATCCACTAAATTTGGGATACGCTGTAGAATGGAAATAAAAACAGACTAGAAAAGCCGATCAAAGATTATCCCTTTATAGCCTGTTAGGATTCTACAACTGTCATCAATGCACCTAGAGTTGGAATGTACCTTATTTTTGGAACATTCCACAATACCAATATAAATTTTATTTTTAGTGCATAGTTACAACTGCAGTAGATCAAAGAGTTGGACAGACATAAAGAAGAACAGCATATTAAAAACAAACTATATTACAAGTAAAAGGAATAAGTAATAAAACTGCTTTTAATAAAAAAAACATAATAAAATTAAAACCCATCTTCAATTGAAAGAAAACAGGTGGGTCTTCAGTAAAGATTTCAAATTTAGGAGGAGCCACTGCAAAGGCTTGGTAATCTCTATTTTTGAGATTAGACAAATTTGTTAATTGAATTCGAAATTATGCCAAGATTCTTGACTGCAGAACGATTGAATGAAGCTTGTGCCTAAGGCGTTGATACAATCGTTCAGCTAGTCTGGATATCCATACATACATTATCACTGTTTTGTTTAGTCAGGCTTAGCATTTATTTACAGAAACTAAAGAGGTTGATGAAGTCAAAATACTTGATATACAGTGCTATGAAAAATTATTGGACCCCTGGTTTCCTTTATTTTTGTCCATATCTACTATTAAATTGTGAAATTCAAAATTCCTCAAATAGCAAAGTTAAGGCACATTCAGGACGTCACAAAAGATCTAAGAAAAGCATTCAAGAAACTGCAGGCATCTCTCTCCACATTAAAGGTCAAAATTCATGGGTCCACCATTTGAAGGACACTGGGCAAAAATTATGGTCAATATTTTTTACCCACAGAAATAGAAAAAATCAGGAAATTAGTTTGGATGGTGTCCAACTGAGCAGGTGTCCATAAATAAGTCCTGTGGATCTACAAGCAAATGGTCTTTTTCATTATGATTTTGATACAAAAGGTGAAAAAGAAGTTTTTGACCATAACTGGTTAAAACCTGCAACACATGGCAGATTGTCAAAAAAAAAAAAATCCCAGCTGCAGCTGTACTTTTATAGAGGGCAAAGGATATTTAATATCTCAACCAAAAGGTTTAACTTCTATACACTAGAGTGTGAGAGTTTCCTTACAAGTATCATGTCTTGTACGGAAATGTCACTACCTAGAACAGGAAGGCACACAGCACTTTAACACAGACATTACAGGTGTATGAAACACAGAATAACAAGGCAGACATTTTGCTGAATAATTGCCCGCTTCCATCAATCTGAATGATTTGTTTAGTTGCAGTTTTTTTATATGCACAGTGCTATGACCTTGGCGTAAGATTTGACCCTCAACTTACTTTTTAATCCCACATCAAACACATCTTCAAGATCTCTTTTCATCATCTCAGAAATATTTCCAAACTCCGTTCTTCACTCACCTTGAGTGATTCTGAAAAGCTGGTTCACGCGTTCGTATCCTCCCGACTGGATTACTGTAACGCACTTCTCACCGGGATCCCTGATAAAAGTCTTCAAAGACTACAGTATGTTCAAAACAGTGCTGCAAGGATCCTGATGACAGTTCGTAAACACGAACACATCACCCCTGTTCTTCATTCCCTTCATTGGCTTCCCGTATCAACCAGGATTGATTATAAGATCTCTCTCCTCACTCACCAGTGTATCCATGGTAACGCACCCCCCTACCTAAAAGAACTACTAACCCCACTGACCTCAACACGATCCCTTCGTTCTACCCACTCATACCGCCTCCTCCTTCCCCGGACTAAGCTCAGCACCATGGGAGAACGCGCCTTTTGTTATGCTGCCGCTCGTCTGTGAAATGCCCTCCCTGACCATCTCAGGGCTCCACATATGACTGACACATTTAAAAAAGGACTTAAAACTTTCCTTTTCAGCAGAACCTATAACTTTAATTAACATTGCTGCTTTTTGGTCAGGTTTTTATGTCGTTTTTTTTTTTTTTATTGATGCTTTTATCTGCTTTTACTTTGTAGCACTTTGAGATTTGATCCAAATGTAAAGTGCATTATAAATTAAATGTATTATTATTTAGTATTATGATTAGAGTTTGCAATATTTAGACAAAAATGTAGTTTTGTTTTGGTGTGTTGTGAAAGGAGAATGTGCTGTAGATTTTCTACTGGATCAATGAAATATCCATCTATCTTGTGTTTATTACTGTGCATATGACAATAAATATTTTGAATCTCAGTAAACTTTCTTTGCGGTCACGTTGGAAACTTGGTTACAGTGTTGTAACCAAGGTTAAAACTTTTACTCCTATGTAGTTTAAATAATAATTTTCTATAAAGAATTATGATCTACGTAACCTTTGGTTGAGACTGTCATTTAGAATTTACATGTATAGGCAAAATAGCCACGTCTGGAGGGCATAGTGACTTTAGGTGAGCCGAATTTATGCCCATGCGCAGTACTTTTCGAGGGGGGATTTTGACGAGTTTGACGTTGCACGCATGCGCAGTTTACCTTAGTGGTCATTCATTATAAAGCCGCAAGTTCCGCTGTCTCTTTCCACCTTCAGCCATTTTGACAATGTTAGGAGCTGTTGGACGCTGCTGCACCGGAGCTCTACAGGCTCTCAAGCCTGGGGTCCAGCCCCTCAAGGCTCTTGTTGGATCCCCAGCCGTCCTTTCACGTAAGTCCCGTGTGCTCCGTGATTTCACCGAAAATAAACTGAGAAACGTTGCATACAGACGACTGTCAAAGGACAGCGGTTAGCTGTAGCTAGCAACGTGCTTGTTCCCACCGGCGCTAGCAGGCCTTAAGGTTAAATAATAAAGTTATATCACTGTGGAATAGCTCCAGAATATCTATAAGAGCAAATGTATACTATTGTAACCCCGTTGACTGATTGCATTAATCAGGAAATGGGTTCTGTGTGATTTTGCTGCGCTATTAGCAATGACCTTTGTGTAATGACATGAGGCAGTGGGAGAGGTTGCTAAGTTAGTATGATAGCTGCATGTTAGCAGTACTGTAGCAAGGTTAAACACCCAAGAGAGATTTGTTTGGACTCATTACATGACATGGCGATTTAAACGACATGATTGCTATGATCCTGCAGGATAGCTGTTAGCCTATCGAATATTCTGTCTGACGCCATAGAGATTAGCCTTAGTAAGGACGACTAAGGTACATGGCACCCATTTGTTAGTTTTTTTTCAAATGGCTTGTTGGAATGATCTACCCGTATTTCTGTGAGATTTAATTAATCAAGTTACGTTTCTGAAGCAAACGCTAATTCCTAGGTAAGCTGACTACCATGTATTGACATTGAAATGGAGCTACAGGACAATAAGTTCTTAATGTAGAAATGCTTGCATACAAGTCCCAAATACAACCCAAATGACGAGTTTGTGTCTACAGAACTCATGTTATTTGATCTTAATGTACATACTGTTTGTATGACCTTACAGGCAGAGACTATGTCGCACCTGCTGCAGCTGCCGCCACAGCCAATGGGCGTATTGTGGCTGTCATCGGTGCTGTAGTGGATGTCCAGTTTGATGAGGGCCTTCCTCCCATCCTCAACGCCCTGGAGGTGGCTGGACGTGAAGCCAGGCTAGTCTTGGAGGTGGCACAGCATCTTGGTGAGCATCTTGGATATCAATCAGCTGTACAATCTGAAGCTTATACAGGGACATAATAATTGTAGACAGAAAGTGGTAATTGTATTGTTGTTGTTTTTTAGGGGAGAGCACAGTACGTACCATTGCTATGGATGGTACAGAAGGTCTTGTCCGGGGTCAGAAAGTTCTGGACACTGGTGCCCCAATCAGAATCCCAGTGGGTCCTGAAACACTGGGTAGAATTATGAATGTCATTGGTGAGCCTATTGATGAGAGGGGTCCCATCACAACCAAGCAGTGAGTTTGACTTTGAAAACATTAATCTTCATTATGTTATACAGTGATGTTGGAGCAACATCGGTTTTGCAAATGGAAATTATGCATGTATATTAAAAATGATCCCAAATGTTTTGCTTTAATGGTGTTTGTTTTTATAATTTTGTGCTTTATTTTTTGTTTTACGTAGGACTGCACCCATCCATGCTGAGGCTCCTGAATTCACTGACATGAGTGTGGAGCAGGAGATTCTAGTGACTGGCATTAAGGTGGTGGACCTTCTGGCCCCCTATGCCAAGGGAGGAAAGATTGGTAATAGTTGATACAAGTCAGCTTATTTGTTTGACAAGATTAATGATGTGTCACATTGGACACTTATAAGCCCCTTTGAACTAATCCTATTTTTGTCAAAGGTCTGTTCGGTGGTGCTGGTGTCGGCAAGACTGTATTGATCATGGAGCTGATCAACAATGTGGCCAAAGCCCATGGTGGTTACTCTGTATTTGCTGGTGTTGGAGAACGTACCCGTGAGGGAAATGACCTGTACCATGAAATGATTGAGTCTGGTGTCATCAACCTGAAGGACACCACCTCCAAGGTGAATTGAGAGCCTCGACAAGAAATTGAAATTGTTGAAAATTACTTCTTGGCAGACAAGGCAGAATTCATCGCCCTCTTACCTTATCTCTTGTTGCTACAAGGTGGCACTGGTGTATGGACAGATGAATGAGCCCCCCGGTGCCCGTGCCAGAGTGGCTCTGACTGGACTGACCGTAGCAGAGTACTTCCGTGACCAGGAGGGTCAGGATGTGCTGCTTTTCATCGACAACATCTTCCGTTTCACGCAGGCTGGTTCTGAGGTCTGTAATAAATCACACAAAAAAGCATAGCATGTCTGCTCATAAAATCAGAGGAGCAGAAATTGTCAGAGCATAAATGTATGGAGGAGTCTGATGGGTCATAATTAAACCATATGCGATGCAATTTAAAAATGTGATGTGACGGGCTTGGTGCTGAGCAAAATCATCTGGCTTTTCAGGTGTCTGCCCTGCTGGGTCGTATCCCATCTGCTGTGGGTTACCAGCCCACTCTTGCCACTGACATGGGTACCATGCAAGAGAGAATTACCACCACCAAGAAGGGTTCAATCACATCTGTACAGGTATTTGACTGCAAGGAGGACAGTTTACTATGGCTGCTTTAGAACTCACTTAATCGTTTTCAAAATAATGAGCTGAATGATTCCCTCCATCAGGCTATCTATGTACCTGCTGATGATTTGACTGACCCTGCCCCTGCCACCACTTTTGCTCACTTGGATGCCACGACTGTGTTGTCCCGTGCCATTGCTGAGTTGGGAATCTACCCCGCTGTAGATCCCTTGGACTCAACTTCCCGTATCATGGACCCCAACATCGTCGGAGCTGAGCACTATGATGTCGCCCGTGGTGTGCAGAAAATCCTCCAGGTTCAGGACCTAATGATTGATACTTTTATTTTTAGACCTTGTGATGATTTTGATGAAACTAAAAAAAAATATTTATCTTCCTCCCCTAGGACTACAAATCCCTGCAGGATATCATTGCCATTCTGGGTATGGATGAGTTGTCTGAGGAGGATAAGCTGACAGTGGCTCGGGCCCGCAAGATCCAGCGTTTCCTGTCTCAACCGTTCCAGGTTGCTGAGGTCTTCACTGGTCATATGGGCAAGCTGGTTCCCCTGAAGGAAACCATCAAGGGATTTAAGAGTATCCTCGGAGGTATGTGGCGTTAAAATATTTGTAGGGTTTCTAGTTTAAAAATATAATAATAATAATTTTGCTACTGCAAGGATAGCCATCCAAGTTTGTTGTACTTGTACAATGACAAAAGTCTATCCATATATCTTACAGCACTAATATTTGGTGTTTGACTTTTTTGCTGTAGGCGAGTACGATGCTCTGCCCGAGCAGGCCTTCTACATGGTCGGTCCAATTGAGGAAGTTGTACAGAAGGCTGAGAGGCTGGCTGAAGAGCACTCTTAAACATACTAATCTGAATTGTGGGGAGAAGAAAAACTATGAGGGGTCCTGTGGTTAGAGGAGCACTTGGTTTGTAAAACATGTCAAAATGCAAATGTACCTTTCATCCTGAAAGCTCTAATTTAATGTTTCCAATAAAAGATGGAATAAACAGTCTTTACACAAAACTGCTGGTTAACTATACTTCCCCAAAGTTTCCCCTTTTGAGATTCCTGTATATTGTCATTCAATCTGACCACCAGGTGGCAGACATTATCAAGCTTTCTGAACAGCAGCTTAACACTTGTTGAAATAAAATGATGGTGAACGAACAATTAGATGGGTATTTGATTTGTACTTATGTGGTCATAGATAGCAATTTTATTCACATATCAGCAGAAAGGTCTATCAATTTTTTCATTACTCCATTGATAGAATCCTGATCCTCTAGATTAGAGGGGTCACATGTTGGTTGCAGAGGGAAAGAAGACAGTGGATACATTTTATACCGTTATGTTTCTGTTAAGGTATGAGGGAACAGCATTGATCGGTGGAGACTGGTGGATTTTAGTCCATTTAAATTGTATTAGAATCAATGCAAATGTCCAATGAGAAACTTTCCAGCAATTTGAGCTAGAAGACTGCTTTTACAGGCATGTATATTTTTGCAAATGTAATACTGAAACTACAAACCCTGCATTGAAACTCCTGAAACATACCATCAATCTATGAAGAGAGAAGAAACATGGTCCTGCTCCATATTGTCTAGCTGCTTTTAACCACTACTGTGGTGAAGTGCTGTTTTCCCCTTGTAGGTCAATATTATAAGACAACTTTTTTTTCTGAAATTGAGGCCTGTGCATGAGGCAGAACCAATTATAATTTGAAATTGATCCATTATTTTACTTTACCTTTTGAACTGGGTAACAATTTGAACTGCGGCAGGTAGGAGCCATGTGTTCGGACTAGATCCAGGATTTCTTATTCACTCTTTAAAATACCAGGGGCAAACAACCTCGAAGTTGATAGATTTACAAAAAATTTAAGAAGGCATCGAAGAAGGGAACAGATTAAATTTTAAGGGGGCGGGGCTGCCTTTCCTTTTTGACAAAAAAGAATGTGTCATGTGTTTTTATGCTAGAGGAATTATGTGCAGGGTGGATACAAAGATTGGAATGTAACGTGATGGGATAGGACCCTTTGAAGGGAATGCTGTTTGTCCTTTCACGTATCTAGTAAAGACGCTAGACTAATGAGTCCGAGCAAACCTGTGAAGATAAGGTGGCCTTGAAACCCCCTCGTTTGAAGGCACATGAACAAAGTCCGTCATTGAAAGTATTAATGATGAAACATGTCTAATGATGGACAAACACTACTGGTACGGTGATATAATTTCATAAAATTTGGACACAAACACATTTTTGAATTTTTAAACGTTTTTAATGTGGATTAAAAAGTAGAAAGTTAATTATATCTATCCTCCCTTTTTTCATGGCGGCTTTGTATTGCTACATGAATGTCATAGATAAAAAGACCACCGAAACACATGGTAAAGAAAGCGTCGGTCCACCAGACCGGTCGACTGGTGCCCAAAAGACCAACTTTTGTGTTCTCCAAAAGGCAAGGTCTACAGGAATACTGTAGCACAGCATTCAGAGTTTGTAACCCTACCCTCAAGCTGCGCATTCAGAGTTCCTTGATTCAAATGCAATGAGAAAAAAATCGATATATCCTCTTGTGCAATAACTCCGCTTAATTTCTACATTAAATAATCAGGTTCAGTTTTTGCATACAAATCAACATTAAATTTGCATATTAACTTTAGCTTTGCCTTTGAGGTTGTGTGTTCTTTTCTGTAAGAGTTCTGTGTTGAAATTTCAAATGGTGCTCAGACCAATTTCCCACCTAGGATACAGAGCTGTTGAACCTAACTGCGCAATTTACTGCCTCTGAACGGCGAGAGTAGAGACCCCAGCATTCAAAATATAATCAGTGACAAAGCTTGGCATGTATGAGAGAGGTAGCCAGAAGAACTTGGCGTCCCAGCCTGCAGAGTAGCGGATGCGGGGCCAGACAGCAGCTACGGCGTGCTCCATACAGTGGACCACCTTCATCAGATCACCATCACTTATCTTGTCAATATTTCCTATACTCTTTAATGCTAGATGGTAAAAAAAAAATAGGAATAATTAGATGCATTAAAACACAAACCCATGTATGAATAAAACAGAAGATCCAAACTTACTGTTTTTAAGATAATCAATGCCGTAGTCATCCTTGGTCTCCTGGGGAAGTTTGTTCCAAAGCATCTCGATGTTTTTACAAATGATGGTAGAGTTAGTCACGTTTGTTTTGAAGAAGCCTGGCTCAATGCAGAGGACTTTGATGCCAAAAGCTGCCAAATTTAACCTAAATAGCACATTATTCATAATTATAACAAAGTCGGTATTGGATTTTGTGCAAATAAAGAGATATGTGTTGACATACTGACAAATAATTGACATTGGAAGTACATGTTTCACCTGAGGCTATCATTGAAAGCTTCGACGGCATACTTAGAGACACAATATGGGCCCCCTGAGATGCAGATCCTCCCGGCAATACTTGCCACATTTACTACCCTACCCTTGGCCTTTTTAATTAGCGGCAGGACATTCAAGGTCACTGAGATGACCCCGTTCAGGTTCACGTCCAGCATGGACTTGTAATCATCAATAGTTAGCCAGTCACATGGAGCAGAAGGAAGGGCCATGCCCGCATTGTTCACCACAGCCCATAAACCTGAGAGTAGCAAAACAAAAACACAATCAATATATATAGATAGAAACTTTATTAAAAAAAAAAAAATGTAATCACTAAATATTTTTAACTACACACAAAGCAGAGTCTTTTTTTTTTTAACCCTTGAGAGTCTTGAGTCCGTTCTTTTGGAGAGTTTTGATTCTGCTTGAATATACCACATTAAATAATGTTAAAGATACCACTGTTCGGTATCACCTCTATGACCCGATAATTGGGTTCAGATATCCATCCTGAACCCTAAAACACAAATAAATCCTAACAAGCCTGATATGAAGATTTTTTTTTTCTGCTATAACAATCATAAACATACACCATGAAACATTTAAAAAAACGCTTGATTAAATTACGTATTACCGATGTGAACATACAAAAGTAAAATTGAGTTACTTTCAAGCTATATACAACTATTTACAAAAAAGTCTATCCATAGATGTGTTTCTTCTTTTAAGCTTACCTTACTTTCAAATATCTTATGAACTCAATTAGAGACATAGGCATTTATGTTAAGTGTTGTCATTATCTCACACATCGTCTACCTCCTGATTCTCTCAGATCATTTCTGTGTCTCCTTTCAGGGTACCCCGACTGCCCAGTAAATGCAGTGTTCATAGTAGGCAGATTTTTCTTCTATACCATAAAATACAGTGATTTGCAGTATACATTTGATGTACTTATCATATATACTTAAACCAAGTGTAATTAAGACTTTTCTGTATACTTGTCAGTAAACCTGATTTGACTGACAAGGTCACTTCAAATCAGTGATACAGTTACAGAAAATTCTAAGCATAATTGGACAGTACTTGTATTTAATTGTTTGAGAAGGATATACTTTATAAATATCTGAAAGATTATTTGGCTCGTAGTTGTGCCAACTCTTTTTATAGGGCAGTCTATGAAATAATTTACTATTTTGAGGTAGTACTCCAGCATGTTTTCTTCAGTTTACATTTAATCCTACAGTTAAAGTTTATTTGCAAGTTTACTATTAGTATTCCAAAATTGGGCCAATTCAGTCCCAATGGATATAATAACAGAACACTTGGAAGTATACTGTTAGTGCATTAATATTGGTAGACTTACATCTCTCCAGGATGCAACAAGCCAAATTTATGCCTTTTAAGACCATTACGAATGGAATTTAAGACCCATTTCACATCTATTTAAGAACACTATAAATGCTATTTAAGACCTATTTCATGTCCATACTGGCAAGAAAACTATTAAGAATATGAAAGAAATTCAGTACTCCAGAATTACCTGCAAAATAAATCAATTTATTCGGTGAAACACATTCCTTCTAGCAGTTTTTCCAGTGTACCAAAGTTCATCAATGTCGTCATTGCTGGTATATATAACGTTCGCGACGGTGTGTAAAGTACCTCAGCTTTTAGCGTTGGTGTAGCTCCAAGCGCTGTCCGGAAGTCGATTGGTGTTGATGCTCTAGGTCCAGACATGGAACAAAACGCACTGATTGCAGGCGTTTGTTGCTGGTTTTTAAAAACCGTTTATGCTTTTCTGATTGGCATGAAGGCACCGGCTTATAACACACACTAAATTGACTGTTCTCTAGCCATAGGTTATTGAATTTGCATTTACCCATTTTCCCAGTTTAATTACTGTGACTTACAGTTTGAGGAAAGAAATGTCAGCGACAAAGTATAATTAAATAATTTTTTAAGATAGTTTTTAAGTTGATTCATTAAAATACTTTTTAAAGGCCTCAAATTCAGTTTATTGTATTTTAGAATTTTAAGACTTTTTAAGTCCCCGTGGCTACCCTGAATGATGAACGTTGTCAGTGCTCATGACCTACAAGTTGGTTGTGAGTTAGGAGAGAAATAATTTTCTGGGGTGAGTTGGATGGAGTGATGTAGAATATCCCCATGGATGGAAGAGTGTCTGTTGGACTAGACTTCAATGGTCATGTTGGTGAAGGCAACAGAAGAGATGAGGAGGTTATGGGCAGGTATGGTGCCAAGGACAAGAAAGTAGAAGTCACAGATGGTGTTAGTTTTTGTGAAAAGAATGGAAAGTGCTTTGTGGAATACGTATTTCAAGAAGGAGGAGCACAGGGTGACCCACAAGAGTGGAGAAAGGAGCACACAGGTGGACTAAATCCTATGAGGAAGATGGAATCTGAAAGAGATTGGAGACTGTAAGGTGGTGAAAAGGGAGAACATAGCAAGATAGCATAGACTGGTAGTAAGAGAATAAAGAATGGGAATATGATTGGTTCTGATGACATACCAGTGGAGGTATGGAGGTATCTAGGAGAGAAGGCAGCAGTTTTAACTGAATTGTTCAACACTATCTTGGAGTGTGAGGGGATGCCTTAGGAACAGAGGAAAAGTGTAATAGTGCCGGTTCTAAAGAACAAGGGTGATGTTCAGAGCTGCAGAAACTATGCAGGTATAAAGCTGATGAGCCACAAAATGGAGATCTGGGAGTAGAAAGAGTTGTTGACGCTAGGTGAGTAGTTGAAGCCAGGTGATTCAAAGCAGATGCAAAATTTCTGCTTTGAGAGTTTTCGAGAAGTTAAGAAAAGATCAGAAAGAATTGCTTTGTGCTTTTTTGGATTTAGAGAAGGCGTACAACAGGATGCCAAGAGGGAAGTTGTTTGTAGTGACAGAGAAGTGTGTAAGAGTCGTACAGGATATGTACAAGAGCACAAGAGTACAAGAGCAGTGTTATGGCGGTGAGGTGTATAGTAGGAGAGGCGGATGGGTTCAAGGTAAAGATGGGACTGCACCAAGGAACGGCTCTGTCCCCTTCTTGTTTGCGATGGCGATGGACAGGCTGTCTGACCGCATCAGACAGCCTGTCCAGTCTCAATGGACTATGATGTTCGCGGAGGGCATTGTTATCTGCAGTGAAGGCAGACAGCAGCCGGAAGAAAACCCGGAGGTTGAGATATGCACTGGGGAGAAAAGGCATGAAAGTCAGTAGCATTAAGACAGAATGCAGGTGTGTGAATGAAAGGGAAGGTGCAGGAGTTTGAGTACTTGCTTTCAACTGTTCAGAGCAATGGGGAGTGTGGAAAAGAAGTGAAGAACAGGGGTGCAGGCAGTGTGGAGAAGAGTGTTGGGAGTTATCTGTGACAGAAAAATAGCAGCAACCAGTATTGTCTGGTTTAGAGACAGCGGCTCTGAGCAAAAGACAGGAGG
Source organism: Lophius americanus (assembly GCA_037951165.1). Taxonomy (NCBI): domain Eukaryota; kingdom Metazoa; phylum Chordata; class Actinopteri; order Lophiiformes; family Lophiidae; genus Lophius; species Lophius americanus. The sequence goes on along the minus strand of JBBDHG010000076.1, from coordinate 5,288,141 downwards.
CAAAGCTGGAGGTGGAAGAGTTGAAGATGTCCAGATATTCTTGGGAGAGACAGGCATGTACAGGATTAGAAACTAACCAATCAAAGCGCCAACCCAGGTAAGGCATCTTGAAGACAAAGTAAAGGAGGCCAGGTTGAGATGGTTTGGACACCTGAAGGATGTTGGAGATGGACCCTCCAGGAAGGAGAAAAAGGTGAAGATCTAAGAGGATGTTTATGGATTTGGAGAGAGGACATGCCGTTGGTTGATGTGACAGAGGAAGATGCGGAAGACTGTATAAGACGGAAACCGATGATCTGCTGTGGCGACCCCTAAAAGGTAACAGCCTACAGGAGAGGGTTTGGTTTCAGGATTATGGATATGTGCCACACAGCATTTCAGCAAAGCACACGATCATCTTGTTATTGACTCAGAGCAGACGGGTTCTGGCTATAGATGATCTCAAACATCTTGGAAGAGATTGTATGATTAGTTCAATTTGTTTGTTATTGCATGAGTGTTTGAAAGCAAGATAACTCAAAAGAATTTTGTGAAAAAGTAGTCCCAGAAAACAAAGTGGTAAATTTTGGAGGATTATCTGCAAGATGACCAGGATCCAAGTCTTTTTTTTTACACTTTTGTCAACAGTTTACCTCAGTGGGGGATGTTAACTCTATTTGCAACTGAAGGACAATCAAAGTACACATATCTGACCAAGTTAATGGTTCACACAAGTGAAAACAAAATCCTGGATCCTCAAAATCTGCTATGTATGAGCTGGAGGAGGTGATGTGAGCATTTTAATTCATTGGTGTCCGTGTGTCTGTGAGCAGCATACCTCCAAAAGATTTGAACTATTTTCAGTTTTAGGGGAAGGTGAGCAAACTGGACAGTAGACAGAGATTAGGTTTTGGGGCTTAAGGTTCATCCAAGTATTCTGCATCAATTTCTTATATGTCGTAGCACATTCTCGTAGAGTTTACGGATATGGAGCTAACAGAAGTATACAACCAGAAATTGGTGGGTGGTGTTCAAAGTCGTCATGTGGCTGTTATGAATTTCAAACTTAAAGGATTGTTTAAAAAGCTTGTGGGTATTTTCAGAAGAAAACTCCAACTTTCATTCATAGTTGGAGTTTTGAACCAGAAAATGAAATGCTCCCAGAATTGTCTTCATGAGTCCTACATGGCACATTTAGCCTCTCATTGGTTTGGTAGACTAAGGTGGGTCATCATGTTGTCATACTAGAATTTGTAAATTTGTTTGGTTGAAGTTAAGGAATTTTTCTGAAGCAAGGAACACATTTTAAGTTGTGCAGTCTGTTCTAAGGGGCCATGAATGTCTTAACCAAGTTTTAACCAATCCAGTAATTACTGCCATGGTCCAGACTAGACTACAACTCACACTCACCGCGTTCTCCCACTTTGTCCTTGATCATTGCTGTAACTTTGTTGATGCTGTCCTGAGACCTAACATCTAGATGTGTAGTGATGAGGTTGCCCGAGCAGGTCTTTCCTAGATCCTCCTCTCCCTTCTCTGTGAAACAGGCGGCGATGACTCTGAAGCCCTTCTTGTCAAGATGGCGTGCCAGGAGGTTACCAAAGCCAGTGTCGCAGCCGGTGATGTAGACATATTTGTTGACTTTGTCTGGGACCCTGGGTAGCTCTCTGACCCAGCGATACAGATAGTAGAAAACCACCAACCCCAGGAGGTACAGGTACATGACTGCGATCACAAAAAGGTGAAAGATAACCATAGAAAAACCATTACTTCCTCGTTTGCACTTCTTACTTTGCGGCCCGCTGACATCTTGATCAAAATTTTTGAAAACCATCATAATTGTAAAATGTAGGCAGGATTTTGAGGCAAACTGAGGTGAACCGATGAGGCAATGTAATTATTTTGCAAGTAAAAGAAAAACTTGCAATGGTTTGGCCTTAAATACGGCACACAGTTGACATAGGCTAAATACTAAGCATTCTTTGGAGTTCACACTTTGAAGTACTTGCTTGTTCTTGCCTGTCTATTATCCTATACTATAAAGTTTCAAAAGTGAAATTTGAAAAATAATCTGGGAAAATTAGTGAATGATCAGTGCACTTTGAGAGAACGCCATTGTTGAGAAAACATACTGCAAACGTAGGTTAAAATAGCAGAGCCTCGTGGGAAGGTAAAAAATAAAGTGTGGGAACTAAGATTTGAAAATTAGACACAATAAGATGTGTAGGACTTTTGTGAAATATGACCAGACCTGAATTATCAAGGTCACCACTACTGAGTTCAACATTGTTAATATGCTTTTGCCAAGAGGGATCCAGAGTGTTATCCTGTACGTCCATCAGGCCAAGGGTAACAGGTTTTTTAGGAATATTGTGGGGGTAAATCTCTGATTAAACAGGTTCCAGTGCTGTGGATTATTGGGGGAAATGTCCAATTCCCATAGTTTTTTTTTTTAATCAGGGCTTTGTGGAAACTCTTCCAAAGGTTAAAACACAAACTAAAACTGTTGTGCAATAGAGAAAGTTTCCTAGGAAAAGTGATTTCAACACCCTTTGTTCTGGAAGAGTCCTAAATGGATTGGCTTACATCTGAAGTACACTGACCTTTGAACACATTTCAAAACCAGTACTGTGTGCGTGTAGGTGTGTAGGGTCCAAATAATAGCGTAACAAAGCATGTGAACATTTAAGTGAGTGTGTACGTGAACAGGAAATGCTCTGTATGTGTTATGTAGATGCTCATTACATAATCCTCTTCGCTATGCTCTAGTAACTGCTCCTCAAATACAGCTCGACACAATTCAATGTAATTTGACTCGACAAATAGACTCAGGTTAGTCTATTTGCTTATCTATATTTGAGCAGAATTTAAGTGATTTCCATATCATTGTGCTATAACTACTACATTAGAGGTTAAAGTCCACATCCGACATGTTAACCATGTAACATTTGTGTATTTGGTTGCAAGCTCTCTTTTCTGCCTAAAAGTGTTTAAATGTTAGAAAGTGGCATACCGTTATCCTTGTCAAAGTTTGTTAGTGCACTAAAGCTATCTTTTGAAATATTTTATCACTGTTATTATTACGTCTGTTAATTTAATACTTTTAGCATTTCTGCCTCAGGAAGGGGAGCAGTCATGCATTTATTGGAAGGGCGATGGTTTGATGACTTATTCCTCGGGTCTGTGTGCTCTATGAATATGTGAGAAAGTGATAACAAATATATTATTGAGGCAGCACCAAATCTAACATGAAAGCAGCCTCTTTGTGAAGGCACATTTCTCTTAATAAGAAAATTATGGGGGTAGAAAATAGACCACACTGAAGACCTTCATCAAGAAAATAATGCCAAAAGCTGAGATGCTATAGTCCATCATTTTAAATTTTCTACATTGGTAAAACGATAGGACTTTACTTGAAATGCCACCACAATAATACAACTATAACTTTGTGGATTAAGACAATAACACTTTTCCAACTTTTTTTTAATACGTATTTGTTAAATAAGTATTTTGTCAGAGGTTGTTAAATGTAACAGACCTGGTTACTAAACTGTCGTTCAGCATAAAGAACAATCAAGCTTACAATAACTTCATTAATTAATAAATCAAGGATAAGGTTGTATACGTGTATATTTTGCGTGTGTGTACGCGCGTGTGCTAAACTGTTTTCTGACGTTTTGGTCGCAATGTTCGCTTATGGGTTACCAGTTTCAAATCAAACATTGTTAGTTTATAAACATGACACTGTACATACATTTGCAATTGTACATCGGTAAAGATAGCAAATAGGAAGCACTATCAAAGTGATAATATCAGTAATAGTTGTTAAGAGTATCACACGATTCTTTATGGGCTCGATAAAGTAGTTTACAGAAGCTTTATAAACATTTTAAAAAAGTACAATTACAAAGCCAACTGATTTTCATTTGAGCATAACCCCATTGTATCCATCCTCTCATCTATTTGTTAAAGTTTGTTCAATTATTGTGAGAATAAGACAGGAGACAACGTACCTGACACTTTCGTCTTCTTGGACAATGCGAGGGTTACTGCTCGGAATGTTTTTTATACCAGTGAGAGTGAATAAACGCTCTCCTATCCACCAATGGAAGAGCTGCATCACTTCTGATCTAATTCATGGGGATTACGGTGCCTCCTACCGGCAGTAGCCGTAACTGCAGTATAGGCTCCTGCACGCTTATGTTGACATGACTGGAAAATTAACGAATTAATATTCATGTTGTCTGAACGGAAACCACGGTTAAACAAATCTATCAAAGGGTTTAAATGCTATGATACTATGAAATTCCTTATAAAGTTTTTATCCTCCATTCGAAACTCATGAGGGTACATTTTTCCAGCTTGCTTTTTTTAATTGTTTTTTTCTTAAATTAATGATCTAATGAGGAAAAACAATACAATAAAAGCCAGATGTAATATTGTAGATGTCTGACAAGGGGCAGCCCCTCAAAAATAACTTGGGGAAGTTGGTCAATCTAGTCTCTTATGTCCCCCATAATTTTCATTTAAGGAGAAATTGGCCTAGGCTCTCCTGAGTTAATATTAACAACCCAACAAACTGCATCTGTATAATTTGTTGTTCCATGGAATTTTACGGTAATTCTAGTCTTATTTACACTATTCATAGACACGTTATTTCTTCACAATACTCATTACTTATCATATCTCAATAGGTGGTAGTTTTTTTTAATCGTATTGTAAATAAATATAGTTTTTTTTAAATAATGTGAAAGTCTGATAAAAAAAACATTTGGATTCTTACACATTCTGAATATGAGCCTATTCGTTTGCAACGATATATCAACTGAAAAAGGAAAATAAACAATAAATGAATACTCTAATAATCCACTTATTTTCCATGTGTGGAGTCGCCCCCTGCTGGCCTAGATGATGTCTTTTTAACAGGTACTGTAAACTAGTCCAGTCTGCTCAGGGTATCAAATAATATAAAATTCCTCCTTCACGGAACTCAGGACTTCTTAAATTCACTAAGAAACACGGAACAAAAAGTCTTCTCTCGCAGGTGAAGTCTAAAAATAGCAACTACAAACCCTCGAATCCCACTCAATAAGGAGGAGCCACTTCCTGCCGAGTGAGGTTTCCGGAACCACAGCGTATAAAGAGACTCTTGGGTTTTAGGAAATCTACATTTTAATCCTGACATTGACGTGAAAGGGTTTGTGAGAGTTTCTGCGTCTATGGTGTGACATGAGGAGGACAACTCAAAGATCATCCTCATCTTCTTCTTCACTGGTGTCTCATCATCTCTATACCTTCTCCTCCTCTCCTCACTGGAAGGTCCTCAGGCATCAACACAGACCTGTATCTCCTTCTCCTCCTCTTCTTCAGTAACCTTGCTGGTATTACACTTTAGCTCCATCGGACTCGTAACAACAACCCCCTCCTCTTTAGCAGCCCTGCTGTCACTGGCCGTGGTGACGTTACTCTCATGCTCCCCGAAGCGGCTGGGGACATCAGGCCTGGAGATGGTTTCTCCACCCTCAGTGTCTCCGTCGGATCCTCCAGCAGCAAACTCCGTCCTCGTTCTGCTCATGGTGGCTCAGAGTAGACAAGATTAATCTCAGGTTCACACACACTCTGTTGTTAAAACGAATCCAAGAGGAAATCTCGGAGGTGTTAACATTTAAAAGAGTGGGTCTTTGATCGGAGCGTACGCTTCGTATGACGTCATCATCTTTCTCAGCTCAGTATTCCAAGGTCGCTACAAAGGATTTATTAATATTCTTTTAAGTATTTTCTTTCTGCCACTACCTATAAGAATGAGTCCCACCGCACTATTAAGGGGTTCTCCAAGCGCTAATTGATACAATCTCAGCCTAAATAATGGTTCCGGTGATTTAATAAACTTTACTATTCCAATCAAAAAATCGAAAACCCGCTCTGAAGAAAAATCAGCAACACAAAGTAAGAGCATTTTCCATCAACAACAGAAACTTATTGGGAATAATCCGTCTACAATATAGGATTTTAACTGCTGCTTTCCATCGAGCAACTTTTTAACATGAAATAATTTGTACACTTTGATCAAAGAAGGGTAAAAAGTGTTTCCCATAAATGTTGCCGAAGCTCTACTGTGTATATCAATGAAACATAGAATGAAAGACGAGCTGTATAGCCTGTTGTCAGAGTACACTTACTCATTACTGCATTTAGGCATATTAAGTTAATTTTACTTCACCGCTGATAAATTTCCATTCAGTGTAGATGAAATTACCCACCAAATTAAGTAACATCAGTGCTGTTAATATTACTAAATAGTGTCAGTTGAATTTGTTTCATAAAGGACTTACATATATATCTTAATCATAGAATAGAATGAATATGATTTTGTATGACATGATAGCACCTTTAAATAATCAGTTTATGATAATGCTGAATGCTTACGGTCAAACCATCCTGAATACACCTTGATGGGAGAATGCATGGAATACCAGGGGATGTAAGCGTTTCACTTCTCTTAACAGTCAGCAGGGAGCGCTGTTGATTCTTCACTGAAGACAGGCAGAAAAACAGTGACGCTTGATGGTGGCTGCATCATTTTTTTTTAAGCAAATAAGGCAAACAGTGAATCATTGTCCAGACCAGCCTCATGTGACATGCTCAACTATACATTAAAATGTAATGATTTGAGACATACGCTCATGTCAGTTTTGCCAGTTTAGGTCCTACTAGCTAAAACTAATGCAGTCTTTTGACTGGTGTTTATATAACTTTATTTATATTTTCTCATTTTACAGAACATTTTCACATGTGGGTATTATACCAAAACACAAAATTTGATTTGATCCACACCAAAAGAGCAAACCATTTTCACAAACCTTATTTTTTGAAACAGGTACATCTGTGTAAATGCACGGCTGTAATGTGTGTCACAACACATGTGATCAAGTGCTACAATCTCCATCAACAGTCACACCGAAATATTTAATTGAACCAATACTACATTGCGAATACTCAGGATCTGTCCTCAGCCTGCAGACAAGAGGGCAGACACAGTGACAGCCAGTATCTTCTGACAGATCGGTCTGGTAGAGCTTGGAGTTGACTGAACTGGTGTGTGCCAGAGTTCGGACTGGTCTGGATAGGTTTATTGTTATCTGGCCCACTTGTGACAAATGGAGTCATCATGACAGACCCATCATTGCTCCTCACCGGAGACCAGGTGGTCCTGGTTTGTGCAGGGGGTCGCCTCTGCATGGTTATCTTCTCCTGCCCGGCATCATCCTTTGTTCGGCTGGAGCTGCTGATGTTCATCTGCGTCTCTGACTGACGAAATGGGGTCAGCAGCCATTGTGGCTGATGGTATGATGGGTGCAGCGAAGAGCAGCTATCAGAGGCGGAGCTGTGAAGGAAAAAAAAAGAAGTTTTTGGTTGTTTTGTGAAACAAAACAACAATAAGCATAACCTCCTGGTTCTGTTTGTCATGTATCCTACAAATTATCTTAGTTTTTTGGTTTACTCCTGTAATTTCTTCTATAAAGTATTCAGTACGAATACTCAACCTGATGTTTCATTATTTATTTTTTTATGTTTTTGCTGCACCAGCTAGTGGACCAGCAATTCAGACAGCAACTACAGATTATGTGAACTATAGAGGCAGAAACAAACAAATCACCATTTTCCCCGGGGTTAGTTGTTTTAATGTTATGACTGATTGCTGTATGTTTAACAGTTGTTGAAGCTAGTCTACATACTTTGCAAAGATGGACAAGATTTCCATCTTTCAGACTTACTTTAAAAATCAAATTAGAAAAGGAACAACAGGAAATAGAACTAATAAAAAATTTAGAATGGCAGAAGACAAGTTCTTATGATTACTATTCCCCTCTTCAGCCACAACATAACAACCGGTATTCGGCATTAATATTGTGACTGATGGGTGAAGTTATATACTAAAATTGAAGAGAGGAGTTTTCAAATTTCTTTTGAAAATATTCGTAATCAGTCTACTACAACTTAAAAAAAACCATCTTTAACTTAGAATCAATATTATTCATTCAAAAGTTTATCATCTAAAATGATTCTCCTACTGATGGAAATAGAAATTGAGTTTAAAGGGAAACTAGAGATAATATCTGTGATGTCATCAAATATTTGAGTCATATCGTGACCAGGTTTAACTCACCTGTTTAATGATATCTGGAGGGGAGAGTCGACTGGGCACTCATGTTTACGTGGGCTCAACATGGTCACATACTCATCCTGAGGCGTCCCCGATGAACTTCGGCCTCCCTGTCGTGACATCACCATGTAATCCAGTCCTTCCTCATCTTCCTCATCCTCTTCAATGGATGCCCAGGCCTCCAGCCCACAGTTTGCAACACTGCAGTCGGTTTCCCTCCTTTCATTCACTAGGGTTTGATCCATCTTCATATCCATGTAGCTGTTGGCCTCAGACATGGAGATCTGGTGGCATCTCACAGAGCTGAGACTTGAGTTGAAGCTTGAAGTAGATTCAGGCTCAGAATTTTGGTGCCCTAGGTAACTCCGTGTTGGACTGGCCTGGATTTCAGTACTTCTGGCGGGAAGGGACAGACTAGAACCAAGAGGTCTCGCATTCACCAGCTGGTCTCTGTATTTTGGTCTGGAGCGTTTTGAGTACAGAAGGGTATGATGATGATTACACGATGTTGGAGACCGGTTGAAGTCAGGAAGAGCTCGTAGAGCCTTTACAGTCTCACGAACCGCCTCATGAATGTGTTGGGCTACTGCTGGATTTCCAATGTGGCCCAGATATAAAGAGTTAGAGTTTCAGTTCTATGGTAAGGCAGCAATAGGAAATATCAATACATCTTTTACTTTTTATCACCTTCGTCTCCTGCTTCCATCCAGATCTCTCCGGGACCGTTTGGTGCCGACCTGCCAAGGTCTAAGTAGAACGATTCATCTAAGTGGCCAAAGCGCCGAACACTCAGTAACGGTATTGTAACTGAAGGCAAATCACTGCACGCTCTCACTCTGACCAAAATGAGAGATGAAGCTGTGAGGCATAGCCGGCTCTCCCCAGCCAGAGACCTGGAGGAGCCCAGACCTTTGGGCTTTACCGTAACGGGCCAAACCTTAGACAAAGGTGAAGGGAGCATGTTAGCTGCGGAAGCCATCATATGTCGAATACAGAGGTAATGTCATGTTAATACTAAACTCTATGACTTAATTTGATTCAAGAAAGTTTATTTGTAACATGGGGGTAATTTGAAGTCACACGGAGGCGTTGTGAAGCAATAGCAATAAAAAAGACACTAATAAAGGTCTTTAATACACAGACGGAAAAAAAAACACAGGACAAACTGTACAGGTCAAAGGAGAAACATCATAGAGAATTTAAAAATAGTCAGAGTAAAAATAGTAATGAGATAAGATAATAATAAAAAATAACTGTACACTTAACTCAATAGAATGTGATTGATTTGTTATTTCCAGGTCTTTTCATAGCTGATGATTGAGATGACATTTTTATATATTTATATATATATATATATATATATATGCATTTTTCCTCTAGCACCCCAAACCCACCCGATACCATTTAACATTCAGCACTTCGTTTTATTAATGGTAATCATTTCACAACTGCAAATGTTTTATATATTATTTATTGATAACATGCTGGTATTGATGGCTGTTGTTTCACTACTTTACATTGTTTTTATTGTTTTATGATCTTAGATTATTGTTTATAACCAGGGCATAATTTCATTTCTGATGTTTTTTATTGCTTTTTCCCTTATTCTATTGTTTTTAAATTGTCTCATGATTTAGAAAATTAAAATGACACTCTGATCTCTCTGATCTCAATGGTCTAAATAAAGGTTAATAATTGTCTACATTGCTCATAAAGATGTCAGCAATTTGCATTGCTCAAAATGCTGACCCTGTTCGGACAATTTACAGTCACATAAAATTTGAAAATATCTCAGGCAAAATCACGGAAGTTTGTTAAAATTACAATCTCAAAATAAACTACACATAGTTTTAAGACTGTAAAAAATATGAGAAATTGAGATTTTGATTTGCGAACATCATCTAAAATATTTCCAGCAATATGCAAATTCACAGGAATCTGCCATTTTTCTCATGGTAACTGTTTCATTTGGTTGGTTGTGAAGATAACTTCCAGGAGAGTAAGAGTGGGTGAATTTGACTAAATGTAACTTGAGTATTACGTTAAAATCTCATCAGTCGGACATCAAATCCCAATTTAAAGGAGACTTTCATCCATCTGTCCATTTAAATCTAGTGTACGTGACTATAAAAGAAACAAAAAGTGTGTCTAACCTCTTTGAAGAAAGCAGCAGGGGGCAAAGTACAATACCCATCATCATCCTCATTATAACATTCTCCATGAGCTTCATCCTTCCGCTCCTCCTCCATCAGTTTCTTAATGGCCAGATACCACTCCTCTTGCTCCCTCTGATCCTCCACCACCAGCATCATTGTCCGGCCCTTGGCATACACCGCTACCATGTGGCCTTTCCTCGTACTGCTGATCCGACTCACACCAAGACAACATCTGAGGTAAATCGCCCTGACAAGAAGGAATTAATTCCTTCTTAAATAATTCCTAATTGCATGTTTCTTCATTAACCTTCATTATCACATTTTCATAGACCCTGAAGATAGGAGTTTAGTCTTAGGGGTTTTAATAACCCATTTAGAGTATAAGGTCAGTGACACAGGTAGATTCAAGTACCCTTTTGCCTAAAGGAATAGTTCTGACATTTGGAAAATATTATGTTAATTGGCATTTTGCCCATGTAGAGATGAAAATTTGATCTGTTCACTGAAGGTCGTACTGTTACCATAAAGTTGCTTGATTTCAGTAAAGTACCTGGCAGATATGTAACCCCATTAAAACTGCAGCTTAGCGTTTTACATTTCAGCTTTTGTATTAATATTTGTTTTTCTGATGTTTGATTTCCTGATTTTTGACATTCGCACAGAAGAAGTTTCCCTTGATTCTTTACATTTACTACCGAGAAGCATCACTGACATAGTGTTTAATCCATTTTCATTTCCTGGTTCCAAAGCAAATATGGGATTGCCAAAACTAATGTACAATTTTTCAACTGTTTTCAGCAAATTCTGACTCATATTTATATTATTAATCAAAGCAATGGATGTACTCAGAATATTAAAGAAATGTCATCCAGAAAGAAGACTGAAACAGAGAATGAAAACATCAACATTTGTCTGGTAGCAGACATTAGGGTCAAAAAATGTCCCCTGGTTGAAGTAATTTTAACCAACCTTTGCTTGCTTGAGCCAAACAGCGCAGCTTTACCAGTAGACTTCTCCACTTTAAACTTCTCCTGGCTCTTGTACCACTCAAGTCGGCTTAACCCAGTGTGACTTCCTGTTCGCAGGACAAAATATCTCCTGTGGTTCTGCCCTTGCTTTCCCAGGTAACCTTCTTTTACCACATCGCTCTGTGGCCCACAGGAAGTCATGAAGGCGCGGGCCAGAGGGACCAGCGTGTTAGAAGTCTGGCTGGCACAGAAGAGTTCTTCGAAGAAATTAGATTGTGGACTCGACTGCATCCTGACATGATGGCCCTGAGAATCCTGGTCCTGGTCTATTTGATTACCATCAATCGAGGGAGGTGATTCAACTGGCAGCCATGTTTGAGCACACTTGTTTTGCTTTTCTGCAGTTTCGTCCATTTCAACATGGCAATCTACCACATGCACGAAAACGAAGACGAAGAAGGGTGACAACATGAAATTTCAGTAAAGCAGAGAATCGGTGATCAGTCGTTTGGGTTCTATCTGCACCGCAAATCTTGAGACTTGGAGAGCTACAGGATCATGAATTATGTATCCAGTATTGTTTTATAGAAGGAGATTGTACTGATCTGACATGAATCAGGAAGCAAACTATATGCGCATATGGTTTTCCTAAAAATACAATAATTTTAAGCATCTTGCATGATAATTCAACATCATAAGATTCTCCCATCTTATGCCATATCCCTGCTTTCACTTATCTCAAATGTTATTATCATTATCTAGTTTAAATGTATTCTCTGTTACAAGTTTTATATTTTTCCTGTCTTTTTTGTAGGATGTGGTAAATGTTAGTTCTTTGGTATAAAGCAGTAAATGGTTAGGGTTACAGCTTTAAACTGTTCAACGACAGTAAAACATATTTAGGTGGTAGAATATTGAACATTTCGTAAAATATTTATTGATAAAATAATAATTAGTATATCAATCATTAAGTAACACAGTTACTTTTTACAACTCCATTTCTTCCAATCATACAAGGATTAAAGAGTAGACCAGTAGACGCTAGAAAAGGGTTCGTCAAGATACCACTGGCTAAATGAGGTTAAGCTACCAACATTAGCTAGCTGGTTCGTTGTGCTTTCTAACACTATTAGGTCAAAACTGAAAGATTAAATCTCACCTGGCGGTGACATGTATAAATATTACGACTGGAAACATGCAGAGCGTCGCCTGTTTTCATCTCAAGCTGCTTGCCTAACTCTATAAATGATTTTTTAAGTTGTTTTCAGTTACAGTCTTCGGGCAGTCTAGCAACTCAGGTGTTTCTGCTGCCAATCAGTGTGTCCTTCAGGGGCAGCTCGTACAATCCATCTCTCACTCATAGAAGACTTCGCTACAGTGAAAAAACAAATACTTTGACGAAAGTAGAGTCAAATTGCCAATCGAAACAATAACTACAGAAAGCGTATATATTTTATAAATATATTTTTGCTATGACTTTTCACATGCATCTTCTCTGGAGGCAGAAGGCCAATGTTTTATGAAGCTCTATCCATTTCTACCACAAAGTGGCAGCAGAGATGTTAAATTTGTTGTCCATATTCTGTCTTCAGATTTCCGTGATTCTCAATCCAACAGCACAACTCATGCACTTGCAAAACCTTGAAGTCTCAACTGAGAAAACTGATCATAGTAATGTTCGTATTAATCACATGGTGCATTTGTTAATGCAGCTTTCCACCCTCTGAACTGGCTCTGCAAACGCCGCCCTTCAAAGATCAAGTTTAATCGGGTTCTCTACCAGTGGTACTTTGCATCATTAATATTGTTGACAATCTCTCACTACTTGAGGGCAGCAGTTTGTAACCAACAGTCATTAGTTAGTGCATGAGCACACAGGCACTTCAGCAGTATGATACACTGGAGCTGTAGAATTAAAAGTAGTATGGTCTCTTATATAACGTTTTCTTTAAATTCATGTAAAATATATTGTTTTACCATTATTGCATACCCCCAGAATCCCAATAATATAGAAAGCACAAGAGAAAAAAAATATTAGATTTAGTTAGTGATGATTGAGAGAAGGCCTTTCACCTTGAGCTGACAATTTGTTATGTAAAAAGGAATATGTTGGATTTGGCAGCATACAAACAAACCACATGCTAACAAACTTTGTCCTATTTAAATTTTTTTTTGCTCTTTGCATTTGAAAGAACAAAGAAAAAGAAAAATACCCCGAAATGCCTTCATGAAGTGCAAGAATTTTGCTGTTGGATTGCAATTAAATATTTTTGTTTAGTTTAAGTTTCCAGCATGTTTTTTTAGGGGTTTGATTATACATTTACATTTGAAATTCAACAGTTGTTGCATTCAAGGTGAAAAAGGTGACCAGGAAGTTGAGTTTGAAGAGGGCAACAACCTCTTGTGCAAATTCCTAGAATGTCAGAGCACACTTATAGTGATAGCTTGTGCCAAATTTCCTGGTTGAATCAATTCTGCTTTGATATTTGCTCGAAATGTCTGGTACAAGAACTTAAATTGGGGTTTGTAAGACTGATTGCAGGAAACACTATTCATTTTTGTCAGGCTTTTGATCATAATTTCCTGCTAATTATCTGGACAGGTTTGGGATTTCCCTCGTAATGATTTGTTTGCTTGAATCCCCGTGATTCCTGCATTAAACAGGACTGTATGAAGTTTCATGGTCTGTCACATAATTTCGAGACATGGAGGAATAAACCCCTCACTACGGTCCAAACACCATATGTCAATGCTGAAACCGTTTGGTTTGTGCATTTACTTACTTATTAGTGTTAAACATCTGGCTGCCAGTCATGCAAGCATAATCTAGTGGAATGGAGTGTAAGAGCAAACAACTGGACCAGAAATTCACAAATCAAGCATTGCACAAGTATTTCTATTCCTGTGGGTGCACATAAGCATGGGTGTCATAAAGTACAGTTATGTCACATCTAAGGATCTTAACCCATAATAAACCTGACCCAATGATCTTAGTCATATAAATAATTAGTAATAATAATGTATCTGAGAAATTTCATTGTCAGAGATCTGCAGTGTCACATTTGTTTAGAAAATATATATTTCAGGATATTATCATTTTCTTTTAGATAAGATAGATAAGATAAGCCTTTATTAGTCCCACGATGGGAACATTTTACCAACAGTTGCTAATGAATCATCTTATTTATAGAGGTTTATATCCATTCAGGGTAATATATTTCCCTTTTTTATTTGCACTTTGCACCAAAATAGTAAATTTGCATTGAAGGTTTTGCAAGAAGAAAATAGAAAAATTTACAATATTTTTCATAACTTTATTTTTTGTTCATCATTCAATTAGTTGTCAGAACAAGTCATACGCAAATTAGGACATGTTATAATAAAGCATAAGAATTTGTTAAAAATATAGAAACTTACCTTTCGTAGCAAAATAAAGGCTGAGAATTAGAACTTCATAATTTGAGAATCTAGAATTAAGCTATTCAACCCTTTAATGTCCTTCACAACTGTTTGGTCGAGCAAATTTTGAGTCACTATTTCATACTGAAAAATGTGTGCCACTTGTCTGATCCAGCACTCACAGAAATGTCCAAGCCAAACATTTAAGATTTCTGTAATTTAATTACATTTAAAATTTCCATGAATATAGATTACATTATTTTAATGTAAATGAAATAATAAACTTTATGTAATTCGCGTTTGTGTGTTTAACATGAATGAAATAAAGAAAAATGAGATTCATGCAATTTTATAAACAAACTTCATGTATTTATAATACTTAAAAACAAGCTTTATGCCAGAAACTGAATATATCCAAAATGCATCCTATTCATGTACTTTTTTTAGTAAATCCAATTAAAACATTTTCTTTTAAATATATATTTTTTCTGTTCACCACACACTCATATATAAAGAACGGTCAGACGACCAATAACTTGTATCACAGTTTATTAAGTGCAGAACTCATAACGGAATTCCTTCAAATCCCAAATAAAAGCATGTACAGAAAAATATCTAAATAAATAAAGTGCCATCTTTTTTAGTTTTGGAATGATCAATTCTACAGTGGCCAACAATTGCAAAAGAGCTGCAACATAGCAGATGCAGAGAAAAACCACAAGAACGTCAGGAAACATCAGTTTGACAACGCATGTACAACATTTAGAAAACACGCGGCAAAAGCCACAACACAGGGTTTACAGAAGACACTTAAAATGTGTCTTCATCCACGGATGGGCTTTTCCAATTCTACATGGAAAAACATATATACACAATATACATTTTTTTTGTTGTTTCACCCCATATGTTAGGCTTAACTTCGAGGTTAACCAAGAAGTTGAGCAAAAATAGATAAGTGGATGAAAACATGAATGTATGTATATGTATGTATGTTTTCTTTACTCTAAATGAAACACTAATAAATGCAAGTTTTCCAATGCTGCACGTGTTGGCAAATTGATGTTCTCTTAATTTGCATATGTTTTCTCAAGTTGCAGCGCTCTTGCATCTGTTGGCCCCTGTACAGTACACTTTTTACAAAAATGCTACAGATGATGCCTTTAAGAAAGTGCCCATGTCCAACATTCTATAAACCAATAAGGGATCTTTGGTCATCCGGACTCTAATATTCAATCTGACATCTCAACAACAATCAGTGGGCTTATTTCAGGGGGAACCCAACTTTGAAGATATGAGTGCACAAAACATCCCATGGCTGAAGCGAGTACCTGTGCCCCACTGACACAGTGTACAATGTAAACTAACTTGCAACTTAAACTCACACTGCAGTACTGTGAGCTCTTTCAATAATTTTAAGCAAGTATTGTATGTGAAACACGAGGTAGAAAGGTAGAATGCCATCATTCTCTAACAGCTCTAACAAGCGTTCGACCAAACAGGTTATCTAGGACTGTCACAAGAACTACTGTTGTAGGAAACCCTGACCTTTTTTCTGGTCTCATGTTGACTAACATGTTGGTGACATTCTTAATTAATCACACATGCATGTGAATACAACAGGCAATACTGAAATCAGTAGACATTACTGATTCATGTCTAATTATTATATGCTAAGTTGTTAATGTAACACTTCAGGTCCTATGGATAGCTTAAATTTAGAGTCCAAACATACATGAATAATATGTATGACCATCGTTGTCTCAGGAATCAGCGGCTCAGCTGCTTTAGGTTCACTGTCCTCGGGACAGTGAACCTAAAGAACAAATAGAATAATGAGCTAAGTCCCAATGCTGATAACATTGACATATTCAGATTTAAGGCTCACTGTTTACAACTTACTAATATGTTGTATAATTCAAATGCAAACAAAAGTCACAAATTCTGAACCACACAAAAAAGTCATGAAGACCAAGAAACCTTTTCACTTCACTTTGCAGTGACATCAAGTTCCTGTCATTGTATAAAAGGTTTGCCATCGAAAGTATTTCAGTAAACCTGCGATCTAATAAAGACTACATACATTGTGATCCTTCAAACAGTTACAAATACTCCCGCACAGTCTGATCTTATTGTGTTTACTAAGGTAAACAGGGCAATGCTGTTGTCCTGACAGCAAGGGTGTAAGAAGCAAAAAGCGCTTAATCCCCTGCGTTGCACAAGCAATCCCCAATTGAACTTCTCAAATTAAATGTCACGTCCGAAAATGTTGTTTTGTAAAAGAGTTCCTCCTACTGGGTAGAATTTGGGTAAAAACAATTGATTACAAATAAAATACAGGATAGATCTGGAACTGATTCAGATCAGAGGAACAGTAAAGCCATGACCTGTGAAATAGTTTTTGAGTTATTGCCTAATATCCCTGACTTTTCAGAGACATAATTATGAAAAAGGAAGCCCCCAATTTAGTCCAAATTTGGTGGATATGGATCAACTTGAGGGCCTCTATCTTCATATAATATTTTACTCCATAGGGGGAGTTGAGATGACAAAGTTCTACTTGACTTGATAATCCAAAATGTACACTTTGTAACACCAATTACTTTTTATTTTAAAGGGTCATTTAAAGATGTGAAGTTTCTCGTTTGGCTTATAAGATAAATAATGCTGCACACACATAGCTGCGTAGTCCAATCTTTTCATATACACTTCATGCAAATAAGCAAAGCTGGGCTGGGGTCCATTTGAGGAAAGTAACAAAACTATCAATGAAAATGTATCCAAACACACAGTAGGTTGCCAAACACTGGCCGTGTATTTCTTGACGGGTGTCTCCATGCAGTCATTTAGGTCCTCAGGACACAGTCCCTTTTTCCTGTTTATGTCTTCATTCTGAAAAAAATCACATTATTGATTTACATTTAAAGTAATCCTAATTTTAAGTTAAAAAATATTACAAATATCCGTAGAATTTCAACACCAGGGCAGCCAGGGCTGTACCTGCGAGACCCCCTCCCCAGTAGCTATAAAGACCATTTTCCTGTCTAAACATTTAAAGATAGCACTTATATCGTTAATATATATATATTAATAATATCCCATTTTACGGCGGTCCATGTCACCATATTGCAGCATGAGAAATGTACCGCTGCGGTCTGGAGTCCCCTCCACAAGGGATCTCTATAACTATAGACCACCTAAACCAGTAGTACTGGTATCTCATCAGCTCCAGAATGGCTCATGCAGTAGAAGAAGAAATCCTTTATGATCACATACAGCCATACACAGTACAACATAGCGAACAAAGTGAAATTATTTCTCTGCATTTGACACACAATAGGAGTGTGTAGTATTTGCGGTCAGTCTGCAGACACACCAAAACATAAATCATCATTCTGATATGTGGGACTCCAGCAGAATCGATCAGTTATTTCTACTTTTTCAACCCGTGTGCAACATAACATAAGTTGCTAGCTGTGTAGAGTATTCATCAATAAAGCATAACATTAGAACCACTACCTGGAATTAATGTTGTGGCTGATCAGTATGTCAGTGGTTAGGATCAGATCCTCGTTGTCAGTGCTGCTGAGATATTACATATATCTATATTTCATGTAGAAAATAGTGCAGTAACTTATATAAGCAAGTTAGATCTGATTGAGTTGATTCATATGCTCTGAATTTGGACTAAATCAGACCAACGGTGGAGAAATTATAGTTGAAAATATTTGGAGATAAAGCTTCCCCTAGTGTTGGAAACATATCACTGACCTTTCCCAAAATCACTGAAGATCATAAACTTCGAGTACATCATAAACATCCCTCTCCAAAATTCCCCCACACTTACCTAGCTAGCTATTACTCCAAACAAAGAGTTCACTCACAATAGCACTATTACAGACCCAGAAGGTAGATTTATTATTATTAATATATCAATTCAAAACACAGATTTATGCAGCGCCCAATGTGTACGGCCTAAATGTTGATGACTCCTCCTTCTTCCACACCTTCTTCGCCTCACTGTCTGCTCACTCAGACACAGCACTGATAGTAAGCTTCAACTTTGTTTGTGACCCAGAACTTTATCGGCTCAGCACCGCAGGTAAGTATCGGAAATGGCAAACCGCAGACACATTTAAACAATACGTGAGTGATTTTGGTCTTTGCGATGCTTGGCACTCCTGTCACCCCCCTCTCAGGGAATACACCTACCCCTCCCAGGCCCACCACTCTTACTCCCATATAGACTACTTCCTAACCAGCAGCGTCGTCATGAGTGACATTTTTGAATCCAGGATCCACCCAATCACTATCAGCGACCACCACCAGTCTCTCTCTGTTGGACCAGAAAAACAGTCACACCACCTACTAAAACCTGGAGATTTAATACATCATTGCTGAAAGACTTCGTTAAATACTTTGAAAGAGAGTGGACAATATTTCTGTTGATGAATGACCGGCTGGGTCATTGTCATTGCCGGCCATGTTTTCTTTGGGAGGCAGCAAAGGTGGTCATCTGAGGTAAAATAATCTCTTATTCCTCATACACGGAGAAAAGAAAAAGATTATTGGAATCTGAATTAGAACCGAAAAATGAAACTTTGGAGACTGTCTGCCCATGCTGCCCCTAAGATGAACGTATACTAGGGGAGTTAAGAAAATTAGAACTCGAACTGAATGAACTAACTGATAAACATAACTCAGTTCCAGTTGCAAAGACTACGCTTGGAGAACTTTGAACATTGCAACAAATCTAGCAAATAATCAATTAAAACTAAATAAAGAAAAGACAACAATTTCCTCCATTAAGATATGAGCAGGGAAAATAACTCATATGCTTGAAGAAATACATAAAACTTTTAGAAATTTCTACAAAAACTTATTTACACCACAATTCGATCCAGCTAGTTCTGAAATAGATGCATTTCTAGAAACCATAGATTTACCAAAACTAAACAATGAACAGATCAATGCCATGGATTCTCCTGTCTCACTGGCTGAAATCCACGAAGCCCTTCAGCATTTGCCCAATAGGAAAGCCCCGGGACCAGATAGTTTCCCTGCAATGTTCTACAAAGAATTTTGGCTAACACCCACATTCTACAGAATGGTCATGCAAATAAAAGAAAGTTGTTTACTCCCGCCAAACATGAGCCCAGCTAACCTCAGCTTCCTCCTTAAACCAGATATAGATCCTGCACTCCCTGCTAGTTACCGCCCATTATGACTCATTAATGCAGATGTTAAAATGATTTGCAAAAAGCCCTAGCCAGAAGGCTATAGAAAACCACTTAGCAAATAATACAACCTGATCAGACAGGTTTCATTAAAGGCAGACACTCCACTAACAACACACAAGGTTGCCCAGTCTCTCCCTCACTTTTTGCCATAATTATTGAACCGTTAGCAGCTGCAATCCAGCAAAATAAAAATACTAAAGGGATTTAAACAGCAAACGTGTGTCAGAAGATAAGCCTTTATGCTGACGATGTAATACTTTTCCTCTAAAACTGACAAACTTCTCTTTCGGAAACAGCTGCACTTACAGACAAATTCTCATCCATCTCAGACTAGTCTATTAATTGGACCAAATCCACTGTAATACCCATCAATTCCGTTTTTTCAGAGTATGTAATCTACTCCGCTGCAGTCAGGAAACATCATATATTTAGGTTTTAAATATAGTTTAGACCTGACACGACTAAACCCCACATCTCCCATCGATAGAGGATGACCTCATACGGTGTTGGAAATTGCCCATATCACTCATGGGAAGAGTCGCAACAATTAAAAAGATGATCCTCCGAAAAACGTTTTTATCTTTTCTCAATGATTCCGACTCATCCATCTTCTGTTTGGTTTAAAGCATTAGACTCCAACATCTCCAAATTTTTATTGAAGAACAAACCAGCATGTATTCGCTTGAGTACACTTCAAAAAAACAAAGATCATGGTGGATTAGAACTACCAAACTTTTTACTTGACTTTCTTGCCAACAGAGTGCAATATATCTTAAAATGGCTCAAACCCAACCCACTGGACCATTTATAGATTGATGTACAACGAACATTCTGCAATGAAAACCCAATCTCCTACGTGCCATTCATCAGTCCCAGTATCAAACTTCAAAGCTGCTTTGAAAGCATTAATATAAACTCCTCCCTGATAGCCTGGTGGGAATTTCTTAAGATAACTAGGTCTTCATTTGTCCCATGCAGACTCACACCAATCTGGAACAATCCAGACATCCTACAAAACAAAAAAATGCTTAACTTCTCTTCTTGGTATGATAAATGCATAAGACATCTGGAACATATCATCATCCAAGGTAGTAACTTCACTCCATTTCAAGAAATGGTGACATTATATGGAATCAGCAGTAAGTAATTCCTTGAATATCTACAACTTAAGTCCATAATTCAAGCAAGATTTAGAGTAAACCAATCGGACCTTAACCTTCCCTCAAGGGTAAAAGATCTTCTGAATCTCTCATCTGCCAAATTATTATCCAAAATATATGTATTACTGGCCAAAACAGATTGCATGGTTTCTCTCCCAACTTCCAGGTGGAAGACAGATTTATCCCCTGTGTGGGTGGAGGCGGGGCCCGGGCGTCCGTGGGTGCCCAGTGGCCCCGGGGAGCTGGGGGCTCTGTGGCTGCTGTCTTTGGGTGGCTGTGGGTCTTTCCTTTGGGGGGGTTTGGTGCGGGGGTCATGGTGGGTGCTCCATCGTTGCTGGAGGGGCTTGGTAGCGAGGGGGCCCTGGTAGGGGCTGGGCCCCTACCAGGGGCTGGGCCCCTGGTAGGGGCCCAGTGTTGTGTTCCAGGCCAGAGGGTTGAGGCAGGTTGGCAAGCAGGGACTCATTGTAGACCTGCGTCCCTGCTATATCGAGGACGGCTGGTAGTCGGTACAGGAAAGACCGACGTACCAGATCATCTGCTCTTGCCTCAGGGCTTTTTTCTCAGTCTAGTCCACCTTTGTACATGAGCTGGTTACGGACAGTAGCACTAGTCATTCCCTCGGGACGGACTAGTTTTCTGTGTCTGTTTTTTGTTTATTGTGTTTCTTTAAAAAAAAAAAGACTTTTAGTCATCTCCTTACCCATTATCATCGACCCAGGTTTTGCTCCAGTGGTGATGAAAGGACAGGCTTATAGTGTGTGGTTGCTATGAATTTTATCACTCGTGTTCTTTTTTTGGAATTGTTTGTAGTCACTCCACTTACAAGAAAGTGTTTACTGTATGCAGTGGAATCATGCCCCTGCCATTTCATTAACCACTGGACTGATTTAGGAGAAGATGAAAATGGGGATTTTAAGTTGTATAATAAATATTTCTAATACATATAATAAATTCCGTACTCTTTTTGGTCTTTCCATCATCTAATAACCGGTAGTTGGTGTAACACATACAAAACTTCAACAGTAAATTACCCCAACATTCCTAACTTTATCCGTGACCTTATATGAATTTTGGGCCGAATAAGATCTAATCAGAATGTTCCAAGCCTGTTTAAGTTTTTTTCATGTCACAAACCATTTGTTAATAAAACAGATTATGATGAAATCCAGAAAGCAAACTAATGAACATCTACCATGAAGAAAAGCAAAAGGGGCATAAAAAACACGGCTCGTCTTTCTGCAAAGTGACCATTCACATGAGCCCTAAATGATGATCCACCAAAATAAATCCCAGCCTGTGTATTCAGTGAGTCATGCCTGCAGATTATTAATTAGGTTCTTACATACCGAGGAGTGTGAGAATAATAAAATGAAAACAATATGTGCACCCAGAGGTAACCATTTTGAGTCCATCTTATGATCCAATGGTCCTGCGCTAGTGTTCGTGGGAGTTTTATCTTCAGTGATGAATAACATAGAAATGTCTCAGCTGATCAGAGCACGCAGAAAGTATTCTCTGAAGACGGACAATAAACAAGAAAAAAGAAAGGGGTGGATTTGGGTCAGCCATGATCACCTCACTATAAACTGGCTACGATGCAAAAAATGAATAACTGAAATATCCAGCGCAGCTCAAATAAGAAATAAAAATAACCCCAGATCATCTGTTGATCTACAGGTTTTTTTTTTCTTTCCTTGGTTGGTTGAACAGTTTAAATCACTGACCAGTTTAAATCACATGAACAGTTTAAATCACGAAACAGCGTTCTATTCACACAAGATCCATTTTACTGCCCGACGGCTGCGGATTGGTCTCCGACTCTGAGTCGACATCCTCTGCCATTTCAGGTATCAGGAGGGACATGACAAATTCACGGCTGCCTTGATTTTCAGCGTATTGGAATAGTGGAGGAAAAATGCCATCCGTTTGTTGCAGGCTGTGTTCATGGCGTGGGAGAAAGCCTGGCGACGTTTCATAGTGCGGCTGCTATAGTCGGGAGAAAAACGAAATCCTTCCATGATGGTGACGGGGGGCTTTTCTTGAAGCACGTCGAATGTCTTGATGAATCGGGTAGGGGAGAACCCGAATCACTAAAGCAATCCAACTTCTGACACCAATCTGTAATAAGTAGTTCAAACAGGAGAGAGTTGTCTTTTCTAGTCTTTTAAGCTTAAAATAATACAATTCAGAAAACAGTGAAATGAAAACATGAAAACAGAGGGTATTTATACACACCTGGGATGAGGTTAAGATTGTATGAGTGTGTGTGTGTGTATGTGCCTTGCCAGAACACTGGGTAACTATCTGTGTCTGCCTCCAAGCTCTGCAAAATAAGGAAGTTCGAGGAACAGGATGGTAAGATAATAGTATGCGGTCATGATAGGTCACGGGTGTTCTTGGTTAGCACAGGAACATAAGGCAAGAGAGCCATTTAGTCTTTTTGCACTACAAACATTACAATATGCATTATTCTCAACAGTTTGGATTTATTCATTCCAAAGCAGGGCTGACAGTAGCAACAGTGAAATGTTTGTCCGCTGGGGTCAATGGCCTCCTCAGCAGCATGAACCGACAGGACACTTACCCTCAAACAAACACTGACCCCGAGTTCCAACCAAGCCCAGTTCCGTTCAATAAGAGCACGTGAATCACCGCCAGGTACGTCGTGTGTCATTCTGTAACACGTCGCCACTACTCCAACTAGCTGAGCTGCAGCAGTGTTGCATGTCTGGATACTGGACTTCACTGCAGGAGAGCCGCTGATACCACAGGCTATCCATGATTCATTTCACTAAAGGACTCTTAATAGTTTTACTGTTACAAGGGAAGCCTGCAGGTAAGCTGCTCATTATATTTCTCTACGTTTGAATTTTTCCTCTAAAGTGGATGACTGCTAAAAAAGCAAATAAATGTACTCTCAAGTGGGATTTGAATTTTGATTGTCATATAGCAACTAGTCTTGTTCTGAACAACTGCAACATGCTGTCATTTTGATTCCCAGGCGAGCCAACATGCCGACTGGATCAGTGAAATTGCAAAGCATTAAAAAGCTGGGACAGGAAAATCACAGCTATGAGGTCACAGATGAAGGTACACTCAGAGCAACAATGCTTTATTAAACAGAGATGCCCCCTAATCAAACAGATATGTTTTGATAATTATTACCATTATTATTATTATTATTAGTGTGATTTTGAGAGGAATTTTGGCTGTAACTTTTAAAAAGAGTTGAATTATTCTATTCTTGTGTTGCAGAGCCAGCTGGCTCCTACATGTAAGTAATCTTTGACTATTTTATTTGTTCTAAGTATTCTTAAAGGTTATCTCAGATATTATGTAATAATCAATAACAGTCCTTGGGTAATACTGAATATATGGGTTTCTGTCTGGGGTTTGGTGTTTGTTTGGAGGTTTGGAATAGACTGTTTGGTATTTTGATGTGTTCATGTTTCCTAACTTAGGTGCAAAGTGAAGCCAGCAGCCATTAGCATTAACCTCCTAGAGTCCGAGGCCAGGCTAGGGTCTTTTTGTCTTAAGTCTTTATGAACCACATCAATATAATGTTCAAAATGGTAATGTTTGCTAGCATCATTTTGCAGTAAAGCATCACCTCTATGACCCGTCAATTGTTACTTTAACATAATGTATCAGAATACTGAACCCATAGCCATGTAGGGTCAGGTTTAGGGTTAAGGTAAGGATTGAGCTCAGGATCCAAAGGGTTAAAGCAGCGGGAATAATAACAACAACTCCTGAGTGCCTGCTGGAGTTCAGTGACCTTTTCCACGTGCACTTGCGGTAAACGGGTTCTGGCAAATGTGTTGGTAATGAAAACAACTGACAACGTAGTTGACACTATCGCCAGGGTAAAAGTAATTGTTTGAATACACTACTGCAAATTCACACTTGATGATTTAATGCATTGACTTAAGAGAGATGCAGTATTCCATGAATACTTGCTAACTATCATCACCTATTGAGTAGGACCTTATAAGTATATAGAGCTAGTTCTGGACATCTCACCAATAATAACATTATTTGTATAGCAGTGATATAAAGTGCCGCCGAAAAATATTTGGGAATCAATCAATCAAAATAAAACAATATGGATATTATTATGTTATATTACTATTATTGCTATCATCAACCTAGGATCCCTGCCGCCGCCGCAGCCCGTGGAAGAAAGTGGATTACCATAGTTGATATCATTGCTGCTTCATCCCCGTCTGTCTCACTCCTCCCAGCCGGTCATGTCAGTAGGACGTGCAACCTGAGTCTTGGATCTGCTGGAGGTTTATGCCTTTTGAAAGGCAGTTTTTTCTCGCCACTGTCGCACAGTGCTTGCTCACGAAGAAATTTGTTGGGTCTCTGAAAGATAATTACATAAAGAGTTCGGTCTAGACCTGCTCTTTCTGGAACGCAGCTTGAAACAGCAGTTGTTGTGTATTAGCGCTATATAAATAAAGATTGATTGATTGATTGATTTTAGATTACTACAGTTAATAACAGAAGACAATAAAACATCACAAGCAATTACACATCTTTTGATATATGTCTTAAGCGATTGTTTTTTTCTTTCATAAATGCTGTACATGTGAGGCCATAGAGGTGTTACACAAATGTTTTTCTTGTGCATGCTCAAGAAAAACATGTGTGTTATGCTCTCCAGTCCAAAATATTTAATCGAACCTCAGAATCAACCTTTCACACTTAAACAAAGATAACTAAATGGACATTCAACATAATGCATACCTTTCCTTTGCAGAGGCCTATAATCCCTTTAAATGAAATTAGACCCTTATCTAAATTGTTCAAAAAAATATAATGTATCCAACTTTTTATTCAGATTTTGGATACACACACTACAAACACACACACACACAAACACAAACACAAAAACACGGAAACCTTGTATTTGATTGTGAAATATGAGGCTATTAAGCATTAACTACTGCCTTACTCTTCTTTATCAGTGCTACATTCCTGTATCAATTAAACCATCATGCATTTCTCAATCCTGTGTTTTTTCAGGAAAAGTATTATCACATGTTTGGCTGCTCACTCAGTGTATTCTGTTTACTTGCATGCAGGGCCATGGCATCTTCCGGTGACAATGACAAGTGAGTGAAACTGTTGGATACTGTTGGGTACTTAATCATTCATCTCATATATGAATATTCTATTCCAAAACAGAGGTCAAGCAAAAACGGAAAAAACAGCAATAAGAGTCGGCTTCTTTCAGTTGGTAAAGTATCAAATCATTTTTCACTAGGTAACATTTCTTCCTGAAATTTGTTCATTGCAAGTGTGTTTTGTGCTTGAATGTGTCTAGTTCCGATTTGCCAGATGCAAAGAGGTGCTGATGATGGTGATAGGCAGCATCTGTGCGGTGCTGCATGGCTCGGCCCAGCCCCTCATGCTGCTGGTGTTTGGCTTGTTGACCGACACCTTCATCGAGTACGACATTGAACTCAACGAGCTAAGGGATGACCGGAAGGAATGTGTGAACAACACAATCCAGTGGAAGAGAAACTACACTGGAGCCCATGACATGGTAACACACCTGAACCAGTCAGACTGGAGCTTGGTCAACAATGCAACATGGGAAATGTTCGTACCACTGAAGAACAGGTCGTGTGGGTAAGTGGGCAATGAAAAATACATGAGAAGGGCTTCTCTCAGTATTAAATTAGAATTATTAGAATTACTTTTTTACTGACTCTGTGCCATACTGACTCTGTGCCATGTTTCAGGATACTGGACATCGAATATGAGATGACCATGTTTGCCTTCTATTATGTTGGAATTGCAGCAGCTGTGTTCTTGTTGGGATATTTTCAGGTTTGATTTAAAATGTCATTATTTTTATATTGTGAGACTTACCTAAAATTGACAGAATGTCTGTCAAATTTTAATCCATTTAAATGCAATTAGCAATACACAGTTTGATTCCATCTATCTTGTGATGCTTGAGAAAAAAAAAAAAAATCCTCCTTTCTCTACTTACATTTTGGAAATTTTGTCTACAAGACTTTTCCCCCTTCATGCTTTCAAATGCATGACAACAGATGTTCTGCAAATAGCCAACCTTTTACTTCAGCCATATTATTTCCCAAAGTCTCCAAACTCTTGCAAAATCATTTAGCAATCTGGACATCTCTCCAATGAACACTCACAGACTGACAATAAACTTCCATTCATGGGTATCATTGTCGTAAAGGCACCGAGTAAACTCTTTTTATGGTCCTAAATTACATGAAATTAAATGCAGACTGTGGTAAAAATGTCTTAGGGTCGGATTCACTAAGATCCCAAATAGCGAGTGTTAAATTGTGTGTGCAGTTTTACAAATTGCAGATTTCGTTTACGTGTGGTTTTTAGTAGGATCTAGTAGGATTATTCTTAGTAGGATCTACTTAGAATAATTGCGGGATTGACAACACGTGCAAACGGGGTGGAGGTGGTACTATTTAAATTAGGGTTTTCCATGGTTACCGCCATGGAGAGTTTGGATGAAGGGCAGAGTGACCGCAAGCACAACATTTAAATTGAATGCCATGGAACTACAGGTGTTAGTGGAAGAGTCATATAAACATATTGTTGAGCTCCAGCAAAGAAATCTGAATATTATTCAAAGAAAAGCAATATATCAGAATATCTATCAGAAAGTCAATGGTGTGGGTAAAACAAGAAGAACAACAGATGAAATTAGGAGAAGGTGGTAAGATATTAAAGATATAAAAAAGGCGGGGGCCGGTGGAAGACATGCCTCTGTCCACTATTTAGCAGCAGGTGCAGCTCACTTTCTATCACGAGCAGATATAGACGTTACGCACGTAATGAGAAGCACACCTTTCTGCTCGGGGAAAAAATATTGTTTATTCACTAAGGCAAATGTACTAAATGGATGGCGCGTGTTATTTATAAGTTTTTACACATGGCAACCTTTTAAATCAGGCCTTAGTATGCAGACTCTCATGGTTGGCCACGACTTATTGGAAAACTGACTGGAAACTTGATTAGACATTAAGAACCACAAAAATATAATTGTTAGTTTATAAATCAAGAAATTGTTGAAATTTTTTTGCAAGCCGAGGCCCCTCGAGGAATCCGTGGGTGTAGGAGCCCGAAGAAGAAGAAGAAGAAGAAGAAGAAGTAGAGGAGGAAGAAGTAGAAGAAGAGTGGACAAAAACAGAAACGAGGCAGTGATGTAACTAAAGGATGCCAACTGCTGTTTAAATCTAAGAAGAAGAAGAAGTAGGAGGAGATTGTTTGCTAGGCTTTTATTAAGCAGGGACTCTTACAAGGGACAGGTTTAAAAATATTTTTCAAAAATAAATTAAATGAATGCAGGAAAGTTATAATCCCTACTGTGGGTCAAACTTCAAAAACTAATTTTACATGAAGCTAATCAATAGCTGCTTTTGTAAATCTAACGATGAACAAATCCGAGTATGACCCCTCTATTCAATCTGAAAGATCTCCCTGTGGGTGACAACTGCTGCCAAACAGATTCAGCTCATCAGGAAAATGTACTTCAGCAAAGTGATGAGGATGGAAATCGGCTGGTTTGACTGCACCTCTGTGGGCGAGCTCAACACTCGCATGTCTGAGTGAGTGGGACAATAAAGACATGATTTCTGTTTCATTTGCTTTCCTAAAGTATTGCTAAAGAGTTTTACATTATTTGTATCTGTATTGCAGTGACATCAACAAGATCAATGACGCCATTGCGGATCAAGTTGCAATTTTCTTGCAGCGTTTCACTACCTTTGTGTGCGGTTTCTGCATTGGCTTTGTGAAAGGATGGAAGTTAACTCTTGTCATAGTCGCAGCTAGTCCCCTGATTGGCATTGGAGCTGGTCTTATGGCTCTAGTAAGACTTGATTTTTTTTTCTGGCCTCTTCTCTCTTGTCTTGTGGCATGATATCTTTCAACCTGTTGGCTTGAGGTTTCGTGGTTTGTGGACATGATATCTTTGGACTTTTCTTAATCTGTTGACTTGTCGTCTTGATATCTGTTGATTACTTGACTTCTTGTTACTTTCTTATTTGACTTCCTTCGACTTATTAACTTAACTTTTCTATAATGTTGGCTTGACTTCTTGTTACTTTCTTATTTGACTTCCTTTGACTTATTAACTTAACTTTTCTATAATGTTGGCTTGACTTGACTTATTGACTTGACCTCCTGTTTGTCTGCTTGACAACTTTTGACTTGTTGACTTGTCTTGACTGTCGGCTTGACTTCTCTTGATGTGTTGGCTTGTTTTTATTGTTTGCTTGACTTCTCTTGACTTGCTGACTTGACATCTCCCAGCGTCTCTCGGTGGCAAAACTTCACTTCATCATTGCCATCCTCGTGTTGACTTGTTGGCTGCAACTCTTTTGACTTGTTATATTGACAGCTCTTTACTCATTGACTTGTTTTCCCTTAACTTCCCATAATTACATTTTATCTCCCATCAACTGTGTGTCCCTCGGTTCTCTTCCAGTTCGTGGCTAAGCTGACAGGGATGGAGCTGGAGGCTTATGCCAAAGCTGGTGCTGTAGCAGACGAGGTCCTCTCATCCATCAGAACCGTTGCTGCTTTTGGTGGAGAGTTGAAAGAAGTACAAAGGTGAAGTTTGGCAACTGAATGTTGACCATTGATGTTTTTCGATGTAAATGCATTTGGGTGATCTGGACTCCTCCTTCCCAGGTACGACAGGAACTTGGTGTCAGCCCAACGCTGGGGCATCAGAAAAGGTCTGATTATGGGCTTTTTCACTGGGTATATGTGGCTGATCATCTTCTTGTGCTATGCTCTGGCCTTCTGGTACGGCTCCAGTCTGGTGGTGGACATTGAGGAGTATTCACCAGGAACACTACTGCAGGTATCACTGCAATTGGGTTCATTTCCGCAACTGCTGACAGATCTGCACAGTAGCAAATGGGCAAATTTCCCTTTTTTCTGTCGAATTGTCTTGTTGGATTTTAAAGTCTGGTTTAGTTTCTGTGATTCTTATTCACCGTATTTCCTGTTTCATCTCTTACCTCACTACCCATACATTTAATGTATTTTAGGGTAAAAGGAGACAAAATTGTACACTAAATTTCAAAATTATCGTGTGTAATGTTAATGTGTTGTGCTAAAGCATACAGGACATTTGCATGGGTAACATGATACTCTGGAACAATATTATTTGGCAAGAAGGTTTTTGCAGCTACAATATGAAACCCTCTTCATTGCAGGTATTCTTTGGTGTTTTGATAGCAGCAATGAATTTGGGGCAGGCCTCCCCATGTCTGGAGGCCTTTGCTGCAGGACGTGGAGCTGCTACCATCATCTTTGAGACCATAGAAAGAGTGAGAATGCATGGCATTGTAGTTTTGCAATATTTTGATTCCTACAGTGTATTTCATTTTCTCAGAAATCCATTACTCATTGTTGACAACTCTCATTTTTCAAATATGTCACCGTCAGGAACCTGAGATTGATTGTTTATCTGAAGCTGGTTATAAGCTTGATAGGGTTAAAGGAGATATCGAGTTTCACAATGTGACCTTTCACTACCCTTCCAGGCCCGAAGTTAAGGTACCTGCGCGCCTTTACATATGCTATCTTGTATATTTGAGAGCAGAATTTATTTCCTGGTAACAGTTTCTGAAATTTTCCCTTTTGTAATTGATTTCTGCTTAGATCCTCGACCAGCTCAGTGTTGCAGTGAAGTCAGGGGAGACCACAGCCTTTGTTGGTCCAAGTGGATCTGGAAAGAGTACTGCAATACAGCTCATCCAGCGTTTCTATGACCCCAAAGAGGGAATGGTAGGTTTTTTTTATCTCCTGAGATTCAAGATTCCTTTGTTATACTGCAGATGCCACCTCCTTCCTTTTAAGCCATATTCTATCTATTCAAATATATCCCTGGGGATGAAAGAAGTATATCATAATCGGTTACATTATTCAGCCAGTGGGTCCTAACAGCCTTCATTTTTCTCTTTACGGCAATTATGGGTCTTTTCACACCCTATTTTCTACATTTAATACTTTAGAGAGGAGAATAGCCTCTTTGCATACAATAAAAGTTGTAGCACCTCACCATTTGACACTGGCTTTGCTGCAAAAGCCTCCCCACCCATTAGAGCAGCAAATTACTATAATAAGATCATCCGTCACTTTGACAAAACCACTTGTTCTCCATGCCCTCTATATCAGGTCACCCTGGACGGCCATGACATCAGAGGACTGAACCTCCAATGGTTGCGTTCCCTGATTGGTATTGTTGAGCAGGAGCCTGTGCTGTTCGCCACCACCATCGCTGAGAACATACGCTACGGTCGACCCGGTGTCTCCACGGATGATATCATCACTGCTGCAAAGGAGGCCAATGCCTACAACTTCATCATGGACCTCCCACAGGTGAAGTGGCATGTGTCAGATTCACTGTTTAAAAATGCTTTAGAGTCAATTAAATGTATTTAAAAAAAACTTTCCCTCTAATTTTAAATCTGACAGAAATTTGACACCTTGGTGGGGGAGGGTGGAGGCCAGATGAGTGGAGGTCAGAAGCAGCGTATCGCCATCGCTCGAGCGCTGGTCAGAAATCCTCGTATTCTGCTGCTGGACATGGCGACCTCTGCCCTTGACAATGAGAGCGAGGCTGTAGTTCAAGAGGCCTTGGACAAAGTAAATCTGACTGTGATGAATGAGCTTCGGCTATTATCTTGGTTCCTGATCATTTGTTGGCGCCTGGTGGCAAAATCTGCCAAAGCTTTCCTCATTCCAAAGTGGTACCACACTAAGTTTAGATGCAAACGATCTCATTTAGCTTGGATATTTTAGAATCAAATTTAACACATGTATCAGATATAGGCAATGCATTTGCATTTTAAAGCATATTTTATCCTGTGATCTGCTGGTTTTCTCTGTCTTCCAACCTCGTATTGCTGCTGAGTCATTTAGTCATCACAGCTTTACCATTCAAATGTTTTATTATAGATATTTCTGTCTGCCTCTCTCTGAAATCAAAATGATTTATATTCCTTCAGTATCGGCTCCACTTTTGCCAGACAGGTAGCAGTTACATATAAAGAAGGGAAAGAACTTGGCGAATGGTCATTCATGTTATTTTTATAAATGATATAATATATGTATATATATATATATATATATATATATATATATATATATATATATTTATATATATATATATATATTTATATATATATATATATATTAAAAAAATACATCATTTTATATGATCATAGCAAATTATTCATCTTCATAGGCGTTCAGCATGGGGCAGTAACATTAGAAAACTATTCATCTAAACAGTCACAATTGGCCTACATTATCGTATAATTGTATAATTCTATTCGTATAATTAATCCCATAATTGTTTATCCCAGTTAGTTAAGTTATGTTTCTGAAAATATTGTAAGTCATAAAAAAAATGTTGCCCTTAGTGAATTAAACATGAACTATGTATAATGTATGTAAAATGTTATATACACAAGATATATGTTCTCAAGTTGATGCGAGTAGATTTTATCGCCTTAACCTGAAGGATCTACGGCGGCGAAGAGAATTCCATAATATCCCTGACTTTTCGGGGATATAATTATGTGGTTTACTTCTTCCTGCTTCTCTAATATTACAGCTTGCTCTTTGTTTTTTAAATAAACCAGTCTGCTTGGGATAAGTTATAGGCCATAAACAGCAACATGAGCAATTAGCTATGGCACAATGAAGAAACCTTAAATGATAAAAATAAATATTATATTTCTTTATTCTACTATCTTAATATTTTATTTCATGGAATAAAGAAAATGCGGACATATTTAACATTCATTGATGAGGAAGGAATAGTCTTTACAGCCAAAAAAAAAAAGAATGCCCAATTTTGGCAAAGGTTTTTGCAGGTTTTCAGCCCGAGTTTTGGAATGGGTTGATGTGAGATTTGATGAATAAAAATCACTAGAGTAAATGATTACATTCATTTCCTGATAGGTACGAATGGGTCGAACCACCATCTCCATCGCTCACCGGCTGTCCACCATTAAGAACGCTGATGTGATTGTGGGCTTTGAGCATGGGCGAGCTGTGGAGAGGGGCAAACACAACGACCTGCTGGAGAGGAAAGGAGTGTACTTCACCCTTGTCACCCTGCAGAGCCAAGGAGACAAGGCTCTTAATGAGAAAGCTCGGCAAAGTAAGTCCAGCTTTGAGAGGGGGGGGGGGGATTTATCTTTAATAAATCTTTTCTGTTGGGGAGAAGATTGTTCATGTGATATAAAGAATCAACTGATGGTGATCATGACCTATCCCGGTATCTCTTACCGTAGTGGCTGACAAAGAACGGGAGCCGGAGAGGCTATCAAGAGCAGGCAGTTACCGCAGCAGTCTGAGGTAACACAAAAACATTCGTCATATGCTTGTCTGTGTTTAATATCCTCTTACACGGCCCTGCCTGTGCATCTAAATAGGATTATTACTGTAGTAATTTTGAGTTTTGTCATTATTTAATTCTCCATTTACATCAATTTGGCAGTTGGAGCATTAAGATGACACTATCATCCAGAGCCACTTACAAATTGTGCAAATCGAGTTGCTCCATAACTCCATTACAAGCAAAAAGTAATGAGAATGAGAAGACAAAGAAGTCAAGAGGCCACAATTTATTCCCTGTCCTTAGAATATTCATGCATGTAATGATGGGAATAGATAATATACCGAAAGAAATAATTTTTTTTAAATCTTTGCAGAGCTTCTATCCGCCAGCGTTCCAGATCGCAGCTGTCTAATCTGATCCCAGAGTCCTCTGTTCCCATTGCTGGAGAGCTTGGCCCCAGAGCCTACAGCGTTACACAGGGAGACAAATACAAGGTGTGTGAGTGTGTGCTTGTGTTTGCATGCATTTTAATGTGTGGGTGGTTGGCGCAGGGCTGCAAAAACCAGTATTAGAATCAATACCGCCTTCTGCACATGCCTGATCAGTGTTTGCCTGTGTGAATGTTCAGAACGCCATCCCAGACGAGGAGGAAAACGAAGTAGTGGAGCCTGCACCAGTTGCCAGAATCCTCAAGTACAACCTACCCGAGTGGCCCTACATGCTCTTTGGATCATTAGGAGCTGCCATAAATGGAGGAGTTAACCCGGTCTACTCTCTACTGTTCAGTCAAATCTTGGCGGTAAGGGTCAAGGTTCGATGACTATGTGTAAGATGTTAAGTTATACGGTTGACACAGACACACTAGTCCAAGAACACGAAATATTTAAGGCCGGCCTTACCCGAGCATATCGCAACAAAGTTGATTCATAATGCTGTGACAACTTCTAGGTTTAGTTGCTAGCAAACAAACTCTCACACTTAATGGCAAGTTGGAAGAAGGGGAAAATGTCGGGTTTAACTCCTGCTGCTGGAATACAAGGGTCAATTAACAATTGGGAAGAAAATGTCTGCTCAGTCACGAATTCGCAATAAATCCATATTAACATAGTACAGTGAAATCGGCTACTCTACTAAGCGGTTCTACGTAATATAAACATATTACTTAGATTGGATGTTAGAAATATCTAATTTAGTTTGTCAAAAATGGTATTACTAAAGGGTTAGCAGGTTTGATGAAATGCAAAAGTTAGAATAACAGGAGAGGCAAAGCAACTTTATTCATTTCTGCAGACATTTCAGCAACAGGGCGATTCAAAACGGTTTACACAAACAATCAACAACATTACAACAAAGTGCAAGAGAACATTAAGACACAGTTATTAAAAACATTTAGAAAGATTAGAAAATTTAAAAAAATAACATCTAGAATAGATGAAAAGCAGCTGTCAAAGCCCTTTCGACCTCAGACATAATTCATTTTCCTAAACAGGTTCCTATTCTCTCTGTTGAGCTGATAGCGTAAAGCAACTATGCCAGCAAAGGCGGCTATCTCAAAGCTAGCTATCCGGTTAGATTGACAGAACAGACAATGGGTTCAGCTGTGTTTCAATTCATGGGCTGCATCCTTTTAAGGACGCGGTCTACAAACGACAGACCGCACTCACAGTGTTGGTATGTAGGTGAAAGGGTCGCAAGAGTGGGCTCAGCATGCAGTTGTGACATAATGATTGGACGAATAAGGCAACCAGAAAGAGTGCAGCTGATATCCACTGATGCTGCACACCTGTGAAGCAGGTATTTGAGACTGAGCATGTGGGAAAGGTGAGGGCAGTAGATTCGTATGAGCATTACTGTGGCCCGAGAGGAATCTTTTGCAAACTTTGGATAGATCTCCATTAAGAGCTGGAGATAACTCTGGCAATGCCCCTCAACTGTTTTCAAACAAAGCAATATTAATCAAGCGGGACCCGTTTTATGTATGATGTGGGATTGCCTGGATGTGAATGTTTTTTTTTGTCAAAAGTTGCATAGATTTTACAGAATGTAGCGGGGCTAATATTCCATGTAAACCTGATATTCTAATTTCTAATGATGATACAATAATTAATGGTGAGAAATGACGGAAAAGTTAAACGTGTAACTGCTGCTAAAATATTGTTGACTTTGAGGTGAAATTTCCTCATGAACTTCCTATTCCCCTGTGTATTCTATTATCCTTGATAATATTTCTCTGACAAGAAGGTGTGAAGGGGTAGGGTCACGCCTCTAATTTCAATCCTCTCGATTGAAAATAAACAATTTCGATCAACAAAAAATAAAAAAAGCTTCAGATGATTAGTCATCAGTTGACTATGTAAACTGTGCGGTAGACATAGTCAACCTCAGCTGTATATTAGTTCTTTTTTTTCTAAGAACCTAAACACGTACACATACAGTATGTCAAATGAAACAGGACAATGGACCATATGGAGCCACTGAACATCTTTTCTGCTGTATATTAGTTGTTATTCAAACTGTTAGTAGTACAGTAGGCTGTAGTAGTAATAGTAACAGAAATGGAGCCAGAAATTGTAAATATTCTTTTCATTCTGTATCTCCTATTATTATAAGACATTGAGGTGCACATCGATATTTGTTGCTGATGCTGTGTGATTGTTGGGATACGGTGACCTCTGAAATAATGTGTTTGTGAGCTACATTCGAAGGAGCCTTTGGAATTCAATGACCTTGTCTCGCTGCTGTAACGCATTCTGCATTCAAATGCAGCTTTTGATGAACGTGGCCCAGCGAATTGAGTCACAGCTCGATAAGCACTTGTCTCATTAAGAGCGTACTTCATTTGTGGAAATGTTTTTACTCATAACGGAGGGATTTGAATAAAAATGGATGGTGCAGCTCAGTTAATAAGCAACAATTGTTTTTTCTAAAATCAAAAACGCTCTTTCCATCAGTACAACATAAAAAAAGATTCTATATTTAAAAATCCCAAATATAACATAGAAACATTTTCTTTCTAACTCTTACAAGCTTGTTGTTGTGAGTCATCAGTACAGCCGTATAAAATAGTCTAGACATGTATGTCTATTTAAATACGCTAATTATTTATTTTTATGCACTTTAATAAATCACTGCAAACAATGATTGCTATACAATGCCATTGTTTCTCCACCATGGTAAACATACTGAATGCATCATAATATATCATTAACATTTTTTTCCTACATGTCTACGTGTGTGTGCTTGCATGTGTGCAGACATTCTCCATCACAGATCCAGCGATTCAGAGGAAGGAGATTGATAGTATCTGCCTGTTCTTTGTCATGGTCGGCGTGGTCTCTTTCTTCACCCAGATGATGCA
This sequence comes from Lophius americanus, assembly GCA_037951165.1. Lineage (NCBI taxonomy): Eukaryota > Metazoa > Chordata > Actinopteri > Lophiiformes > Lophiidae > Lophius > Lophius americanus. Next base: position 5,251,347 of record JBBDHG010000076.1, on the reverse strand, counting down.
GGTAGAGTCTGTTGTAATTAACGAGACTGACGGTTTTAGTGCGGCTGCCCTCGCTCCCAGCTTTTGTTCAAGTGCTGGGGGCAAGTCACAAAGACCTCCTTTATTTTAGCAAATTAATACCTTATTTGGAAGAAAAAGGTTGTCCTACATCCTGAAATAATCGACTTAAGAGTTTGTGTTGTGTGTTGTGTGTTGTGTGTTGTGTGTTGTGTGTTGTGTGTTGGGCTTTATTGACTTACTGATGATAAAGATATTTCCCGTGTATCTCTCCAGGGTTATGCTTTCTCCAAGTCTGGAGAACTCTTGACCCGCAGGTTACGGCGGCTGGGCTTCCAAGCCATGCTAGGACAAGAGATTGGCTGGTTCGATGATCACAAGAACAGCCCCGGAGCTCTGACCACACGTCTGGCAACTGATGCCTCTCAAGTTCAAGGAGTGAGTTACAGCTTCAGTGTACGAATAGAGAGCACTCTTCACTCATGTCTCCGCTACCACTATGGTAACGGAAGTGTGAAAAATAATTTCCAGGTGATGCTGAAACAAAATCCTGTTGTCATGGTGTAATAAGATGTATCAGCAGATCATAAATAATTGTATCATTATGCCCAGATATTATAGCACATTTATCTACCACATCCTACCTACCTAACTACTTATCTACTTACCAGCCTAGCTAGTTATCTACCTAAGGGTAAACACTTTCACACATGCACAGACGAGCCACACTCCCGTTCATAAAGTGGCGAGAATGTTTCGCTGAGTTCGGTGAGTTAAGAAGAATACGACAAAGAAGACATGCGCGGAAGTGATTTTTACCCATATAAACTGTACTTACTGCATTTTTCAAAAGCTGATTGTCTTTATCGTATACTATATAAGGTTGTGCATACGGTTTGTTAAAATGTAAGTTGAACTGATCTTTTGTCCAGTCATATTCAGGTCACCAGTTATGTCGGTGTTGCATTTAATCTTGACATAAATAATAAATAAATTTAAAAGAGGAATGTTATTCACACTATTGAGTCATCGCATTGCAAGATACCGTCAGTGAAGTAACTTTTTTGTCCTCCCAAGGCCACAGGCTCACAGATTGGCATGATCGTCAACTCTCTGACCAACATCGGCGTGGCTGTCCTCATGTCCTTCTGCTTTAGCTGGAAGCTCACGATGCTCATCCTCTGCTTCCTGCCGTTCATCGCTCTCTCAGGTGGCTTCCAGGCCAAAATGCTCACAGGATTTGCAAAGGAGGACAAGCAGGCCATGGAGGCCGCCGGACAGGTCAGATATTATTGCTCAATTAGTAAATGATGACTATTCATCATCCTGCTGTTTGAAAAAAAGTCAAAAGCATCATCTCAATAACCCTGCCAGAACTCTCAGGTGGAGGAGACATCAGCCGACTTATCTGCTGACTGCAGATATTAGACATCCTAACAACAGTCTATTTTAGGTGCATCACTAATGAAAAGCTCTATAGTCCAGCATTTTAACTCAGAGCTCATTAAAATATATTTTATCAGTTGCAAGTTAGGATTGGGGCTAACTCTGTCATGCTTTATTCCTGCTGGGAATGCTCAAAATACATTTATGATACTAAAAAAGAAGATAAAAGTTCGGACCAACAGAGCGAGAACGAGAATCAAGAACTTTCTATGTGCTATCTTAATTATCATGATGCAGTAAACTAAATCAGATGAAAGTTTAGTGATCCTTATTGGGAGAAAATGGTCTACAGTAGCAACATAAAATTGATCATAGATATGATAGCATATTGTTTATCTACATCTTATTCACACAAATACCCCACACACACATGAAGCTTAGCTACAGCTGCTTTTCAGTTATTTTCCCTTTTTTCATTTTAATTTAGTAGAAGCATTTTAATCAGTCCTTTATTTTCAGATTTCCGGTGAAGCTCTGAACAACATCCGCACCATTGCAGGTCTTGGGAAAGAGAAGAGTTTTGTGGATATGTACGAGGCTCAGCTGGACGCTCCCTACCACGCAGCCCTGAAGAAGGCAAACGTGTATGGAGCCTGCTATGGCTTTGCCCAGTGCATCATCTTCTTGACAAACTCTGCCTCATACAGGTTTGGAGGTTACCTGGTGCGACAGGAGGGGCTTCATTTCAGCTTGGTGTTCAGGTGAGAAGCTGGAAGGTCTGGTCCTGTAAGTTTATGTGAAATTAAGGCCAGGATAAACAACTGCAATCCTGGGTTTTTTATGTTTATTAGGCACGATTTTATTATTTGAGAAAATCACTGTTCAGTTTTTCTTCAGAATATTTTGTTTATCCCTCAAGGAGCAATTAGAGGCAACAGTTCTTGCAGAATAATCCACATTTCACTCACCCAAATATATTAACAGGTCGATCAGGACAGAAAAAAGTAAATATGAACTGTTTATCGCAGCAGATTATATATGATAATAAATCTGCTGTCCTGAGCAACAGTAAGATCATTTTCATTTGTAGGGGTTCGCTTACAACATCTGACCATTTAATAGTTTTAACTTAAGAATTAGCCCAGAAATGGGTCCAGTTTATTTGTAATTGTTAATATTAGTTTTCTTGAGTATATATGTTCTGAAAAAAGAGGCCTTGAAAATAACCCCCCTGTGCTGTGCGCCACCGCCCCACCGCCCAGAGGAGTGTGGGATTCCTCTCTGCCTGGGGGCGATGATGAAACTGAAGAGGCCTATTGAATAATGACATCGGTGAATGTGTGAATAAGGGGTGTGAACAGTGGACAACAAGGCTGATAATGCTGAGATAAATTTAGATTGTTAATTCTTGATTACATACACAGTCTCATACTCGTGTGTTGAAAGTAATTTTGATCCCATGTTGGAACGGCAAATAATAAATGAAAACTATAATGGAGAGACATGACAGAATATTAACAAATGCAGACAAGGCAAACCTTGTAGCGAGCTGGTAGAGTCACAAAGGGACTGATGGATAAAATTACATTGCAGGGTGATCTCAGCCATCGTCACCAGTGGCACAGCCCTCGGCAGAGCTTCCTCCTACACACCAGATTACGCCAAGGCCAAGATTTCTGCTGCACGTTTCTTCCAGCTTCTGGACCGAGTCCCTCAGATCAGCGTCTACAGCGATAAAGGAGAAAAATGGGTATGGGAGTTTTTGTTATTTAATGTATTACTTGCTATGAAACCATATTATACGAAAATAATACATTTAGAAAGTAACCCAGATGAAATAACTGATTTATTATTCCTTTATTGTTTGGTTTATTCATTTTAGATAAGCAATGAAAGACAGAAGGAATACAGAGAAATGGAAAGCATCTTTAATCCTCTTATAACATCATTGCACCTCCTAATAAGATGGTTAAGAGAAAATGTGAATCCTATTCGCTTCTCTCATAAAACCGTTCTTAGAAAGAAATTATATAATTAACTACCTGTGAAATTGTTTTGTCTAACTTACCTTCTGATGGCAGGAGGTGGCACCATAACACACAAAGTCATGGACCAGTAACCCTTGCATCTCTCTTTTCCTCCTTCCCTCCTCCCACTGTTTTTCAGGATAACTTCCAAGGGAACATTGACTTTATTGACTGTAAGTTCACCTACCCCACCCGGCCAGACATCCAGGTCCTGAATGGACTGAACATCTCAGTGAAGACTGGCCAGACGCTGGCGTTTGTGGGCAGCAGCGGCTGTGGGAAGAGCACCAGCGTCCAGCTGCTGGAGAGGTTTTATGATCCTGACCAGGGCAAAGTGGTGAGGAGACGCTCACACACACATATATATATATATATATATATATATATATATATATATACATATATATATATATATATTTACACTGAGTGTACACATTGTACTGCAAATGGACAGATGGATGGATGGATGGATAGATGGATAGAAACAGGGTTTTAAAAATGTTTTCTGTCCTCTGTGTCCGAATACTCAGATGCCTAATGCATTCGTTTAAAAAGACTGCTCCAGTTCCATACGATTTATTATATTAGATTACAATCCTGGAATTCATGGATGAAATTCAGCTTTTTTTAAAAAGCTGAATTAATAATAAACCTCAAAATCCTTCGAGAAGCTCTCACCTGCATCAAGCACTCTAACCTCCATCAGTACTATGTCATTCTCAGTACATGTTCAATGCAGGTAAGGTATCTAGGACGGATCAGTTTGCTTAGTTATTTGTCCACATATATTTACTATTTTTCGAAACCTAAGCGAGCAAACAAAATGATATTGCCTTGGCTTATCATTACTAGAGATGTCATCCTCTATCAGAACAGAAAGACGCTTTCCGCCTGAACATCCAACACGTCTAGAGGTCTCCGCACAAAGTCGACATAACTTCACCATCTTTATTATCTGAATGGAAGACAGGCGCATCTCCCACTGTCTCAAATCCAAATAAAAGTCGGATTTCACCAAAAAGGTGGCACATGTTTTTTCTTAAGAGAATATATTATGTTTCCATCGGATATTAACCTCAATATCTTTTTTTAATCTGCTTCTCACTGGTGTCAGATTTACAGAAATGCATCTCTAAAAAGATGCAGCCGAATATGTATATTGTAGGGATGTTAAAACTCTGAATGCAAGACTTTTACCTTTAGTGAAGTATATTTATATCATCGTCCTCATAGTGTAAAAGCATTTTTATGTTATCATGTGACTGTGTCAGTCATAGTGATGAAACAGGAGGATTCTAACCACATATCACAGCTCCTCTCTGTTCTCTGTCCCTTTTTTTTCATAGCATTTTTTGGCATTTTTCTTTTTTGTTTTATGGGCCGAATGATCACGTGGCTTTGGTTCATTTTTTAATGTTTTCATAAGCATCATTTCTAGCGTACACAGTAGAGCATTTAGCGGCTAAGGAGCCAAGCACTCCACTACTTCTCCCTAGAAAGTGGTGGAGACCAAAAGCAGAACTAAAGAAGAATGATTGTTGGTCTGTACGTTTATGCGCATGATTACAAACACCAACACAACTTTCTGTCTACACAACTGTTGAGATGCCAGATACTACTTTCTGAAATGAGCTAGTCTGTTTTATTTAACGCTTCTATGAGGATAATTTTTACATTGACTGTCATCGTACAAAGTAAAGTCTGTCATTTCTCAAAGTCAATTGCCTGAATGATTGCCGAACATATGGTTTTTGAAGTATTTCTGACTCATATGACTTCACATCATTAATCAACACACTCAGGGTTTTATGCTGACATTGTGCTCTATGTCTTTGAAAAAAAAGGAGAAAGGATTTCTACCCATGTTGAGTGTTTTTCTAGGTGCCATCAAGGAATGGCTGCCAGGATTCAAAAGGCCTTAACTGAGTTGGAAATAGTTGGCAAACAAATGTTCTTGATCTCTGTCCGAGTTTTAAAAAGGAAAGTATCACAACTGCATAGTTAGGACAGAAATTACAGCAAAGATGGTGTTATGATGGTTCAATAAGTAGATTGTATTCCTAGTCTGTGATTATTATATTACTTTCTGCTAATGGTCCAATCAATTACTTCCTGCAGCTGATTGATGGACGTAACTCCTCGCGTGTCAACGTGCCCTTCCTGCGTTCCAAGATTGGCATAGTGTCCCAGGAGCCCATCTTATTTGACTGCAGCATCGCAGAGAACATCAAGTACGGCGACAACATGCGGGATATCAGCATGAATGATGTCATCTCTGCTGCCAAGAAAGCCCAGCTTCACGACTTTGTCATGTCGCTGCCTGAGGTACTGTGCGTGATATGATAGAGGTGTGGTTAAAATGAGCTCCATTTAACATCACAAAATTTCCTGCCCAAAAATGGAAAAGCTTTATATTTGCTTTTTAATACATTTCCACTTTCATATGTTGAACTGGTAAGTTCCACAAAATAAGGTTTTCAGTTCCTAATTTTGCACCGTTGGTCAAATTTAGTAAATATTTGGTGAATATAAATTAACTCGAGGAGATCTATCTGTATATTTCTTACTTTACTCTAATAATTAATATTTAACTAAGAGGGGGGAGATTTTTAAAAACAAATTTTTTATGAAGAGCACTGGCATTGCTTGTACAAACCAGGGGATTGGGGTCTTTTTGGGGATATTAAGTGACCAAACATTTTAAGCTCATCTCTTTCTTTTACATCACCAATATCTGTAAATCCAATCTTCTCCACCCACGGCTGTGGAGCATTTGTGAAGTGAAGAAAATCAGGACTGCATCATGTGGTGGGTTAGTACATCCAGAGCACTTTACTACGACATACTACTTTACCTTATTTCAGCAGCTTCAAGAAAAAATATGGATTGTCTAAGAAAGACATCTTCAGGTTAGGCACCGAGTGAAAACACATCTTAATAGTTTTGAGACGGCAGAGTCAGATAAATGGATCAGAGTTTGAAGGACAGTAAATCTGAAGACGTACTGTCCCTCAGACACTGACATGCTATTTCATGCTTGAGCAGAGCTCGGACTCCTTGGTATTAGCTGTATAAAAAGGGACTGACAAAGGGAACAGGGCATGGGAATAACAAGGCATGTGGGGAAGAATGGTTTGACTTCATTAGTTTTTATTAATACCAAGCTCTTGTTTAACTCATTTAAAATTTTACACAGGGTGTAATATTTCAAAGTAAAGCTACCCAAGTTCTTACCAGAAATCTCAATCAGTAAATAATAAACAAGCATGGGAGGATTGACTTCATAGCTACGTTATGTTCCATTTTTGAGTTTTGTATTTCCTTGTTAATAATTGTGTTGTGCTGTTACTAATAAATAATAATACATTTTATTTATAGAGAGCTTTTCAAAAAACTGGAAGATGCTAAACAGCTACAGAATAAAAGTAAAACAACATGTCAAACAGGGAACAACATCAGGCATTAAAATACAAATATGAGCAGCAAAACAGCATTTCATTTAAGGCATCCCATGTATCCACCGCAGAAACATTCAGATTTCACGATAAAGATATTTCCTCTTCGGAAGTACACAATTGCGGTTTGACGGATAATTCAGCTAAATAAGGTGTTTGTTTGTTGTTGCATAAATCATGAATACATAATATGATACAAAACGGATTCTCATCACTCAGATTTATGGGATTTCTTTATCAGGAATTTAGCAAGATATTATTTAAGATATTATTATTTAACAAGATACATACAGTGCTGTGTGGGGAATTTCACAATATCTGTAGGTCGATGCACTTTAATGAAGTTTGTTTGTATCCGTGCAGCAATTCTCAAGTAAGCCAATAAAAAGTTTCTGCAAATGAGCAAACCAGGGCAGATATAACTGCCTGTCATATTCACGTAGCTCGGTCGAAGGTAAGAATGACGCCCCCCCTGGTTTCTCAGTTTCTCCTCACTGGGCCTGTTAGGAGCTACGTTTAGCCTCAGGATGTTTGGGCCTTAGATGATGGTAAAAGGTCACAAAGTCTGCGGCTAAGCTGTGGACAGTTCCATTAATAAAGAGCCTGGAGGAGCTGAGAGAGGCTCTCAAGCTCAAAGAGATGGCAACCTCATGCCATTTTATTACTTTTTGGTTTCACAAAGGTCGTGAATGCATGTAAAAGTAATAATTGCTTGTTGATTTTTTTATGAGATGTTATAGCTTCAAGGCAAGTTGTGAAGGTCCAAGTATGGATGTGGCTCATCATAACATTTAGGGCATTTATCAAAGATGTTCTCTCCTAACTGCCTCAGAAATACGACACAAACGTTGGCGCCCAGGGTTCCCAGCTGTCCCGAGGTCAGAAACAACGCATCGCCATCGCCAGGGCCATCATACGAGACCCCAAGATCCTGCTCCTGGATGAAGCCACCTCTGCCCTGGACACTGAGAGTGAGAAGGTACACTCCTTATGCTCCGAGAATCATTTGCTTAAATCCTCATGTCAGTAGAGAGAAGCTGCTTGAAATTTCTCCAGGCGCAGAGAGCAACGAGAGCGGGCACTTAATTATTACTATCATTAACATGATTATCATTCAACGTCTTAGTTATTATTGCCAGAGGCTCGGAGTTCACGCCAAGCCCCTGGTGGAGAAGAGCCTCTTTAAGAAGTCCGCGGCTCTCTTTAATGAAAGCCGAACCACGCTGAGCACAAAGAGGCCTCTGCTGTCTGCAGCTGCACTGACACGTTCTAATGATTGTAATCAACGCGTAATTGTGAAATTGTTATAATTGTGAGTCTAAGAATGAGAATACATCATGGCCCTCGCTTGTGTGTTATTACGCTGCTGACAGACGGTGCAGGGAGCCCTGGATAAAGCCAGAGAGGGGCGGACCTGCATAGTCATCGCCCATCGCCTGTCGACCATTCAGAACTCGGACATCATCGCTGTTATGTCCAGAGGCTTCTTGATGGAGAGAGGATCGCACGACCAGCTCATGGCCCTGAAGGGAGCCTACTACAAGCTGGTTACGACGGGAGCACCAATCAGCTAACTGCTCATGGAGACAGTAGCCAATTAGCAAGGCAGCCACGAGAAACAAATGCAGGAGGAAGCTTTATTGCATGACATGTCGAGGAGCCAGGGCTGGAATTAAGCCATGCTTTAAATACACCTCTTCACTGGTACAGTATTTATCTTTGTGGTAGGGATCCTCTCATGAAGGACGGGATTTTCTCAGGCACGCAACCTGTAGTGGGGGATTTTAATGTGTGCACACAGTGTAAAGCACAGAAGTGTGTTTAAACATCATCAGGTAGATTGGAGGTATGTCTTACATCCTTACGCTAAATGCTAAAACAGGTAAACAGTTAAGTGTGTCCAAGTTCAACCACATCCCGCAGTGCCAAAGCAATCCTCCAAGTAGATGGAATGTAACAATAAGATGGTTTTATGACCAACAACACTCAACAGACATGAACTTTCATTCTTAATTCAGAATATTTACCTTTACCCTTTGCTTACATTTTAGTCCGTGGTGGATCCAGCAGAGCATGACACGCATTCCAGATTTAATAACATGACGTATGATGTAATATGGAGATAAGGAGGGGGGTGGGTAAGATAAAAAATAAATAAGAGGATGATACCGATAGGAAAGTCGACCACTAGGAAATGATGCAACCGTTTTTTTTCTCTTCTTCTTTTCTACATGAGGCTCGTTGACACTGAAAACATTGTTTACCTGTGAATGGCAGCACGCAATGTTGAAATATAGTCCTAATCCCTTAAATTCATATTATACTAAGATTACACAATCACTACAACATGAGGTTCAGTGAGATTTACAGAAACACCGCTGAGTTGCGGCTCTTTACTTTTATACTTTTGAGTACATTTAAGACCGTGTAATAATGAATTTGTTGAATCAATAATTTTCTTGTTTGAAAAATAACTGTGCTTCTATTTTACTACAGATCACTTGATCTTTTGCCACCTCTGATAATATATATACAATAAATGATGACAATAACATGATGCAATCAGGACAGATCATCTCAATCATCTGTTACTGTTGTATAGAATATCGTTTTTTCTCACTCATAGCGATAATAATATATATTGATAAATATCTTCATATATACAAGAATTAATGATTAATAATAATTATCAAGAGTTAATAGCATAGGCTATCATGTACTTTTCTGACAAAATACTTGCTGTCGCTGTATATTCTCTAAATGTGAAGCCATTATATTAGTGGTATATCAGACAAAAAGCATTAATATTAATATCATATTGTGTTTTGTACAGTACACTAAGCTCTGAATAATTACATTGAATTGCGTCATGAGTTGTGTTCCTCCTCCCTGACCCTGAAAGTGTTGCCTGATAGTAAATGTAATGCAGTGTGGATGATCCTATTTTTAGAGAGAAATTTAATAAAAGAATAAAGTGTCTAAGTCTGAGACATTGGAGGATTTACTTTAATATGAGGAACCCGGATTGGTCTCATTTCTCAAATGTGATCCTGGGAGCTTTAATAATCTGTCTGATGCTGCTGACAGCAAGTAAGTAAAGCAGGAGTGGTTGTTGTTATACCTCATGTTTGAAATCTGAAACGTTTGCTTTTCATGGATGTGAAGCATTTAATAATTAAACTAGTAATTACAAAAATAACTGTAAGGTATAATATATAAAAAAATATAGTAAAGAGCTTGTTGGACATAAGATCAAGAATGATCAGCAATGTTTACAGTGCACCTGTGTGGTGCAATTATTCCAGCTCCCATAATAAGCATATTTCAGTTGTACCTCTGCTCAGGTTAAATATGACTGTGTGACGTCTCTGGATTTGATCTAAAGATAGATACATTTTTTTTCCCCATCTGAACAGGTGCAACTTCTGAGTTTGTCCAAAGGTCGGAGACTTAGATTCAAGCAGGACTACCTGACTCAAACCAGTGCTGCCTTCAAGGACAATTCAATATTTAAGCAGTTGGCTGTCAAAGCATTTTCTGTTTGGAAAGTCCGATGGAAGAGTTGAGTCGTTAAGCAATGTTATCACTTTACTGGTCCATCTACGTTCCAGCCCTCACCTATAGTCAGGAGCTGTGGGTAGTGACGGAAAGAATGAGGTCAAGGATACAAGCAGCTGAAAGGCGCTACCTCCGTAAAGCTGGCTGGGCTCAGTCTTAGAGATAGAGGTGCAGAGCTCAGACATCTGAACCATGAGCTGGTTCAGGCTTCTAATCAGGATGCATTGACAGTGCCTCCATTTTGAGTTTTTTTTTCCGGGTTCGGCCCAGAACTTGCTCCATGGACAATATATCTCATCTGGCCTGGGTTTACTTCAGGATCCCCCAGGATGAGCTGGACGGTATTGCTGGGGAGAGGGACTTCTTGAATGCCATTTTTAGCCTGCATGCTGCCACCATGACACGACTCTGGATAAGTGGAAGGCAAAAGATTGCTGGATGGACAGAACCAAAAACAAACCTATAATTTTAGAAAAGTGTCAGGTGAGCATGGTTGTTGCTTCAATTATGAAAATATGTTGGTATTCTTCCAGTATTTTCCTGGCATAACTGGAAGTTGAAGCCCAAAAACTGACAAAATGGGGAGTCAGATGAGTCAAAAACATAACCAAATATATCAGCTGATAATGACATAAACAAAACAATTACAACTTACATGCTTTTCCCTGAGCTACAGCAGTAAGTAGCTTTATGATGCTGGTTAGCTGGAGTTAACTAGCTGTACTAGCTGCAGTTAAGTAGCATAAGATGCAGTTGCTTTCTTCTACAAACTCCCTGGAGATTCAGGAAAATATAATCATCTCTGGTCACATTCATTTTCTATTATTTAACTAAAAGCATTATATTTATTAGAGAATTAGTGATTTATATTTTTACGCATAGACCAGTCAGTCAAAAAATTAAAACCCTCTGGTTAATATTGTTTAGGTCCACCTTGTGCCACCAAGATATGTCTGCTGCCTGCACTGTGTTGTGATACGCGTCCATCAGAACCGGCATGAACCTTCATTTCAGCTACAGGAGCTCTTTTGTGGGATCAGACGATATTGGCTAGCCATCCGCGTGAATCAGTGGACTTTTTGTACCAATGACCCCGTCACTGGTTCACCAATAGTCCTTCCTTCCATCACTTGTTGCAGGTACTGACAGCAAACCAGGAACAACCAACAAGACACACTCAGCTCCAAACGCTTGCCCTTTTTTTCCTGCTTCCAACACATCAACTTCCAGGAGAGAAAAGGTTCCCTTCCTGTCTGGTAGATCCTAACCACTGAGGAGTGCCCTTGTAACTAGATAATAAATGTTATTCTGACTACACTTATCGATGGCTATAATGTTATGACGGAAATAAGCTCTACTGTCTTTTGGTAGTGTTTCCAGCGTCACATATCTGAAGCCTGTTTCTTTCTCAGTAACCAGCATGAATAAATATAAAACAGTCAGCCTGGAAGCTCTTGAAGGGTTTACACCTAAAGTGAGCAGTGTGTTTGAACCCAGTATATTGTAGTGGATTTAAATTAAATAGGCCATAATGTGTGAAATCACTTCTGTAATCATTATCGCCAACGAAGAATTTCCTTTTCCTTTGGTCAGTCAGTTGCTGGAATAACAGGATGATGTGTTTGTAATAACCCCAAACCTGCTGCTTTAAACACTTCCAGTGGGCCACATGTTGGGATAACGCACAGCGGGGCTTCCTGCGCCGTAAGGATCATGCTGGGTGGCAACAGGGACTTAGCCGTTGATAGTAGAGGTATGTTGTAGGCCTCTCCCTCGACTTTTTTTTTTACTAACATACCAAACCATTAAGAAGCCGTTTGATAAGTGAAGAACTCTGTGACACAGTGGAGTTATTAATTTGAAGCAACCACCTGCTCCTCTAGTTTTAGGCAAGGTGTGTTGATGCTCCTGACAGGCGCGCCGTCGGAGTGCAGATGTCAGAGATACTCCATCAGATAGTGGTAATATGTGATCGCACCTCACTGACCTCTGGGAAATTGAGTCTTTAATCAAAACATCTCAGGATCCCGGCTGAAGGTAAATTGGCATTCCTTACATGCAATCTAATCTCAGCTTCTCCCGACAATTCATTCAGTGAGAGGACAGCGTTTGACTTTGTGCCATGTAGTGTCCACGCAATTCTTAATGATGGAGACTGGTGGTGTTAGAGAGGTAAACTTTCTACGCCAGGATCTCAGTATATGTATTTGTTTGGTGCAGGTTATTCATACAGATTATTGTTTGGGCCTCTGATTATTGCATTTTCTACTTTTTTTTCTCCCCAGGCTTCTCTGGACTGTAGGTCCTCAAAGGATTTAAAACGCTGATCGTTAGGATGTCGTTATAGCTCACTGAAGGGATAGCCAGCAAATTGGTTGGCTCACAGGAGCAGTAAATATGGAGGAGTAGTCCCAGGTCGATGTTTTTCTGCCTTTTCAACTGCTGGGTTGAAGGGATTGGTGTTTGTTTTGATGTTTAATCCGAATATGGGGAAGAGAAAGAAATTAAAATGAGACTTCAAGTTCGAGAGAAAGAGTCAGCCGATGTTTGATCTAGGGCAGCAGCCGGAGGTTATGCTTCGTTAAGTTTGTGTAGCTGTTTGAGACTTTACTCAGAAGCTAGATTTGTACTCATGTTCTAATGTCATCAACAGCCCCGAAGAAACGCCTGCTTAACTCACAATACCTTTTCAATTCACAAAACACATGGTTGTACTTTAATATGCCCAGTGTAATGGAATACATAGAACAGCATTATATAATCGAGATTAAAAAAAAGGTAACTATTATATCAGACGTAATCAGATCACACATTGATTTATTAAAAATGGGAAATATTTAGCATAACATTCATTGTTATTTACAATAAGAATCATCATTGTTTTATTAATCCAGCAACATAAACTGCCAATGTTTGTTGCCAGACACGCAAAGATTTTTGTATGTTAAGAATAATTTCACCCTATGTAACATCAAAAATGCCTCAAATCCCATGATATACGATCATTTGACCATTTTATCAACACTTTCATGGGTACATTTTCTCATTTCACTTCATTTGCAGACACAATCACATGACCCCTTTGCAGCCAATCAAGATGTTGATGTGATGAAGTGCATCATCTGTCAGTGAGTTTGGAGCAGCAGACTCTGTTAGACTACTGATTTGTAAAATTAAGATAAACCATGACATACCTTTCATATGTTACTGGAGAAAGTGCTGAGCGACGACAGGAATCATGATACAAACCGGACCTCCTCAAATCATGATCGTTTTATTCCCCTGGTACATCGGGCATTCCGCCACTTCTATCCCCAAGACAAATCCTTGATTTGCAGAAACTTCAGCCACGCTTAACGTGTCAGAAATTCTCGTGACCACATTAAAAGGGAGACAAGGCTAAAAACTAAACTCTCATCCTTCAGGTGAATCCATCTGTCCAACACTTAAACGGCCCGAGCTTCAGAATTGATTATGAAAAATGACTAACAAGTAATGAGGTCCATCCCCAACTTTAAAAAATCTGCCATCACCCTCTGTCAAATGTTCTTGAACCGAACGGTGGCTGTACAGAAAGAAACTCACAACAACAGCTGAAGCTCATTAAACACGATCCATTGACTCTGAAGGAGACAGCAAGGAGATTCAAATAGAGTGAAAGCATCAAGGTGACGGTTGGGTGACAGTACATTCATTACAAGTGTGATGGCAACACGGCGCCTGAAGTTGGAAACCTCATGCAGAACCTTTAAGTTATGTTTGGACATGTTTTTAAACCCACACTGAACATGCAGAGACTCAATGATGAAGCATAATTCTTGATTTCATACGACATAGACTTGGTTTATTTAGTACTCATGGAACATAGATTATTAATGTTTGTAACATGTGCATTTAGTGAAGTTTTCTATATCCAAATTATGTTCAATTAAGTTACACTACCTTAATTTGTTTTACCGGTGCTGGATGGTTCATGCTTCTGTTGATGAGTCATCTGGACTGAAGACCAGACCCAGGAAGCAGCAAACTTTTATACAGGAAGTACCAATCAGGCTCAGAATTCAGAAGTGGGTTTGGGTATTTTAGTTTACTTATTTTGTTGATTTTATAGGGCTTGCATTTGTTATTTAGATACATTTGGATTTGCTTTGTCTAAGTAAAATGTTAATTATCAAACGGCCTAAGCTATTTTTACTTGTGTAGTGAATGAGTTTGTTAGTGGTTTGTTTTACTCCCACTTATATTAATTTGGTTTGACCAGCTAACTTAAATACCACTGCATTCATTCTTTGCCAGGTAGGTTGTTCTTTATTAGATCATTTGTTCCAAGTTAGTTTGAGTGTGTGAAATACATTGCTTAAATTTATTGTTTGCGAGAAAAGCTGAATTTAGTTCTGTTTATTTGACTTATAATCTGCTATGGGCCGTGAACTATATTGCTATTTTTTTGTAAATTTTCCTTAATTTTGGGTAAAATAAATCCCTTCCCTAAAAAATCAACCTGTGGCTACTAATCAAAATTAAAGAAGAAGAATAAATCTTTTATTAGTCACATACAGCCATACATAGTACAACATAGTGAAATTATTTCTCAGCATTTCACCCATCCCTTAGGGAGCAGTGGGTGGCCCCTTGGAAGGGAGCTAGGGTTTCAGAGTCTTGCTCAGGGGCCCTATGCCAAGTAGACCCTGACGGGATTTGAACCGGCTACTTTCTGATTGTCCGATTGGGAGATGGCCGCTCGACCCACTGAACTGAAGGTGCCCCCCAACTAGTGTGGGGGACACATGTATGTCTTTTTTTCCGCTTTCAACCACTTTCTTATAAGACTAACTTTGAAAAGTGTTTAAGAATGGCTTATGACTACAGTAGTTTATTACATAGGTTATAGCTTTGTAAAATTCATTAACAAGCAACTATAACTGATTACATGAAAAAGGTGAGAGTGAACTGTTACTTGCCAAAAAATAAACCTGCATTGATTGTTGAAACATGTTTATAAGTAAATTAATACCTTATACGGTTTTTACTTCCTAATGAATAACATTATTATAAACCCCTCATAAATTCTTTATAAGAGTAATAATATGGTATATTACTTTTTCTTTTTAAATTGAAAGCTTGAGAAACATTTTCGATACTAAAAATCTTCCTTTCCTAACATAATTGTTCTGTTGTCTGAGTAGGATGATGGAAGCAAAGTACTTTGCACAGCCCTAAAGAACATTGTGTTTCCAGTGGAAATCTATCAAAAAGCTGACATTTAGTGATGCAATATGTTCCTTGACTTCATTTCTATCAGCTTTAACAGAAGAGAGCAGAGAGAATATTAAAAGTGCTCAGCTTTCTCTACTGTCTGGCTCTAAATATGGACAGTCCCATGGAACATATATGAAATTAGTCATTGTAAAATACATCCATAGTTGAGGATGTATCATTAAAACGAGGGAACGGGAAAAGAAGCTACAACAAAGCGGAAGCTTAATTTCATCATTACTGATTACAGTCATTACCATTAAAGCTTTTCATTATCATAATAATTTTTACAGGACCAGTAACCGAGTACGCTGTGTCCTGAGAGCAGGGGGTTGAATTAGAAGAAGAGCCGCTCGTAACCTTGGTGTTATTCATGATTAGTGTGGAAGGATTCAGAATTAATAGGGCCACATATCAGGGAGTGATTATAGAATGTGATAGTGCAGCAGAACACATTCAAATGAGTTCATTATTTAAAAACACAGCTCTCGCTTTTCAGAGAAAACGTTTTTTCTCTCTTTCAAAGTTGGTTGTAAATCCACACCAATCAGCCATAACATTATAATCACCAGTAGATGAGGCGAGAATAACATTGATTACCTCATTATAATGGCACCTGTCAGATGTCTAAATAAGAACAAGTTGTGAAAAGGCGATAGGGTCATGGGCTCAATGAGTCCAGCATAAAGCTTCTTGGTGGGAAAAGGGGGATCAAGACAATTTAAGGATTTAATGTTCTTGCTCATCGGTGTATGTGTAAGACAGATTTTGTTATCATTGTCAACAGATGAGGTTTGGTCAAGTTTTATGAAATATATGACATTACTGAGTCTGAAAAAAAAGTATTTTTGGGTATAAAAAAGCATGATGAGTAATGAGAGGATGAAAACTTCCAGAAAGCAAATGTGGGATAACACGACCACTACAGAAGACGCCAGTGCGGAATATTCTCAGTACTCCACCATAGTCCACCTACATCAGAAGAGACATAATCAGAATAAAATGACAGTGTGCTGGTCGACTACATCTGACGACCCAGTATCAGGATCAAGATGTCAGCATGCTGCTCCTAACGAACAGGTTCCAACCAGCCACCACGACTGCAGCTGAGACCATCAGAACCTCTATTAAGCCGTAAACCATAGAAAATGTAAGAGATCATAAATTCTGTAGGCCTGGAATGGTGCTGTATATGCACAGTCCGTTCAGTTCTGGACTGGCAAAAATAAAGAGCCAAAACTTAAAGCCCATTGAAGACCAGAGTTGAACATCCTACACAGACTCAGCTCCAACTCTTGACATCTCTGAGTGAAAAGCGAGTGAGGAGGGGGATAACTGCGGTTATCCATGTGAGATGAGTTAATTTCTGATTTTGTAAAATAGCATATTCCAGTTGAGTAATACAGAAAAAATATATATATAGTTTGTTACGACACAATCTACCAAAGCAAATTTCCAAATGCACATTATGTTGCGTTTTTATATCCCTTGAGTCTATATTGACAATTTCATTATCCAAAAAATTCCCCCACTGAGTGGACCAGGCCTTTCCCTATGGTGGGTGAGATTAGATGCACATATTTTCTGAATTCATTCCAAGAGGCTGAATGGCATGCGGTCCGTCAAAAACCAAGATTTTCCTAAACCATGTCTACATATCTAAGCATGCTATTATATTAATGGCCGAAATATAGTTCAAATAGCTGCCATAAACAGGAAAGCACACATTGCTACCATAGGTCTGAGCTAAGCACAGTTTACCGTCACATAAACCTGCATATTCTGAATATTAGCATGCATTTCCTGTTTCCTTTTCTATCAGAATATGCCAGAACCAAGATACACGGTAAGCATGCATTCATTTAAATTCTGCACAGAATCATGAGAAGAGTCGTGGATAAAAATCTCTATTATCTCAGAACAAGACTTACAACAATGTGAAGTCTTTTGCCTCCAGTGCAATCAGTTACTCTGCCTCAGGTATGTTTCCATATTTTATACTTAATCTTTTTGGTCATTTGTATCATGACTGCTACGTTATTTATTCAAAACAAAGGTTAAATATACAAAGGAGAAAAACCTCATTGTCCCTTAGCGAGGTTGTTGGCATAGTTACACAGTTACATACTTAGACTTATACTGTCGTCCCTGACAACAAGGGTATACACCGAAAAGTCCACAATCCCCTTTGTTGTGCAAGCAATACCCCGATTGAACTCTTCAAATTAAATTTGAAGGTCTTTCCACCTTTCTAACCCTTTGAGGATAAAAGTGTCCCCAATGTGAGTAAAATATGAAATTAGATTAAATTATAGGTAAAATATGATATCAGAAACAAGATTGATCTCTTCGAGTCGATTCATATGCATGAAAGTTGGACTAAATCAAATTAATGGTTGAGATATTATGACCCGAAAACTTTTGGAGGTTAAGTTCCCACTAGTGTCGGAAATATACAATAACCTTTACCAAAATCAATCCAGTTCTTCCTTGTAATAAAGTCCATGGGGGTATAAAGTTTGAAAATGATCCATGAAATAGGCTTTGAGGTATGTTGGCATGACCCACCATGACCCACTTACCTTGCAGGTTTTAGGAGGCTGGAGTCCCAGCTGACATGGGCGAGGGGCGTTCTCTTACCATAATTGATTCAAACTTCTAAACCGTCGAAGAAGTGCTTTAACACTGTAAATGAACTGAACCGAGGTTTGATGAGGATTCACACCTACAACGTTAGTACAGACCAAACCGAGATGTCAGAGACTTTTAACGAAAAGTACCCACTGTCAGCTACAGCAGGTCCCGCACTATAGTCCCGAAGAAGAGCGCTGTCAATACCAGGACTTTGACAAAGAAACATGTATCCTTAGAAAATAAATTAAGGAATTTATCATTAAAATGTGCCTCTTATGTTTTTATTTTGTATTCTTGAAAAACCACTTCCTTTCATCAACAAAACTCAGGCAGCTGTTTGACCTACAATTACAATTCTGGAATTTTCTTTGTGAATCACAGAACATCTGCTCTGAACAGCAGCAAGGTATGATATTACCCCATGGGGACAAGACATCTGTTTGGTGGCTAAAGACTCTGATGAGGGTCATGAATTACAAAGTTGGTGAATCAGTGGAGGCCAGTTCCATTCACGGAAAATGATGCCAGACTGAGAATTTAAAAGAGATGTGAATGGCAGCATGGTAAACTTAACATTCACACTGAATGGAATACAAATTTGTCACTTAACCTCATTACATACAAAGTCAATGTAAAGCCATGAACAGATGTAAGTAGTTGCAATTTTTGCTGTGGGACGCCCAACGCAAATGGCATGATGCAAATGCCCCAAAATTCATTACTTGCCTCATTTTTCACACAATTTTCGTCATTTGCATTACTCTGTGAAGCAAAATCAATAAAACAGTGAATAAAAAGATGCTAAAATGTTTGGTGTGAATGCAACATTAGAGTAGTACGCCACAGGGTTATGTGGAAATAGGGTTAGTCTTCCTGACAGAACCTGAGCCTCCGGTGATTTACAATGTGTATAATCCACCTCTGCATGTCCCAGACCAACCGACTCCTGAGGCTAGAAAGGATGTTCTGCTTAAAGTCATGGGTCAGGTCAGGGATATGAAAGCGTTTGGATGTGAAC
This sequence comes from Lophius americanus, assembly GCA_037951165.1. Classification (NCBI taxonomy): domain Eukaryota; kingdom Metazoa; phylum Chordata; class Actinopteri; order Lophiiformes; family Lophiidae; genus Lophius; species Lophius americanus. The sequence continues at coordinate 5,232,016 of JBBDHG010000076.1, read as the reverse complement.
CTTGTATGTGGTGATCATCTTACTATGGATGTTGAGGCATGATGAAAAGGAATGGCAGTTTAAAAAGGGAATTTATTTTCTCATAGAGAGAATTATGCCAAGAGGCCAACAAACTGTTGAAATTTAAACAAAGGGAAGCCACCCTGATTTTGACTGGTGTCCTTGATAATAAAATGCAACTGCAGATTAACCTTGCCTTCCCTCGACCAGAATGTTGTTGTGAGGCTCCACTCCGACAGGGATATTTCATCTAAAGCTGCCTGGTCTGTGGGAATGTGTGCTGTAACAGATTGCGTATGTCAGAAACACTCCATCACCGTCTCTGACATCTGAATGTTGTTGTGAGATATATTTATGCAACGTGTAGAAATGTGAAGGACTTTGCATCCATCCATCTCTTTCTTTGTAGGTTAACAGGGGTCTGGATCCTGTACCAGCATGACTGAGTTATGAATGAGGTCATTTGTTTTGGTGAAGAAGCGAATGCAGGCAGGGTTGGGTGGGTGGAGAAGAGTGTCGGAAATTATCTGTGACAGAGGAGTAGCAGCAAGAGGGAAGGGAAAGGTTTACAAGCATGTAGTGAGAACAGCTCTGCTGGATGGTGTAGATGGAAGCTCTGACCAAGAGACAGATGGCATATGGCTGTTAATATATTCTTATGGAGGTTGAACAGGATTAGAAACAAGCTCATCAGAAGGACAGCCCAGGTTAGATGTTTTGGAGACAAAGCAAAAGAGGCCAGATTAAGATAGTTTGGACACTTAAAAATAAGGTATTGTGGACTATTGGTAGGAGGATTGTGGAGATGTAGCTGACAGGCAGGAGAAAGACCAAAAATTAGATTTCTGGATGTGGTGAGAGAGGACATGCAGTTGGTTGGTGTGACAGAGGAAGATGCAGAGGACATGGCAAGATGGAAACAGATGATCTGCTCAGCGGACCCCTTCGGGGAACAGCTGAAAGAAGAAGATACCTAAAAAGGGAGAAGATTATTTGAGCATTTTAGCAGTGCATGTCCAAATGCTTCATCAATTTTATTGAGTGAACAATTCACACACATATGTTTTTTGTCTGAGAGGCAGATGCTGTCGTCTGAGTGATGGCTTCACTTTTAACTAATTTATTGAATAGAGTTATTCCATCAGTAATTACCCGTCATCAGAGTTTACTACCACTCAAGGTGTTAACACAAAAAATATGACCCAATCTTAAAATAAGGCCCTACTTTTATTTTTTGTCCAAAGAGGGAGAACATGAGTGGGAGTCATTATGCCTCCATTAAATTCAGAATCCAATCCCCACTTCATCCTGACTGTTACATTCTGGCTTGATGCTGAATAGGTCTTCAAAAAAATTACATAATTACAAATAACTGCAAAACATAAAGGATAAAATAGAAATCAAGAGTATTGTTAAATTGTGGGAGCTGAGGCTGGCCTCCTGGAAACCTATTACCGAACAATGCAAGGAGTGACTTAGGCTTCCTGAAGGCGTGTGAGGGAGGCTTTTAAAGCAGCACAGCCGCCATTAATCACAATTCTTTGTCACCTTCAATTCAATTATTCTAAATAACAGGGATGTGTGATTTTTTAAATATGAATGTGGTTATTTTGCCGAATGCGTTTCCCGGATCTTCTCTTTCAACCGAGGGCGAAAAAGTAGACTTCGCAAATGCGACACGCAGCATCACTGAATAATTTGCATTGCCCGCATTAATCAATCACAGCTGTTTGTTTGAATCAAACGCAACCGGGTTGCTGAGTGGAAATGATCAGAGAACAAAAATATGTTTCTATAACACATGGAGACCAATCTGGAGCTGTATCAGTCGGATCCTTGTTTCCTGCTGAGCTTGACTGCACAGCTTTTTTGAGCTTCGATGCTGCTAAGTGGAAGTTCATGTTTCACACATATGGAGTCTGCAATTAATCTGAATTCATTGGAAAACTTAGTGGTAGTAGGGCATTTTTAAACCAGACATGTCAGGTTATGAGCTCTTTGGGGCTCTGCTGGCTCTTATGATAACAAGATTTTCCCACTGGGATGAATAAAGCAGCTGTGTGGACGTCCATATTAAACTACATCACAGCTCTGTGTTCACCGGGAGGCAGAGCAACCATCTTCATGCAACCTCCCCTGCCGATATTTCTCGATTTAGCTTCAGTTCTCATTCAATTCCCTCAAAATAACACCTTGATAAGATCAATGCGCTGGTGTCTGAATAGAATAGCTAAGAGAAATAGTCTGTGAAAAGGCCCATTAGCAGGATTATCAAAAAGCCTTTGATTGACCTTGCCTTTGACACTCAGCTGAACCCGGGAGTTCTGCTGCTGCTAACCCGCTCACTGGGTTTTGTTCTACCACACGACCCTGACATTCTGCTGACAAAGGTGTGAAAGACTGGTTTAAAAGCTTGACTTAACAATGACATCAGTCTGTAGCCGGGTTTTTTGAAAACACACACGATTTACATAAAATTCTCTCAGTAAAGACCCAGCAGAGCTTTCCTGCAGAGCAACAGCTGCTCTTTACCATCTTTGTACATTAATTCGTTTTGCTATAGTGGCAGCTCACACTCTGGCCCAGACACAGGCAGAGTTGGAACATGCATCCAGATCACATGCATTTCCTACCTGTAGTTAAGGTTATTCAGGAGTTTACCTTTATCTTTCCACACAGGAGTACAGCAGTGCGGCAAGACCAACTTATTCAGATTGTCCACATTCCTCCACAAACAACACAAAAATCTGACTTCATTATTTACTGCGATTTACTTCAAAGAGACTTGAGGAGAGAAATAATCATTAAAATGAGACAGGAAACAATAAAACAATAAAACCTCAGAATTCTTTAATCAGAATAAAGCACGAGAAGAAGATTGACAAACGTGTTAAACAAGTAAACAACTAAAAACAGTGAAGACACCAAATATAAAAAACCCATCAAACAAACTAAACAAATCCCCACCAACCTGCATCATTTACCAACTTTAGATTCATTATTTTTTTATACTTTCTTTGTTATCTTTGTAAAAGGCTGATTTCAAATGTGTTATAAGAATGCAAATTTTAAAGTCTTTATTGGTTATTGGCAGCCTGTAACTCTACTGACATCTCCACCAAACTCAAATATTCTGTAGCCATTGATCTCCTGTGCCCTCCACTTCAGCATCTCTGACAAGCCCACTGAGCCAAGCTCCACCCCGAAAGGAACATCAAAGGTACAAAGTTATAAAGACAGCGATAGCCAGATTCTGAGGTCACAACTGCCTTTTAGTATAATCTCATGCAAATCCGTCCAATAGTTTTTCCGTAATCATTCTCACAAACAAACATACAATCAAACAAACAGACTAACGCACAGAAGTGAAACCCTAACCTCCGTAACGGTGGTAACAAAGCCTTGTGTCGTCCCTGACAGCAAGGGGTAACCCCAAAAAAGCAAATTACATGCGTTGTACAAGCAATCCCCCAGATTTAAATCTTAATATTAAATGTTTGAAACGTTTGAAACACTGCTTTTAATTAAAAATAGCTTTTTAATAAAGTGTTAGAGTAAAATATTATATTTTCAAGATAGTTCTCCTCAGTTTGATTCATATTTACCAACTGTGGACTAAATTGGACCAATGGTTGAGAATTTATGGCCCAAAAACTATTGGAGATAAAGTTACCCTAAATGAAATATACACACATGTTTCCCAAAATCAATCCAGTTCTTCCTTGCACTAAGGTCTATGTGTGTATAAAATTTGAACATGATCAATTAAAAAGTTTTTTGAGTTATCACTTTAAAAGGAAGGATCTGTGCCGCGGATTTGTTGATTATTATTTCATAATAGCTCCGACTCTTTGGGGATATAATGACAAAAGTAGCAACTAATATCAGTACATTTTGAAGACATATTTGACCTTACAGACACAAATATCACCCGTATTCTTCGATTTCTTCATTAACATCGCGTCCTACAGCGCTGGAAAAACTTGGTTATGTTTTGGTATTTTTAAAAAAAAGATACATTTTCAAAGAATATTCACGTTGTTAAGTGTGTAATCATGTTATACTTGCTGTCACCATTATTCTTCCCCCATAACTAAACAATCCATTGTTTTTATGTATTTGCTGCCTCTTAAATCAATAACATTAACTGAAAGATTTAAAACATCCATTAATAAAGTTGAAACTGAGTTTATCCAGTGACTCATTTGAAACTATCTAAGAAAATACACACACACACACGCGCACGCACGCACGCACGCACGCACGCACGCACGCACGCACACACACACACACACACACACACACACACACACACACACACACACACACACACACACACACATACATACATACATACATATATATATATATATAAAAACGGCAATGGTTTAGAACACAGGTGCTGATGCATTTAATGCGTTCTAACTGTACAGTTAATAAATTGTGTGAGAAGCAATTCCAATAATATTTACGAGTAAATAAATAGTACCAGAGAAATTAGACACGCCGCTGGATCTTCCCTTTGGAAGCAGCATTTCGCTCCGACGATCAACAATCCCACAGGTAGAAATCAATCACAGCATATGCAGGAGTAACATCCTCCTCCGACAGCGGTCTCAGTGGACCAGAAAGCACTGCGCCCACAAAACTTTTCTCATTTGAACTAATGGTGGATTTGATTTCCACCTACATGTTCATCCCTGCAAGTGAGAGGAACAAACACAACCCTGTTCTCTCTCTCCTCAGCCAGATGGTTCCAGCAGAGTGTGAAGTACCAGTAAAAAACGCATAACACAGGCAAAAAACAAGCAAAAATCAGACAAAAGTTGGAACATATTTGAATATTATAGCATAATTTTACAGAGCAGTGTTCAATGACTTCCTACTATTACTATTACCTACTACTATAAATCTATTGTCACATGGATCAGCAGTTTCTATTAATACATTCAGTTTTGTTAATCATATTCGAGTAAACCTGTTAAATGTAAAACAATAGCAACCTACTTCTAGCTATTGTTTGCAAATATGTTCATATTAAACAAAAATTAGAAGTTAATCAACACAAAACAAAACTTTTTAAATTAGAAAAAATTCTTCTTACGCCAATTGATTAATTTGGGCATCTGTTTAATTTTTTTTGCGTAAGATTTTGACAAAGTTACATTTTTCAATACAGGTCTTACAGGAGAGCATCTGATGAGGCGGATATGTTTTGTGGTGTACAGAATAAACCGATATATTCCAGTAATTTGATGAATTAACCATCATTGATGTATTTTTCTCAGTTTGAGTCAGAGGTTTGCTTTAATGATGATCTGTTGTCTCAGATTATGTTTGTTTGTCACATCTCTGGTTGTGACAGAGCTCAGACTCCACCGCAGTTTGCCACTTCAAAGCCAATGTTTGCTAGAAACAAACAGTGGGGGCAAATCAATTATTGACTTGATCTGTTTAAAGTTTCACGTTTTGTGTGATTTTTCTGCGAACACTGGGAATTCTTTCTCCAGACTGTGATCATGAGCTTCTTAGTCATAATTCTGGAACAATATGGACGCTACAGAGAAAGTTTGTCATATTTAATTGCTTTTAAACCAATTTGTGATAACTGTTAGTCACAATACATTAGCAGAATGTTTTGTATCAAAATTTACAGAAAAATCCCAGCTTTCTGTTCAAATTTACCCAAATGTCACATTTTTCACGTCTTTGTGTGAAAACACTGTTTCTACTATGGATGATTTGTTTCTGTGCTTGAAATAGATTTAAATAGATTTAGAATTATTTTTTTCTTTTCCAACATATTTATAATGAAAAAAAAAACCCATGCTTCACATTGTTTCTAAAACTAAACATCATTTTTCACGTCGATGACAGCAATGTCGTCAGATAATTTTTTCTAATCCACGTCATGAGAACCAGACATGGCGTCATGGCATCACCACTGCGGCTCCCAGCTGAGGTCTTTCTCTGACATTTTAGAGGTCCTACTGTTTTTCTTCGTTATTAATATTGTTCTTCAAGCGGATTAGAAATGGATTATTTGCTCCCTAAATTTCTAAATCCAGCGCTGCTAAACCTTGAGTCAATGGAAAAGATATTCCACATGAATTGTGACAACCGGCAACAAGGGTGGGAATGCCACTCCCTGAAAAATTCCGACACCACCTGAATGCACCATAACTAAAGACATGGAAATGATTTTCTGAATTTAATATTGTTATTATGTGTAGTTGTAGCTGTAGTCTCGCGTATCAACCTTTTGTTGCTGTATCGGGGATATCTCACCTTGCAGAGGTGGTCTTTACATCGACTGCTTGTGTAATATTATGTGTTTAGACTTTTGGCATGGTGTAATTATTGCGCTGGGCCTATTTGCAAGAGTAATTAGAACTGACAGACACGGGTCTTTCACTGTGTTTAGTCAGCCATCTGTACACTAGCGGATGCGGGAGGGTGTGAGTTCTGGCTTTTATTCCTATTTACATGCGAGTAAATCGAGTAAAACAGGTGAAAAACCCAAACAATAAAATTCAATGTCGCACAAATTGTATGAGTGAACTGAATCATAATGGCCGGCTTCTCTCCAGCTGCCTCTTTCATAATGACACCCAACAAGCAGACAAAAATTGTTCAATTGAGACGAAAACGAGTCGGATTACATTTTTCCCTGACAAACTTTGCTCAATATCTGTGATACTGTAATGAAATAAAGTCGACTGATAGCAAAAAGTAAAAGTCGCCACCAGGTTCAGTGATTCCGTGGCGCGATGAGTCTTCTTCATTCTCATCTGGTCTGACAGTGTTATAACAACCCCCTAAGGTGGAACAGTGGAACGAGTGACTTGACATGATTGGGTAAGTGTACACATTTGTGAGTGTGTGTGTGTGTGTGTGTGTGTGTGTGTGTGTGTGTGTGAGAAAATTGGAGTCAATATTGCTCCAGGAGGGAGAGTTTGAGGTGACAGTGAAATTGATCACATTTGTGGGCGCAAACAAAATGTTTGCGCCCACACATTTGACTTTCCTTTAGACAAGGTCACGGCCATTAAGTCCATAAAGAAGCTCGGAGCGTTTCTCTTTCGTGCCATTATCTCCCATCAGGTCTGAGCCGTCACATCCGGCCCATTCCCCCAGTGACACATGCCCACTGCCCCTTAATTTCATTGTCGATTATCTTTCAGAGCAGCGGGCAGAAGAACAGCTCTCCTGTAAGTAAACGGGAAGTGATAAGAATAGCCTCTGATGTACAGTTAACCTTGTGTTACCCTAAGCCCTCTTGACTTCAGCCTGCCGAGGATCGGAGGTTTCTATCATGTAGGTGATCTATTTATGCTTAAATCCTCACACGGCACACTGTGCTTGCTGCACAGTATCAGTTTCTGTTCTTCTCATTGATCAGCCACAGACACAGTCAATGTCACATAAACATCATACATAAAGCATCTGGAGTCAACCATGAATCACAGCTATTATTCTCCTCGAACTCTGACTTCTTCCCACAGTCCAAAAAAACATGCAATATGGGTGACACTAGAAATTTGCCTATGAGTGTTAGTGGTTGTATGTCTCTGTGTGTGGGCCCTGTTATGAACTAGCAACTCATCCTTGGTGTACCCCGCCTCTCCCCTGATGTTAGCTGGGCTGGGCTCCAGCCCCCTGCAACCTTCAACAGGATAAGCAGTTGATAATGAATGAATGAATGAACAACTAAGCTTGTAGACCTATAGTATAAGTTCATATTGTACATAGTATAAGACCCATACGCTTACAGATCAAAACACTTAAATGTAATTTCCAAACTCTATCTAAAGAAACCTGATCATCTTACTACTAGTCAGGGAAGTTGTAGATGATTACAACTTTTTGATTATTGAGGGCAACCATAGATTCTTGGATGGGCAACGGTGAGTTGATGTTGAACTCACAACTCACAACTGCAACTTTAAACCTTAACTGTTTGGTTGAGCACATTTTGAGTCACTATTTCTTATTGAACCACACATCAACACCCAGACCTTCACACCATCATTGTCTTCCTCAACACATGAAGGTGACACTGCTCCTTCCAGTGGCACTGAAAGTTGGATGTTATCACGAAGTGCTGAATCGGCCATTATTCTCTATGATAGCTATGGTTTCTGTGTCCATTTCTTTTACTGCATAAGATTACTATATACTAAACAGATTTATTACCAGAGCTGTTTGAATTCTTAGTTGGTAGTGAAAAAGTTTAAGAAACCGAATTTGCCATAAACAGTCCATCCGAATATGATTGGGATTCATGGAGGTACCCCGCCTGACTGAATTTTCTCTGATTTTGTGTTATCTCGTTGAAGCCTCTGGTAATTTTGGTGACATTTCATGTGGATATTAATTGACTCGGCAGTGACTTGAATATTAACTTGATTCCCGGCCTTGTCTTCCAACTTGCCAGTTTGAACAGACAGCAAACAGCCACAGCTGAAGACTACATACTAGACGTATGCGGGAAAATTGAAAACAGTAAGGAACTTTTTTTCTTATGTGCATCCATCTGCTGCGTGCATCTTTGGACAAAAGCATCAACCATGATAGACACCAAATGTTTGTATTTTCCTCAATGCAGTTCCCACAAAGGAATGTGTTGACAAGTTCAGAGAAAAATGTCAAACAACTCAGACAGTCTGAGTTTCTTTCTTTTTTGCCCCCGTGCAGTGTCTGTCTATAATTGTCATGAATTCTATGTCTGCAAAGCTGCTAAGAAAAGCCTCTTTTTCACATTCAAAGCTCTGTTTTCTGTCGACAGCACAGAACCAGCCAAACGGGCTCTTGGGCATCTGCTGAGGATTGTGGTGGTGAGATAATGGAGTCAGACAGGGGATACTGCAAGAGGGAGGCAGAAACAGTAGTGGAAGCTTAAGCCTGGTTTATGTAATCTGAGGAAGATAGAAATGGGTAGAGAAATGCAGAAAGTGACGGGTGTGCCAAATTAGAATTTTCTACTGGATGATTAAAGGAGAAGTACGTGAAGGAGAAATGGAGGAAAAGAAAACAGACACAGTCTGCCATTATTCCTTTGCGACACCTTTAAGTGTCAACAGTGGTGGATCATTTATTTTCAGTAACAATAACAATACCCAACTGTGAAAAAACTCTATAACAAGTAAAAGCCCAACATTCAAAACTTGACTTAATTAAAAGTAAGTAAGTATTATGCAAAAAAATGGAGTAAAAAAAGGAAAAATACTGATGCTTCCTCTCATTGTTTTACTATTATGCAGTTGTTTTTAGTTTGGCTGGAAGCGTTCTTAGGTAAGGTAGAGGTGGACTCGTCCTACATCAGTATTTAGTATCAGGAGGTATATCCACTGCTCCTCAGAGCAGTCATATTCAACAAATTAATACTTCTTCCAGAAATTGGACAGGACAGCAGTTCAGAACTGGTCTACATGCCAATGGAAAGAAAACTTATAATTGAACTGAAACGCACCAGTGTACTTGTTGATTCTGTCGTTGGACAATTTTTTTTAAGAAAGAGACGGGAACAGATTTCATCTTCAGATGAGGAACGGCTTTGGTGAGGCTTTTAATAATCTTAAATATCAGTTGATTATTGCTTGCTTTTGATGGTTTTTGGTGTTTTGGCATTGATAAAGAAAATCATGTCTTCTGATCTTTGATGAGAAGAAATAAACTGGAGTGGTCTCTGCGGTCTTATGTAAATATATGGATTTATTACAGACCGATCTGTTATAACAGAGAAGATCCCGGCATTCTCAGGTGTGAGTCTAATGCCAGAATCTTCCCATTCAGATCCAGCAGGATCGTCATATCATTACAATGTCAGGGCCAATCTAGCAGGTCGCCATCATTCGCCAGACATAACATGAGGGGAGACGTCAGTAACAAATGGGGCAATGGTAGTATTTTCATTTCCCCAAACAGGGGTGAACAGGTCTAGATTCAGTGTTCTAGCGGCGCCAGTATGCCTGATGGTACATTTAATTATCCCAGTCTGGGTCTGAGAGAAAACGCTGTTGATCCAACTTACTGCTCCTTCAGGGATGCGTGAAACAGGGAAATAATTTCATTATGTTGTACTGTGTATGGCTGTATGTGATCAATAAAGGATATCATTTCTTCTTCTTTCTTATATTTAATGGTATAGTTGCTTTCTTTGTGTTCTCATGAGTCGTTAGAATGATCGTGAGCGGCTGGATGATGCAGCAAAACGATGAGGTGGAGAGGAGATGGTGCAGCAAACTATTTTTGTTTATTCACAGCCGTAATCAAATTTCACCACAGATATCACAGTAATAACTTTTAGCAGTCTTACTAAGGCCCCGGAGAGATAGAAAATGTGGCCTTTTATGCAGTCGGACTGCATGCCCTAATTGGACATCACCATTTACCGGCGTATGTCAATAACATTAAAATGTTCAATTATGTCTAGTTAAAGAAAGATTAACATCATTTCACCCAACCATTAATTGTAAAACCGTGTTGTAATTAAACCCACAAATAACCACCTGCCTAAATTTATAATAATTAAGTAAGTGAAAGCCAAATATTACGTGGACTCTCCCGGAAAATGTACTGAATGCTTGATGGTTTCAGTGTGTGTCCTTCAGTAGATCCCTCACAGCTGTTCAACCTCGTTTTAACACTTAAATCCAATAGATAAATGTTACTGACTCTTTGAATATTTACTGGTTATGTAGTTTGTCAATGGCCTGTAGCTCCAGCTTCACTGTGAAGTTATTTGGAGGGCAGCTTAATTGCAGGTGTATAGTGCTGAAGACCCAGATAGAAAACCCAAGTCCTGCCACTGCTATTATGGTATTAGATTACTAATACTGCTGAATTAACGTGTAAAAGTTGGAGTTATTTCAACAACTATGAGGTTAGGTACGTGACTTACAGTAATCTAGCACTTTGAGATTTGATCCAAATGTAAAGTGCATTATAAATTAAATGTATTATTATTATTATTATTATTATTAATCTGAAAATTCACTACTTACTAATATTGTCAAATGTAGTGGAGAGGAAATTTGAATGTTATCCTATTAGTCTCTGAGATATAGAAATATATAAGCTTAAAGTAGCATAAAATAGAAATAATCAAATAAAGTACAAGTACAATACAATTTACAAGTAGAGTTAATGTGTATGTATATATATTGTCATCAGTATATAACAACGGCGCTCAGACGTAAACAATAATAGTGACTTATGTGTGAAACTAATTCTTCAAATCTTATTCAAATTACATCTTGGAGGGTATTTTTAATTTCACCTTCATATATCAGATGCAAATGTAAATCTAATGAGGACTACATGTCTCCATAGTCGAGGTTCATTCTAAACTATTCAATCTACCCGGAGCTGGTAGCAGTTAGCAGGAAACAACTCATCAGGTGCTTTGTGTCTGTGAAGCGAAGAGAAATTGAAGTGGGACGAGGTCCAGGTCAGGAGGTAGATGGATGTGGATTTAATAAAGATAAATCACATCACAATTGAGGCAATAAACTCCTCACAGCGTCTGCAACCAGACTTAAAGTCTTAACTACACGATTAGTCTAGAAGCATGCCACAAAAAATGTGTTTACAAAAACAGCTCACTTCTCTCCTTGCAAATGTGATGCATGATGGGAGGGGGAAACCAACCAAACCTGGAGAATCAATGTTAAAAGTTCCAATGCAGTGGGTTGTAGGATTTTAATCAAAGTCCATGATCTAACCAAAAAAAAGCACCAGGAGGCTTAAACACCGATCAACAACTTTAGGCTATACCGTTTCAGTCAATTTCTAGCAGGGGTTTAGAGAAAACGGATATAACTCACACACCTGATGAGACGCACAGGGAACAATTAAGCTGTAACAAACACGTGAGTTGGAAAAAAGCCAGCTGACTCTGTCCAGAATTGAATACATATTGGCTCTAATGTCAATTCATTTATTTCAAAAACATGTAATTCTTTTCTTTATAACTGTACACAATACACAGTTATAATAATGGTAATTTTAACTATTTATTATCATGTTAATTATACACAATACACACACAGGTTCAACAATGTGAACTTATTTTTCTACATTAGACCCATCCCTGAGGAGAAGTAGGCCGCCGCTGTGAAGCGCTCGGGGGGCAAACTGGGGTGAAGGTACTTGCTCAAGGACCCTACCACATACACTCACTACCACATACACGACAATTTGGTAATATCGTTGATTTATGTAATTCAATAACCTTTCAATAACAGTCGGAGGCAATGGTCCTGTATGGATTTCAGTGTAAGACACACCGTTCTTCATCAGGACTCAAGTAACTGATGAAACAGACCGATGGTCTGTATTCACTGTATGCTGTTCAACCATTTACAACTGCTTGTAACATATAGTCTGCCACACGGAGCCACGCCTGGCATCCCTAACATAGACAACTAATAAGCTGAGTGGTTATAATAATTATGTCATACTTTACGACCCAAAGGTCTCAGCAAATATCATATTTTTAAAATTGGTAACAATCAAACTGTGTCAAAACCAACCTTTTATTAATAGTTACAAAGAATATGTATATTGTTACAACATCTTTGTTATCATTGTGTAATCATTTTGCAATCACAGGGAAAAAAGCCTGATGCACCCAGATGGAGAAAGGTTTGTCATCATGAGGGCACATCAGACCTTCTATAAGGGTCCATCTGTTGATTTCACAGTGGATAATTGGCCAGCAAAAATTAAATCTAGATCGCAATTAAAGTAGTTATCCATCTGGGATGGAAGCAAGAATCCCAAATTTCAACAATAAAAAGTAATTTGTTTGAGCGCAGGCAACAATAACTAATTAAGCATTTTCCCAAATGTATCTTCAAATGTAGCTTCAGGCTTCAGCAGTTTTCATCTCACTGAACTCTAATTAAGACAAGGATTTTCGATTCTCCAGCCCAGTTGCCGGAGAATGAAATCAAAGTGGCCAAATGACTTTGAGTAAAAATATGAAAATATTGCAATCAGTGGTTATACGTTTTTCAGGGAAGTTCTGTTGATTCATATTTCGGTCTAAGTGTAGGAACTTTAGAGAAGGAATGGAAGGCAGAGTGGACTGGAAACCTGACAGAGTGGACTGGGATCTACAAGTTCGGCAATGAAACAAATGAAATATCAGATAAAACTGCTGCCAGCATCACTGCTACCAATCTACTGAGTATCAGTGAGGTGAACTTAGCTTCATGCTCTTGTATAACTCTGGTTGTCTGATGAAAATTAAATTGAATCTTAAGGCTACCTTTTATTTGAATGATAAATACCAAGTTAATCAACAGGTTTAAACTGAAACAGCTGAGATATTAATGGATAACAGGTAAAAAAAAAAAAATCGAATTTATGTAATAGCTAATGATATCAAAGAGTTTTTTCTGTCTCTTGTAACTGAGAAAGTTATCTGACAGTAACTGCAAACAAAATCACATTCCACATGGAAATTCAGGCTCCGCAAACTCGGCTCATTTATGAGCAGCGCATGAGCGGAAGTGTCAGAATGGAAGTTGGGGAGGCCAGTCACAACAGACAATGCTAGAAATATTCACATCAACCAGGTGTCCAGTTGGGAGTGTTGTGTCTTTTTTTTCACCGTAGCACAACAGCTGTAAATACACTGCTCAAAAAAATAAAGGGGACACACTGTTCCCTTATTTTTCTAGCACTGTATATTGCACAGCAAAGAAGGAGATGTCTTTTTTGACTGACCAGGATGTGAGAATGGCAGAGGTAGCAGCATTTTGGTCCTGCAACCACTAAACGCTTTTAATGATAAGCACTGAAATCACACCATCGGTCACAACAACCCTGCCTCTAAATGGAAGAAATTTTTTTCCACGTCCAACTTTGAAAAAAGTGAAAGCTGCCATCTGAGGGAGCCTGAAGGACAGATAGATGATACTGCTCTTCAGGACTTCCTTCATAAATGCACAGCTTTAGACCAAAAGGCCCTTCCTCTGGTGGAGAATACCTACCGTGAAAGGATCTAGAATAGTCTCACCACAGAAATAACAGGTATTGAATTATTTTTTTGTCTATTATGCAGAAATGGCATCATTGCTTTCCATGATTTGAAATAATCTATTGCTGCCACAATCTTTTAATTGCCCTCTCTTAAAACCTTATATTTTTTCTTATAACGTGTCAGTCATATCTGCAGAGTGAGGCCCCAGTGATAGCAGAAGCCTTTTCATCTACATGGAGCGCAGACTCGGGGGAATCCACAGCATCTTCTCCTGTCAAGAAATCAGCCAGGCCGAACTGCATGGTGGGCTCTTCAGGACAAAGGTTAGAAACAGGCCCACTTCATGGCTGATTAAAGACGAGATAAGAAGAGACCTTGTACATGGTTGTGGATTCTACCTCACTGGATTCCTTCCCGGCATGGTGGAGTACCCATGAACACAAATAACCTCATATTGCCATTTTAGCAAAACGCCACCTTGCTGTTTGTGGTACCCCTGTCCCTGGCATGAGTGTCCTCCACAGCCGGAGACATTGTTAGTGCTAGCAGGGCTGTCCTCTCTGCTAACAGCGTGGACATTATGCTGCACCTTAATGTGTACATTTTATTTTTATTTAAGAGAAGCTAAGAGGACATGTGCTCTGTTGAGATTCTTAAGAAACACAAGTTGCGTCAAACAATCAATACTCTACAGTGTGACACAATCAACCAGACAAGCTAGTGGGGGACATAGTTAATCAAAAGCATTACAAATGAGGGACGTAGATCTGTCCAGGAACTGAAGGATGCAGATGTACCGGTACTCAGTGAGGAATGTTTAAAATAACAATTACTCTGGGTTTTATTAACAAAAAACAAAGCAGGTTTGATTGAGTGTGGACCTCATGAATGGGTTTTATTCATATACAGGGGTGCATCCAGTAAAAAAAGTAAATGCAGAACAAAACCCTGTGAACCGGTGGTCTACCTGAGAAGCCATCACACGGGCTGAGTGAACGCCGCTGTTTGCCAGCATGAAGGCAGGAAAAGAACACAAGGTTCCTTAGTCACTGAGAAAGATGCAGCTTCCTTCATCGGCTTCGAGGCAGAGCAACATGAATTACCTCCTTTCCCCGGGGATGCTCAATGACACTATGCAGACATCAAAGACACAGCAAGCCCGTAACGGCTTCTCTACTCCTTTACTGTATTAGAGTCATCCTGATATTCATGTGCCCGGCAGGTGCTTGAGACTCCATTTTTGTGCAAATATGGAAATATTCCACATAAGCTTGCAGTTGGCCATAAATACGTTCCTGGTGCTGTTGAAGGTTAAGCTGAACTGTATGCCTCCATCAGTCCCAAGAGATCTGCTTCCAATTCCAGGGCATTAAGAGTTAATTTATGAGTCACGCCGGTGGAATTCAGAGTGGCTTTCACACTTATCTCTGTCAAGGCATTGCCTCCTGTCTTGATGTATGCTTCCTATTTAAATCCCATCTATATGTTATGGATGGTAGGACGTCATTCACCTCAGCAAGGACAGATATAAATATTAATACCAGATATGAATACGATTGTTTCATTTTACAGTCCTGCGAGGGTTGAATCTGTTCTGCTGGACACTATGATGTGACACTAAATGACTCGGGTGTCATTCACACGGCGATGCAAAGGCGACCGGCGCGTCTGGCCCGATCTGCTCCCTCATTGATTTGTTTTGCAGAAAAGTAATTTCAACAGATATTTGAACGTTCCGTCTCAGGAGCAGTCCCTGTGCAAAATTGACTTTTCCTGGATGCACATTTATCAAATGTTCAAAAGTTGACAGACAGGATAATGACTAATGGTGAGCTTTAAATTGCTCAACTGCATCAAAGTTTGACCTTTGAGTCTCAGAGAGGCATCAGATGTTTTTTAAGTAAACATCAGGATCCCTGAAATACTTCCTAAGGGTGTGAAATGAGTGACTGCTGGCTGATATTGATCCTCGTGCTGGAGGAGCCACATAATTTATGAGCTGATGCTATCTGAATTAATTTGCTGTCAGTAAATTGAGGGTGGCAGAGATTTTTGTAGGGATCCTACAAGCATTTGTCTCCTATTTTAAGTCTCTACTCTGATGCTTTTAACATTCAGAAACTAGAAATGCTCCAAGTATAACTAAATTGAACCCTTATTCGAATTCCAACTTCAGGTGCCCCTAAGTAACTTTTATGACAAAAAAACGAAATGACAGACTTTCATGAAACTTGGTGCAACGGAACAACATATTTTTTGTTGGAATGAATACAAATAACAGTGATCATTTCTCCTTTTTTTATTTTTAACAGTGTAGTGTTAGGGATTTTTACCTTCACAAAGAAGTGTACATTGTCACTCTTGTGAATTTGTCTGTTTGTTTCTTGGTTAGCAGAATAACGGAAAAACTACAGCGCAGATTTGAATAAAACTTTACCCTGACGTAGATGTCGGTAAATCCTTGAGTTGATCAAATTGCGGTCACGTTACCGGTTTTGTAGCATTTAAAATAAAATCTGATAAATAATTTTACTCCTTTGCTGTTTCTTCAGGGGTGGAGCTGAGGGCTCAGTGGACTGAACAGAGACTCTGAAGTGGCCGGCGCAGCAGAGGAGCCGCTACAGGGTATTTGTGAGAAACTGGGAGAGTTTGATGGAGTTGTTAGTAGATTTACAGGCGGGTAATAACTCAGACATTGATAGAGAAAACTCCATGAATTTTTCTGTAACTTAGAGTACGTAGATTACATTGTTGCCTGTTACCAGCAACAGTAGTAACTTAAAACTAAGCCTAAGCCCTCATCCCCAACAGGAAAGGTATATCCCCGAAAAGCCTCCAATCCCCTGCATTGCACAAGAAAATTCCTAAAAATTGAATGTGAATTTTTGTCCAAAAAAATGTAAAAAATGAACCATTAGTTCAAAATGTGTTACATACATGATAGATCTCCGTCATTAAATTAAAATGCACCAATTTGTACTGAATCGGACCACCGGTTGAGAAATTATGTCCCGAAAAGCTCCCGTTCTTGTCAGAAATACAGAACTGACCTTTACCAAAATGATTATTCTAGGATATAAGCCACTTCCCATGGAATTTTATGGAAATTTTAAGTTGTGAGGTCATCTGTCATTGCAATGCCTGAGTCTGAGAGTGAACAGACCATAATGTGAATACAGCATCAGCAGTGACACCTGTGTTAGATGGCTCTGAGAGATCTGAGCCGATCTTCCAGTAGAACTAGGTTCCAACGCTCAACTATGGTCGAGTTCTGAGTAATGAACCTGAGAATGAGGTCAAGGTTACAAGCGGCTCATATGAACTTCCTTTGTAGAGCGGCTGGACTCAGAGATAATGTTTGGAGCTGGAAGTAGTGCCGCTGCTCCTTCATGTCTGAAATGAACCAGTTGAGTTGGTTCCTCATCTGATCAGAGTGCCTACAGGACGATTCCAATTGAGCCTTTCCTGGAGCGTCAAACTGGGAGAAGACCAAGACCGTGTGTATCTCACCTCGCATGGGAATGTGACGGGATGAGCAGGACACAGTCGCTGGGGAAAGGGAATATCTGGAATACCCTGCTTGACCCGCTGCCAGGACAAACCAACCCCAGATAAGTAGAAGAATATTAAATTAAATAATGTGAGTAAAACATGAGCTCATCTGTGAACATTTCTACCTGAGTTTCATCAGAAAGATTCTCTCGTTAAAAAAACAATAAACCGACCATTATAGCTGGTGATCACAAACATCGTTGAAACTAAGCCACTCGTGAACAATGTATTCACTATAGTTTCAGGAATGCTGATGATGGGCTTCCAGACCCTTCTTCTCACCTACGTTGAACTCGTGTGTGTGTGTGTGTGTGTGTGTGTGTGTCTGTGTGCACAAATGGCCAAGTGCAAAGCGCAAATTAATTTCATTGGTATTTTCTCATAAACATTCTATTTGCCTCAAAGGACAGGTCAGGAGGAGATTATGCTAACAGAAAGGCTAAGGATGTAGTGGAAAAATAAATTACAAATTAATATCAACATTTGGACAGGGATTAAAAACACGCTGCTTTCTTCTTCCTGAGGATTTCTCAGAAGCAGAAGATGCAGTAGAAATCTGCCTCCAGCATTGACACTAACCCGACCACCATGTAAGACAACGGTCTCTTCCATCACTTAATATTTTTTGTATGTCTACTCGTGTCTCTAAAGGCCAGCTTTCTAATGTTTTGTTTTGAAATCTGAGCGTTCCCAATTGTCTCGCACTCAGCCTCGCTCGTTATGAGGTTCATTTACCACAAGCCCCGAAATAATCACTCGCTTTTTATTTTCCCCTTGCTTTTAAATGCTCTACCACTTGGTTGTTCGGCCAACTACCGAGCAGATTTTCTTTTACTCCTCATATTGATTAACTTTGTATATGACATTGGGGGGCGATCAGAGGACTGCAGAACACAGTAGCGTGGATTAAACGCTGTGAATAACAATGATTACACATGTGTATTTCTGGATAGTGCTTCAAAATTTGTGAAAAACACAGCATCATTAAATGAAATAAGTCATTAAATGATAACCTTCCGTGGAGGAATTATTGTCTTTCACATTGTAATACTAAAGCAAAAAACTGGAATAAAACCGTTTCAGTTTTTACTTTTGGTCGGGAAACTACTTAATAAATTGATCAGTAAGACGTATTTCATGTAAACACGCCATCTGAGAATATTTTCTATTAAGAAGAAATCACAACCGCAGCAATGGTGTGTGTTTCCTGTCGACAAGCTCCCAGAAGATTTTTCAAGTAGAAATGTTTGAGAAGAGATTCTCACCGCAACTGCTTCCCAAAATTTATGTTTATCTTTCCAAGTACAGAACAGAAGACATTTTTCATTTCACCGGCACTAAATCCGTAGGAGTGGAGCTGCTCTCTCAGATGATCATGATGCTCGGAACAAAGTGTTCACAAATCTAATGCGCACACACACACACTCACTCACACACTCTTATACACACACACGTTCACACTAACTAACCTGTCACATCAGTGGCGAGAGCAGCCTAATTACAGTGATTTTATTAGTGTGCATTTGTCCAAATGTGAGGACAACTAACACGCCTACACAAAGGTTCATTATTTAAATGGTCTTAGGGAAAACAAAAACAGAATTGCCAAACAAAATTTGTTTGTATCCCTGAAAAGTCAGGGACACTATAGAATCATCATCGCTGCGTCAGGCGCCGAGCCTTTGTTTTAACACAATGACTAAAAAATAATTTTTCTTTTCACTAAACCAATTGTATAATATTTCGAAGTGGAATTAAAACCTTTTAAGCCTCGTTCAGACCCTTATATGCTGTATATCAGTTCAGGGCCTTCAGAAGTCGTTGCTGGCTTTGTGCTGTCACTAGCTTTAGCAAGTCTGCTAACGTTAGCTTCTTCAACCTTCCCTGTTCCTTGGGGTGATACGTTCTTAAGTGTCTCATTAAGTTAAATGTGCTGAATGCTTTCGGGGTTGTTCTGCTGCAGCTTCTTTTGTCCTTTAGTTTTAAAACCATAAATGGAAGCATAGATAAAGTACATACATTATGCGGGCTCGTAGCTGGCTCTTAGCTCCTGCTAGACTTAGCCGCTCTGCTGAAGATTGCTTCTAAACATGCTATGATCCTTGGCCTAATTCAATTTGAAGTGTGTGATTCACTTTGTTCGTTGTTCCAAACGTTTAAAGGGTTATTCCTCAACAGTTTATTTTGTCCTCACTGGTGTTACAAATTGCAAGCTTTGTGTTTTCTGGTTTACTTGAGTTGCAAGATGTTTTGGAGCCGTGGTAGCTCATGCTTGGTGTATGTGTACTGCTCATGCGTGTTAACTGGCACGCAATTGGCAGAGCGAAAACTGCTCGGCCGATTATGGATTTCATCTAACTAGGTCTCCGGGCATTCTACTGAAAATAGTAACATTTTTCACTAAATTGAATTCCTCCAGTTTTCCTTTAGAAAACCTGTTCATATGAACAACAGTATGCACCAAAGGTAAATTTGGAATCAAGGACCATAACTCAGGTGAAAATAGTTTAGCAGTGATGATCTTAAACAAAACATATTCCCATAGAAATTAATTTCCCCATCTAACAACGACGGACAGAACCAGTTTCTATTGGCCCCACCCACCTTGTGACAGGGAGCTTACCAAACCGGTTCACACTTTAATAACAACGGAGGTGGTCACCACTGATGACCCTATCAGAGACCATAACGCTACAAAAACAAAATGATTTACTTTTCTATTTCAAGTCCCTTCAGGGTTTCACCTCATTAGATGGATATTAGTACGTAAAAAACTCTTGATTTGATTTTATAATTTTGAAAGGATGTTTTTTCACCTATTGCTTTATTCCAGCTGAACAAGCTCCGGGGCAATCGGAAGGACAGTGGTTTAATCCCCGGACCGCCCCTGCAGACTGCATGTATTAGGGTCTTTGAGCAAAAAAACCCAACACAATTATTTCCCCGAGCGCCGCATCACAAGGGTCGCCCACTGCCCCTCAAGGATTTAGATTTTGTACAGTGATATATATAAAATGAAAGACTTAAATCATTCATCAATGTTTGTTTGTTTTTAAACTCTGCGATTAACCAGTTGGCAGATGGTAAACAAAGAGTTAAGGTGAGGTGTGTATTCCCTTTAAATCCAGTTGCAACAACTGGACGGTTGTTGCTTCAATTGTCCAGTCGAAGCAACAATGAGCAAAACCCATTTTTAACTACAGAGGACTCTACATGCTCTTGTGAGGTGGGCACAAGTTACTGTATTGGCGGGTGGAAATACTGAAATAAAACTTTTAGTTTTGTTGTTCATCCGTTACCGCTTTGACATAAACGCAGAAAAACAAACATTGCTCATATATATAAAAACACACATTGCTCATATATACACATATTTTGCAGGCAGTGTCTTTTTCACTGCCTGCAAAATAACAGACATAAATTGATACATTTTAAGCGTTTTTAAATTGACTGATGGCGTTGCCTGTTGGGATTGAATGATGGGATGCCACGTAAAACTGTAAGGCACACTGAAAACGAGACAATTAATGCACCATATATTCTAACACAAATCCTTATTAATCTCCGTAAATCTTCTTGTTAAGACATTATGATCAAAAACAGCCATCCAGCTACCCATTACACAGATGGTGCATTTGATTTAATTACACACACACAGGCTCCTCGCCACTTACACACACCAACACCTGGGGTGAAAAGAAGTGAGCCATGTTCTCACCAGTGTCTGGACCTTTTTCAGTCTGAGCACAGCTGCCGCTGAACGAACCGCTCAACTAATGAGACAATTTAATTTATAGGAACCATGATTTCCAAAAATCATACAGAGGCACCGAAGAGTTAAATCTCATTTTGAAGGTCTATTAAATCAGGCAGAATAATTTTTTTTTTATGATGTTATGTAATGAACACAATAACAAGTCTTATACAAGGGGTTTATTCAATCTCAGTAAATGAAAAGAAGAAAGCACTCCAAAATGTAATATCTGTCCTCAGATGACATGTCGCTTACAATACTGTTTAATTTCATTTTCAAGTAATAGAAAATATAGTGGTCTGTAGCCTGCTCACAGCACTGCCTGAGACAAATGACTCCACATAACACATTCAAATTAGTAAAAATCCACATGGGAATGCAACCAGCTGATATCACCCCTCCGTCCCAATACATTTTAAGAAATATTTTCCATTACACAATCAAAAGATCTGTTGATTTGCTGTAAGAAAATATGTCTGATTTTGAAAAGAAAATAACTCGTCCAGTAAATAATCACGACTCTACTGCTTTCCTTGTTGAAATGTTTCCCCCAATTTAAAGGAATCACTACACTGTGGACACACAGGGATTCTAACAGTGACGACAGCTGCAGCGCTGCCGGTCATTACATCCAACAGCAACACCTTCTTCAGGAAGTACAACTAAAATGTATGAGGAACATTCATGATCACATTTGAGCTCAATCAAAGAGGCAACAATCTGGGTACATTTAAGTGTGTTGGTGTTTCTAAAACCAGCTGCTTAGTGTCGAGGGACATTTGACAGTTGTGTCCGTATAAATGAGAGCTTTAACAAAAGCTATCTTTTATTTTCTTATAAAAATCATGGTTCGGCAAGAAGTAACCACCAACCGGCGAAACATTTTGCGGATGTCCGACATTTTGCGCGTGCCTATTGTGTGACTCTGAGCAGAGTTCTCACAAACACCCAGAAGTGAGGGAGGACAGACAGGAACAGAGAAATGTTTGCTTTGGCCTTGCACTATCGATGCTCTTGGCAAATGAATTAGTGCATGGACAAAGTCCCGGATGCATCGTCGATACCACTCCATGATAGAGAAGCAAGAGATGAGAGGAAATCCAATTCCTCAACGAATCTCCGTCCGGCTAACATTTAAGGTGTTTCTTGCTTGTCATATCATTCCAGATGCGATGCATCTCCTCTGGGGAGATCTGGTGGACGGTGGCCACCCGGCGGTAGCGACAGAGGCTGTATGCCATCTTCCAGTGGTTGAAGCCGCTGTTCTGGAAGGGGTGGATGCCCAGCTTGCGGAGGCACACGCCGACATACACGTCCTCCAGGTGCAGCAGCCTGGTGTGTAAGGAGGTTTTGTAAATGAGCTCAGCCACGTCTGCTGAGAAGACGTAACCGGTGCCGGAGCAGAAGGGCGGGTACTTGCTTTCTGGGTACAGATCCCTGGGCATGTACCACTTGCTGCGCATGTCTCTGATTGGCCCACCGTTGATGACATAACCAGTGAAGTACCTTCTCCTGGGCTTTGTGGTGGGCTTCAAGAGGTTGTAGATGAGGTTCTCCATGTTGACAAAGATGTCGCTGTCCGTCTTGAGAACATATTGAGCCTTGGAGCAAAAAGTGGCCACCCAGCGCATCCCCATCAGCGTCTTTAGCGTTAGGTTGTGGTAAGAGTCAATAAAATCCTCTACTACGATGTCATGAAAGATCTGACTCTCCTGCTCCACCATCTGGTTGAGGACAGTGTCAACGCTGCGGCCCAACAGGAAGAGTGTGACAACGCGCACATCGGCAAATGTGCTCTCGTCGCCCCAAGTCTCTCGGATGGCTTGACGGGCGTCAAACTCCTTGTGAGTGGTGCTGATGAGGATGACGAGGAAAGGGGGCTCTGCCTCACACTTCTTGGCCTCGTTGATGAGATAGCCGAAGTCGTGGGGGTTGAGCGAGCGAGTGCGGATGTTAGTGAAGGTGGCGTTCTTGTTTAACTTGGATGTTTTACGTATGGGGATGGTCAGCTGGCCTCCGTAGGAAGTGGATGGACGAGACACACTCAGGTACCAGAGAGCGCTTGCCCAGCAAACCACTGTCAGCAGGTATAAGCAGGAGACCTTAGAAGGCATCGCTGCTGTGGTTACCAGTAGCCGCAGTGTTGGAAATGCTGACGCCACGCCTCCATGGGTTGTTTCAGATCTGGCGGTGCAGCTTGAGGCTGCCTCCGCAACGCAGCTGACATTAATTCCAGATAATAAATGTCCCTGCTATCTAGCATTTGTGTTGTGATTTAAAAGGGGCACTGCAGAGATTTGTTATCATGTCCATGGCCTTACTGTAGCCCATCGCTCCTCACAGGAAGGCTTCCAGCTCAACGTGAGAGCATCTAGAACAGATGAGAAAACAGATGTCAGTCAGTGGTTGCATAAATCATTACGGCATGATGAGCCACAGCAATAAGAAAAACATTTGGACTGGAGGTGGTAATCTCTTATTTTCATTTATCGCAGCAAGGCGCGTAAAATGTTTGAACAACAGGCCGTAACAACAGTCCTCTTGATGGGCAGGTGGCACGCCGCTTCTACCCCAGTTATTCTCTCCTTCTATCAGTGCCTCTGATAGGAGCCCTGGGAAAAGAGAATAACCACAGAAACTCTCTCCATCGATAGCACCTGCTTTACCTCAGTTCTGACCACTTTCTGTTTGCAAACGCTGTTTATCTCCTTCTTATCCCCCTTGGACCAGACACAAGCAACTCAAAGCCACTCCGGCTTTCAGTGGGGTGGAGGAGAGAGGGAGGGAGGGAGGGAGGGGGGGTGAGGGAGAGAAGGGTGAGACAGAGTGGGAATAAGATCAAGGAAGAGAAGGGGAAATTTCTCATTGGAAAAGATTAAGATCCGTTTCCTCATGTACTTGCTATTCATTTACTCCTTCCTTCCCCGTCATTTCTATACCTCCTAATAAAACTTCATTGGCATGTTGGATTTCCATATTTTACTTCTTCATTAGCTCTGTTGGCGATGCTGTCGAACTTTGAGCAAGAATCGCTGTTCTAATTGGACAAATTGACAGACCATCAGGGGATCAGTTTATGCTCTAAATCTGGAGGGGAAAAATGCATTTTTAATACTGAAAAGTTGCCTCAATTTCAAATTTGCATTCAAAGGCTATGACAGAATACCGCTTCACATGATGTTTGGCGTCCAAAAAGCCAAATCAAATCCAACGTCTTCGCAGACTTGTCTTTGCCACAGAAATGAGCCCCTTTGATG
Organism: Lophius americanus; assembly: GCA_037951165.1. Lineage (NCBI taxonomy): Eukaryota > Metazoa > Chordata > Actinopteri > Lophiiformes > Lophiidae > Lophius > Lophius americanus. The sequence goes on along the minus strand of JBBDHG010000076.1, from coordinate 5,207,460 downwards.
TAGCAGCAGTGGCTCTGTTCATATTCTAGGGATTTTCTTTACCATGCATGACTGATGACGAACAGAAAAATAGGCATAGATCCTATTAAAGATACTGAAATGTGCAAAGATGCTGCTCTTGCTTGGATTCAGAGATGGAAGTGCTGAGATAAAACTGGCACTTCTTTATCAGACTCCGGATTTTGTCTCGGTGGTTCTTTTCATCAGGACTTTTCTGTGATTCCTTATGCCCGTCCTCGTCCCTACTATCTGTTCTCTCCTTTTTTTCTCTGAAGCAGAGTCATCAATCTCATGGTCCAGTAGAATCCATCTAATCATGGCTGCTTTTCCACTCGTCCTCCCACTCAATCACTCTTCCCTTCTCTACTTCAGTGGCTGCTTAATCCATCTTCATATGTCTCACTACCTCCCTCCCACGTCTCTCTTTGACTCACTCTATATCCTTGCCGCTTTTTTATTTTTATGTCTGTACAACTTTAGGATTCCCACTGTCTTTTGTTAATCCTTCAGTCATTACGACCGCTTTTAACTCTTCGCCTAATCATTTTTTTCCCCTTGATGGAGGTTAGGATTTCTCTACTCACAGCTAGCCTGAAACTTATTTACAGCTTAATAATCAATGCTATTGATTATTAAATTATGATAAAAAATGTTATCATCATTATTATTATCATTATAATTGAATCCATAATAAATGGGAATCATCTCCATTTAATCTTCCCTCTCGTTCATCGCCAAAACAACTAAATCATCAAATTCATCCTCTTGCCTTGACCTCTATCTCTCCTCATTCCTGTATTCCTGTTTGCAGATCAGCTTGTATTTACCATTCTCATATCCTGAGCAGAGTCTATTGGTTTCAAAATCCTCCAAAACGACAGTGCGCTCATCTCACTAGAGCGTGGAATAACGGATATCCTCACTTGGTGATGAACCTCACGGATTCCTGAGACCTGACTTCTCCTCATATAAACTGAAAGATGTCTGTATAATTTCATGGTGTCGTGTCACTTTGAATTACAATATTAATCAGGAGACATTCACATCTCTATGTTGTTAGGGTTTGAACAAAATATCAGTTCCTTTGTTGTTCATGGGTTGTTGAAGGTATTTCAGTCGGAAAATTGATGCAACGTCAGAATTAATATGTGGTTAGTAAAGCAAAACCGAACATGACCACACTGTTGTGATGACTGTTCTGTGAAGAGATTCAAGTACCTGATGAAGGGCATGGGATGAGGAAAGATAATGGGTACTTATATGTAGAGTTTGGCTTTTGCATATTGCATTATGGGGTTTATTCTAAAATCTGAATCTGTTTATTTCACTATGTATATGTAGAAATGGCCTGGATTGCCTACACAGAACTTCATATCTATACAGTACCCACTGTATGGAGACAGCAGATTATGCTCTTAACATCAAGAGTTGTTCTATTTATGTTCTCATGTTTTACTTAAAGCTTGCAGACAAATACAAGGATAACCAACCAGAACTATAGTAGAAATTCTGTATCCATGGACACAGTTGCCACCGTTATTGGAAAAATGGAACTTGTGCAGATGTGGACAGAACTTAAACATCTTCCTCAGGTGAATGTGAACATTCTCTTATTATACTATTAGAAAAGTGAAAATAATCGATTATGAGCTCACCATTGACCATTAGAAAGCACTAAAGAAACTTCATGTACTTGCTTACATCTTTAGTTGCTTGAGAAGTGTAATATGATAATGAAGGGGGGCGTAACAGTGTTGCTATATTGTAAAACATTAGAAAGTATATACCCTAACAAGGACAAAAGTCATGTCATATTTCAACATTTATGTCATGCCTAAGAATCCACTTTCCAAAACTGTTTTGAACGATGGATTTTTGGTAATGGTTGGTTTAAATCCATGGAATACTCTGCTGCAAAGCAAACAAAGAACTCCCTAAACTACTGACTGTTGACAGCCATCACCTGGCCTGCGCAAAACGAAACAAAACAATTCTTTAGAAAGCATTGCTGAAGGTTACACATCACACAAGACACTTGTGTGTCTTTTGTGATGTGTTTTGGGTTACACCTTATGGCAACATGTCGTCACATGACATCCAACATCACACACCTTTGTTTATATCTTGATGGGCCCTTTTCAGTTTAAAAAACAACACATCGTAGACAAGGTGGTCCTTGCTGCAATGTTGTGGGATCACTGTGTAAAAAGGATCAGGGAGAGATACAGAGAGTCAGACGGGGCACACGGGTTATTTATTGTTGGCAATACTAAAAGTGGGTCTGAAAGTAAAAAGAAAAAATGCTAGTACTTTGCTACTGCAGCTCACAATAATGCAATATGATTTTATAGGTATATAACATAAATTAAGGTGTGAAAAGTGTTGTGATTACAGTTTTTAACACAGATTTCCGGAACTTATTATGAGTTGCCTTGACAGGGGAGGGAAAAGGAACATAACTACTAAAGAGTTTTGAGAGTTACCCCCCTGGGACGTCAATTTAGAAACCTCATTCTGAGCTCTGCTGCACTGGTCGCTGCTCCATTAAGCCTCACACTGATCAAAGACATTACAATCACCTCTCTGCGGAGGAGGAAATAGCTATTAAAATACAGTACTCCACAGCAATCAAACATTTATACAGTGCTTGACAGGTAGCCACAGAGAGCATACAGAAGCTTTTTTCCCCTCTACTCACTGATGCTGACCAGTACAGAGACAACTGACTGATCAACAGATCATCAATCAAACATGCTTATGTCACTTTTTATAATCGGTTCCTCATTAAATACGTTTTTCAAGCATTCACTGATTCCACACTTTCAAATATATGGAATTATTTAATTTTTTTTGTAAGGAAATATCATTGTGTTTGTCAAAATTGATGCAGCCTAAGTTTAGGGTTAATGTTCTTTGAATTCATATCCAACTCAGTCCACTTTGGCAAGTGGTCACAGCTGAGCTATTCAAAAAGATGTCTGTACTTTCTCTTGGTCGAGTGAGCAGATATGCAGGTTTTAAGATGATAATAAAATGGTCTTTGGACATAAACTGAGTTATGAGAAATAAATGGTTTGATGATAGAGCATTTCTTCCTAAAGAAAATCATGAAACTTTACCAAATGGAATACAGATCTGAAATGGTACCAGGAAAGTGAAATCCTCCCTGTAGAGGCCAGAGTTCATCCTCTATATTCTGCCATTATATATGTTAGGACTTCACAATGAGTGAAGTTCTAATCAAGATCACGATTTTGGCTTCACCCAAGTAAATTAAAACAATCAAGGAATATTGACGTTTAAAATGCTTACTGTGCCCATAGAATGGTCTGCGAAAAAGAAAAACAAGCACACTATTAACCATTGACCATTCATAGTTGTTCCCTGGCGTGTGATGCCTGTGCAAAAAAAAATCAAAAAAAATCCTGGAATTCATTCCTGACAAGTGATGCTAACATTAATTCAGTCTAATAGTGTGTAGTTCTCAATTTTGACACAAAAGCATCTACCTGATGTACTGTGTGGAATGATACCTTTTCTGTCAAAACCTTTCTTCAGTAGCTCTTCTGTGGGATTTGACACTGGCCAGCATTTGCTCCTGATGTGCACCTATGAGCTTTTTGCAGTTGTCCTTCCTTAGGCACATCAGTGGGTACTATTGCCTGCAGACAAGGAAAACCCAAAAAGACCTGCAGGTTTGGAGATGCTGTAACCCTGTTCTATGCCATCACAATTTTGTCCACGTAATATTTGTTACGACTCTTGCACTTGTCCATTTGTCCATATCATTTTTGGGAGCAAATGTTTACTTACTATCTAATACATCCCTCCCAAACACAGGACTCATTGTAACAAGCTAATCAATGTTGTTCTGAATTCACCTGTCCGAGTTGTAATGTTATGGCTATAGACCAATATATATTTAGAAATAGCTTCAGAGATCTGTAACACCGCCAAGGTTAAACGGCTGTAATGCAAGCTTTCTTGTAAAAGCTTCTCCTCAAAACTTTCAAAACGTAGAAAATGTATTTCTCACTTAACAAAAATTAGCTCTCTGCTGCAGCATTGCAATAGTTTTCTTATAAAAAAAAAAAAAATTATTCTGTATTTTGCTTCAGGATGTGGAGTTCATAGTTCTACCTTCATTATCATTCAATAAATAAATCCATTAGTGATATTACTCTCGTATCAAAGCTCGGATTGGTGGTCAGAAGAACGGAATCAACATGAATCATCTGCTCTGTTGTCTTTGCAGTCATGTCATGTGACCTCTGTAAGCGGGAGCAAAATGCTGGAAGGCTACAAAGATGTAGGAGTTTCAGTCTCATTTATTGTTGCACCAGATAATTGATTGCAGTCATTAGAACAGCTTGGAGTGACCTTGCTCGGGGGGTAGGGGAAAGAGAAGGCGGTGTGTGCTTGTGTGAGTCAATGAGGGAGGGAGATAAAATGCTGCCATGATCTGCTTCTGCAGCGTTGTTCAATAAACCCTAATGTCTGCTGTCTTTGTTGCATTGGAGGAACATGTGTGTGAAGGATGAGCTGAGACAGAAGACACACCTGAATATGAATTAATTTCATTAATTTCAAGCTGCCAGCTAATATTTTAATGATTGGCAGAGGAAAACAGGGAAGGCATCGCTGTTTATGACTGCTGACATTGCATCATTTTGATTTGTTAAGAGTACCTAAAAGCAAAGAATGACATATGCCTATCAAAACAACCGCAATAATAATCCAGTGGATTGTGGGAAAAAGGAGTCCATTTTGTCACTTTGACTCAAGGATTTGTGACACTGCCTTACTGTAACTCTGTTTGCTCAATGGTTACTGAACTAACAACAGATTTCCTGGACGGAGAAACTCTGAAACAAAAAAAGGCCAGTGGCATCTGCTTATAATAGTTGTGACACTGGAGGGATGGGAATGTAAATATGCTGTTAGGCTTACGCTGAATATTCGCGATATTGGCTTATGGATTTGACGAGATCCCTTATCTTCATGGATTCAAAATAGAGTCAAAGTATATAAGTGACATCAAATGCTTGTCTCGCAGGTACTGAAAAGTACTGTCCAAAGCCCATAACTCAAAGCGTTATCTCCAGCTCCTGCTGAAGAATGTGTGATAAACTCAACAGGAGGTTTATAATTGTCTGCCACAAAACAGAAAAAAAAAGCACAATGTTTGATCCTCTTTTCCTCCAATCATCTGCCGAGCCTAAAACCCATTACGTCAGCTTCCAAACATTCAAAAGAGGACTTACTGCATGAGGAATTCAATGGCAATGGCCAAATTGGTTCGTATCCCACCTAATACTAGAGAAGTACAATTAAATTGTCAGAGCTGGAAGACTAGCAGCGTGGCAAAAGCTTTGCTTTTATTTCCTGGATAATAAAGGACCCAATGATTGTTTTGGAGCAGCACAGCCAGCCATAGAGTCACTTTTACAGACCACAGGCTGGACACTCTGGGCTGAGTCCAAGCCTGCGAATGCAAAGCAGCTCAGGAGTGACAGTGGGAATTGAATATCAATAGTGGCCACTAGATTTGGCTGCAGTACAGAAGCCCGATGCTCCATGCCCACTTCAATGCTGAATCCAGTCCAAACTGTGTCGGTGCATATCAGTCTGCAGCCAAGCAGCACTTGGAGAAAATTCTTACCTTTTGTTTTAACTTGCTCAGAGAACAAAAACTCGCCTCAAAGGATGTTAAAATAACTGCTGGCAATGACAATTTGTCATCTAAGTTTCCTGAACTTGAGTACCTGGTGGGGCGATGTTTAATTTGTGGCAAGCTGCAACGCCTTCCCTTCTGGTGCTTTGCACTGGTTGAACAAGCTGAGGATCGTGCATTAGTGCTGGTTAATATTCTAGTGCATGAGTAAGCAGGAAAGAGACGTGGAGAAATGGCTGCCTTCCATTGTCAAACTCTAAGTGTTTACTCTACATAAAATGAATAACCGGAGATTTTTTTTTTTAAGGGAATATCATTGTGTTTGTCAAAATCGATGCAGCCTAAGTTTAGGCTAAATGTTCTTTGAATTCATATCCAACTCAGTCCACTTTGGGAAGTGGTCACAGCTGAGCTATTCAAAAAGATGTCTGTACTTTCTCTTGGTCGAGTGAGCAGATATGCAGGTTTTAAGATGATAATATGCTCTCCTTCGACATAAACTGAGTTATGAGAAATAAATGGTTTGATAATAGAGCATTTCTTCCTAAAAAAAAATCATGAAACTTCAAAATGGAATACAGATCTGAAACGGTACCAGGAAAGTGAAATCCTCCCTGTAGAGGCCAGAGTTCATCCTCTATATTCTGCCATTATATATGTTAGGACTGCACAATGACTGAAGTTCTGATCAAGATCACGATTTGGCTTCACCCAAGTAAATGAAAAAAATCTGTGGAAAAGAAAACCAGATGAGGACAGATGCATTGTTTGTTTTTTTCTGCAGTGTCAAGGGCTCCATGAGTAAAAGCAGCACAGAGTGTTGAAGGGACTGGAAGAGCTGGCTTTCCCACACCGGCTAGACCACTGCTCGGAATTCTGAGCTCCCTCATAAATTGGAAATGACAATTTGATTCATGCAGGTAATACATTTCACTCTCCAACTGGATGACATTACCGTTAAACAATATTCAGGCTCGGTGCTGCGTGGAGTGGGGATGATGCTCAGAGGAGATGCTTGATTACTGTAATGCCACTGCAGCGTAAAAACCACCTAAAACAAAACGTTATGTGATGACAGTTGAAACAGCACAGGGTTACGCTGCTGAAAGGAAGACAGGGAGGAATGGTAAGGCAGGAGTTTTATAGTATTGATGAAATGTATCAGCTGTACACACTAGAGAGCCTCCATGCCTAAGGCAAGAGAATGTTCACTTTTTTAAACTTTCACTTTATCCAGGCTGCAGTTTTGCTGAGCACTCACTCTCACACACTTTATCAGTGGCCTGTATCACAATCATAGACTCACATCGTCTTGGCCGCTGAGTACAAGCACTGTTTTTCTACTGTATCAGTAGAGGAACAATTCAGTCTTTACAATAATGGTCAAACAAAATCACTTCTAAATTATGTTTTGATCCTTTTCACACAACAAGTTCTATTGCAAGATGCTAGCACTGTGTGGTATTATGAAGGTGCGTCAGTTCTCAGATTATTTACTTTAGGTATATTATTTTTCAACAACAGCATGACTCAAATACAAGTGGCAAATACATCCCTGCAATCAGGCAAATTTATAAAGGCTATAAAAATATCCACATAAGAAAAAGTTGGGCTGGATCCATCTGTGCTCAAGTACACACACTCAAAGGCACACACAATATCTGTGCTAATTTAAACTGTTTTGGCAAATTCCAGTAGAATGGAAGAGAATGGAATATCTTTATCGTCATAGTACAAGTAAAACAAAATTAAGGTGCAATTCTGTCACGGTGCAAATAAATAATTAATATTACATCCCAAAAAAAGTAAATATAGTAAAGTAAAAAAACACCCAGCCCACATAAACATTCACATTCTGCAGGTGCTGCAGGACTGTATCTAATTGCCCAGTGAATATATACAAGAAAATGTTCAAGTGTTTTCTGTGTTTAGTGCATAAATGGTTCTGGCATAAAAACTGTTCTTTAGTCTGTTGCAGTTCAAAGAGAGAGTGTCCGGGGTGTGTTTTGTTTTCCTGAGACAGCAGGGACTATCTTCAGATCTTCCGGGGAGGGGAGAGGGCAGCTGATGATCTTTTGGGCCGGGTTGATGACCCTCTGGAGCGCTTTCCTGTCTGCAGCTGTGCAGCTGGAGAACATCACACAGATGCCGGACCTCAGGAGGCTTTCAATGGAGCGACGACAAAAAGACACAAGCAGTTTCTGTGTAAGGTTGTTTTTCCTGAGTCCCCTCAGGAAGTACAGTCCCTGCTGTGTCTTCCTAATGATGGCAGGGTTGTTGTTGTCCACGCAGTCAGGTTCACGGCCCTCAGCGCGCGCCTCACCTCTTGCTCCTCCACCGTCAGGTAAGGCTGCTGTGAGCTCGTGGATGTAGTGTGGCTTCCTCCGACGACACGTACTCGAAGCAGGCGAAGAAGTGGTTCAGCTTCTCGACCAGTAGCGTGTCACCATCAGCAGCTGAGAGGTTGCTGGGTCTGTAGTTGGTGATGTGCTGGACCCCTTGCCACACCTGCCTGGAGAAGTTGTTCTGGAAGCAGTCCTCAATCCTCCTGCTGTAGGCAGCATTGGCCTTTCTGATGCTTCTCTCAGATTGGCTCTGACAGCACTGTATTATGGGTTATCACCAGAGCTGAAGGCGGTGTTTGTCTCCCTGAGCAGGCACTGCACTTCTTTTGTCCTTCTGTTGGGATTAACCCAAATGGACTTGTCCACACTGACAGTGTCTGTGCAGTACCTTATGTATACCAGGACGACTGTTGTGTACTGCTCCAGGTCCTGATGTTATCAGTAAATTATTATTTTTATTGCCGAGGGTATTATGGCAGCATCATTGAACTAAACATCTCGTATTAAGTAACTACATCAGCTCTTGCTCCAAAGAGAACACTTTTTCTAATAAGTTATTCCTATTGTCAATCCAACCTGCAAGAAGTTTGCATTGAACTGGAGCACCTGTATCCTCGTTACATCTACTGCTGGCAACATTGACAAATGGTGGTAATCTATTGAAAAAAAAATTACTTAATGGATAAAAAACAGCATTCCATGTCAACCATGAAAATCATAAGCAACAACGATTTCAACAATTTTCTTTAAGTCTCTGCATGGGCCTCTACATAGAAGAGCTGAATCTTTTGGGCAACAAACCCCTTGTTAGACTATAAGAAAAGGAACTATTTCTCTGCATGAAAATTAAAGCACTGTTTCTTGTGACTTTGGTCTGCAGACTCAAACAACAGAAACTGCATTTGATGATAATACATGCAATGTTTCCATTTGGTCCTTCTTAGGTTTATGTTGTTCATCTTCGTGATCTCTGTTGTTAATTTTGTGTATTATTCTTTTTATTGTTATAGGTTGTTATTCCTGTTCATTTTGAAGGTCCAGTTATCTGTGTTTATCTGCCCCTCTCTCCTCTTGGCGTGGCCTCATATAATTGCTTGTATGAGGACATGCAACACTTGAAATCCAAATTACATTTGGAATTCTAGTGTTCAATGTCAACTGTCTTTGCTCCTCATCCTTTGTCTCGATTTCACTATGTGTATTCATTCTGTGCTCCCCTTTCCTCATGGGACAGTTGGTTTATGATGTTCCTGTCACGCCCCACCTGTTTCCACTACTTTTTCTAGTGAATGTATTTAGGTGGTTCTGGTTTTCTTTCACTTTGTTATCTGGATTTTGCTGTTGGCAATTGTATTTTGGATTTTGTTGTTGAGCTGCTTTTGGTTTTATCCATTTAGAACTTTGAGTACCATGTAATAAAATCAGTCAGGCTGTGTTTGGAAACTGACATCTCCTCTTGGCGCTGCTGTTCATAGCAAGTTGTTTTCTACATTCAATAGACCGTATCCATTGTTCGCACTGGACTTCATACACACACATATACCCACATATCTATATAATAAGCAACAGCATATTGTAAGTTAGCTGCTTAAACTGCTTGTCAGCGTTTTACAACTGAGTAAATAAAGCCAAAATATATTTTTGAAGAAACGGCTCATTCAATTTTGTTCAATACAAATTCCTAATCCAAGTCCTGCTTTCTAGTCCCCGACGGCAGGATTTAATTTTTTTTGATCTCCTTCAGTATTTTTTGATTTAACTCCACAATCTTTTCTTGCAAAGCTATTATGTACAGTGGGTTTATCCGTAAATCAAGTGCCTCAATACTTGAGGATCAACAGGAGCAGAGGAACCTTTGTATGAGACTATAAACAAATTTAGAAGGCAATCAATACCACAGCCTGCAGCAGATGTGTAGACACATCAAGTAGCACCAGCCTCTCAAAACCCCTCTCTTCAGTTTTCCTTCAAGCACTTTTTGCATCTCTTCCAACTCCCTCCTCACCTTCCTTTCACTCGAACATTGACCTTAGGACTGTGAAAGTGTCTGCACACATCTTTAACACTGAAAACAGAAGCAGCGCTGTCTGATGAGATTGCTCTCTGCTATTGATACAGCTCTGAAGGGTCTCTATGGGCTACGCTCTTTAATTTCCTTTTGTTACTTCTGTCAGCTGTGATTTTCGCTTACATAATGGGCTGACTTTGACTTCTTAAGAACAAGGACTTGACACGAAAAGCTTCACATTCAAACACAGTAAATACAAAATATAAACAATAAAATTAATGAGTGAGTGACAGAAACATTAAAAATCCCCACTAAGATAGTAACTCATAGACAATGTTTCCTATCAGCGTGTGGCGGCGGTTTCAAACAAAGCTTCCAGTGGTTTTTAGATGATTTACGCCTAAATAAATAGTGTGAATGTTATTAAGTGTTTCCCTCAAAAACAGAGGCAACCATCATCTGAAACAAAGTGTCACTTGAGCTTGTGACGGATAGGACTGAATTTGCGATAAGTGACCATTCTCGACACAAATGGGTTATTTCAGCACTTATTCAATAACTACATTGTTTTTTAAGTGCCCCATTCTCTCTACTTGAGGGTAATGAATCATCATTTAGGCTTTATACCAGGACATTATTGATGATTGCATATGTTTTAAATGTGACAAAAAGTCAGCTGACTTTGGATCCTGCTATGAGCCACTAGGCCAACTGACGCATAGGGCTGGCTTCTACCACTGCTCGCACCATTTGCATCTGTGTCTAACTCTATAAAGCTTAGACACAGTATGGACTAGAAGAGAAAATATATGGCCCTAAGGCAATGCTGGTGCTGATTGCATCACATTTGGCCACCACAGCACCAGCTAGTTGGTGTACGTACTGCTGGCCACTAAACAACCTTAAATTCGGCCAGTACCAGCCCTGCCAGTGGAAAGTATGACATCACACCATTTGCCATATCATGTTATTCTATAAATAAATAAAGAGAATACAATAATCTTTCCTGAATATAAACTCCTTCAATGATATTAAATATTGACATTTGTAAAGGAACAAGCATATACTGGGCTTGCGTGAACAATCTGATGCCAGTTCAGTGGAGGCTAAACCCCAGTAAAAGACCTGACTCTGAAATATGCTCCAAACTACTTTTCATGATTGATACTTCATTGGAAATGTATCAGGATTTCCTCAAACTGTTAGGACTGCCAGTCCAAAAACAATTCAAAAAATATTGTGCAAAATATCATCAAATATGGATTAATTCACATTTATGCATACATCTCTAGATGCTACTATGCACTAGGGCTGCAAATATCAATTTTGTCAAGTAAGTAAATATGTTAATTTAAGTAGAATGCGTCTACAGGTAAAGCTGTTTCTTCTATTTCCTCAATGGAGATGGCAGCTTCCACTCATGGAGATGCTGTAGCTTGAACTTTATTAAAAAACATCATCAACAACATCATTATGTTTGTGTAAGAATTGTGTAAGAATTCCTAAAACACAGACATAATAAGATGGCGTTCTGCACGTGTACGGCGTAACACATCTCCAAGGAGAAGATTCCGGAGCTCTCTGACCTGAGAACAACGGCACACTGGCGTACATTGTTCTTAAAGCCAGTTTTGTTTGTTTGCACATTGTCAGTGCCTGAGTATTATTGTTGTGCCTCACCTGTTGTTTTTAAGACAAGAACTCAGCTAAGGCTCCCGAGCCAAGATGCTAATAGCTAGCATTTATAATGAGCATATGAACATTGTAAACAGTTTGGTTGGAAATGTATAAACTTTAGTAACGACATAAGCAACCCTTTATGGATAAAGTTTACAAGTGTGTTTAAAACCGTTGGCACCTGACATTTAAGTTATTGGCCACATAAAGTATTTATATGAGAAACTGCTTGAGTAAAAAGTGGAAAGATAAATGATAAATGTTAATGTCAAAGACTCTTAACTGCAACAAAATTCATATTTATACCCGTAGATACATAAGCACATTCTGGTGAATCGCTCTTGTTTTATAACCCTTTTATGTCTGCTATTATGTCTACTTATGTCTACTTTAACGCAATAGTTTTCCCTTTGGGATTAGTAAAGTCCCATTAGAGTTATTTTTAACTGGAGAGTTCATCAAGGGTTTTATCCACTTATCAAAAAAATATTCAATAGATTAATCGATTAAAAAAGTCATTTAAGTGACAGTCCTAGCTATAAGACATGCATACTGTCCATAATGTGAAAAATGACTACTTTGCAAAACTGATAGGTTTGAACATTTGTTTGTATAATACTTTATTTCGATATAATATTTAATGTGGATTTGAAATTATTTATTTATTTTACAAAATTTTGAATTACTTATTTTCCATGAAACGTTATTCACCAAATCATTTCTTCTGACTTCTTCCAGTGAAGTGCTGTGTGGTACCGTCTAATAATTGGCGCAGTGGTAAGTACTGCTGCCTCACAGCAAGAAAGTACCCGGTACGAATCCACCTCTGCTGGACTCTCTGTACAGAGTTTGCTTGTTCTCCCTATGTCTGCGTGGGTTTTCTCTGGGAACTTCGGCTTCTTCCCACAGTCCAAAAAACATGCAATATAGGTAAATTGGTGACACTAAAACTTCCCGTAGGAGTAAGTGTGGGTGGTTTTATGTCTCTCTGTGTCGGCCCTGCGATGAACTGGCGACTCGTTAGGGTGTACCCCGCTTCTCGCCTGATGTCAGCTGGGATAGGCTCCAGCCCCCTGAGACCCTGAACAGGATAAGTGGTTGATAATGAATGAATGAGTCATCCCCGGCATGTGGTCACTAGGTGCTAATTATTGCGAATAAAAAAACAAATATGGGTGCTCACGCACAATCTATCAGCTCCATGCCACCAGGCTTAACAAATGAACAGAGAGAAGTCCCGAGTGTTCAGGAAAACAAGTATGCTAAGCATCCAGCATCACGTCCCTCTGATTTACCAGTTGAAGGTGTAATGATAGGAATTTGTTGCTAACATGTATTATGATCAAACTGCTCCCACAGTCTTGGGCAAAGGTTTTCCGGATGGTAAATAAATTCAACAAGCTTCATTGATTTTTTAAAAAGTATTGCCTTCATCAAAGCTGATGGGCAATATGTGTCCAGCCATCGTCTTTGAGATCAGGGTTGTTGTTGGACATTAGACTTTCTTCGTCTGCCGACAAACCTGGCCCTTGTTTGTTGAACAGAGGCTGGACCTTCTTCCGCTGGTTACCTTCAGATGATAATAACAATGTTGTCACAGTACCTCATTTTCATTTATTTCTTTAGAAAGGTTCTGTTCAGAACTTTTTATTCCTTGTTGAGTCAGCCAATCAAAGTTAGAAGGCGTGTCAAGTTTAAACAGAATCTGTATTTCTTATTACATTTTGAAATAACTGACGTCATGCTTTTGTCAATAATCCTGAAAGCAGCAATGAGATTGATATAACTCTTGTTTTGCATAGTTTAGAGAGAGGAATCTTATCAACGTACCCGTCCACATAGCATATTCTGAGCCACTCTTGGACATTGTTTTCAGAACACAAGCAACATGTTTGAAATTTTGTATTTCCTCTTAAGACTTTTACAACCATAAAAAAGCAAAAAATACAATTACATACCAAAAGTAAAGAAATTATGAACTAGATGTAGTGATATATCTCTACATGCAGCACATGCAGAGATAGATCACAGCACCCATTTCTCAGCACCCAGTCTCAACAGGTGAAGGATTATGGTGTAGTGATATTAAAGCCTATACGCTTACTGGAGGGAATGTTGCACTATGGACACCCATTACACCCAAATTGCATCTGCTCATGCACACATGCACAGACACACACACACACAACATAAACTCAACACAACTTCCCTGGATAACCTCCCAAGTTCGGCACGGCTATAATGCAGCTCATTAACTCATAGACTTGAAAGCAGACACGTACATTCCTAGACTCACATCGCATTAAGTAATTTACATCTGGAGGCTGATGGAGACAGAAGATCATTACTAGTACAAAAATAAGTGCAGCGCTGTCTCCCAGAGGCGATGCGCCTGCACTGTGTTCACATTTCTACAGAGTGCACGCCTCTATCAGGGGGCTGAGGAGTTATCAGGAGCACCATCTCAGCAGTAGCAGACAGATAGAGCGTGGAACTGGCTGAACTCATCCCATTATATTGCAGGGCCCAAACAACTGCACCTGTCTAGATAACGCAGGTATTGCTGGGGGGGAGAAGAACACACACAATGAAAACGATGGAGCAGGTTTTTATCTTATATTTTCATGTGCATGTTCATGTGTCTCCAGGGGGAAAAAGTCTTCATTTCTGGAGTCATGAGCACATGCAATTGCTTCCCCTCTCTCGCTCTCTCTCTCTCTCTCTCTCTCTCTCTCTCTCTCTCTCTCTCTCTCTCTCTCTCTCTCTCTCTCTCTCTCTCTCTCTCTCTCTCTCTCTCTCTCTCTCACACACACACACACACACACACCTGCCAATGCTGACGGCAGCACAGGAGGAGGACTTGCAGCTTCAGCAGTCTTTCCGATAAATAACACTTCTGCTAAGGGGCACAGGGCACACACACACAAACACATACACACCCACACACTTAGGAAGCACTCTAATGTCAAGGCGTCCTTGAACAAGACAGTGATTCCAAAGTTGCTCCTGACTTATCGCTCCTGAATGATGAGCAGGTGACACCTTGCATGGTAGTGGAGTGGAAGCTGTATTTGTTCATTGACAAACACACACCTAGAATGCAGATGTCTTCCTTACTTTGTCCAGGTAGGGATATTATGAATGGAAACACAGGTTATGAGTGATGCTATCAAATTAAAATCTGGAATGAGTGGACAAATGAGTGTATTTCAATTAATTTTGTAATGGTGACATCTAAACTATAAGTAACACAAGGAATTCATACAATCCGTCACATATATAGGAACACAGCAGCAACTGGTCAGCGTTCTCCTTGGAGGAATGCACCAAAAATCAAGCAAACTTGCGCTTAGACATCATTGGTTAATCTATCCATCCATCCTTTTTCTATGAAGCTCCACGATATCAGAGGCCAGGTCATGAAAAATCTTGCAAGTGATCAATAAAATCTAGAAATCAATTCATAAAGAAACTGTGCGCCAATCCGTTGATGCTAAAACAGGTGTCAAAAATGTCACCTGTTTTAGTACAGGTTATAAACCAAACAGGTGAGGTCAATATTTAAGAAGTATTTAACAAACGTTCTTAGTTAAGACAGATGAAGAGGTTCTTGCAATAATCAAGTCAATTGGAAATAGAGGACATTTTTCAGGTTTAGTTTTTTCTTATCAATTAATGAACATAAAGACATAAAAATTATATAAAATTTTAAATGTATGTTTCATAGTATTGCATTTACATGGTTCTGAAATATGTGGTCCTCAGTGGTTTGAAGGTGTTAAACTATTAAACTGTGAGGGTTTTACATCCTACAGAACAAAACATCAACAAAAGGCTGGGGTTTTCTGTAAACAGCCACTCATAATTAAGTCTTCTGAACAATACATATTTCTGCATTGATTAATTAATGTTATGATAGAACTCAGTGTCACATTATAATGATAAATATATGATTAGTGAAAATAGTTTTTTTGTACAAACTCGTTTAGTATAATGGTCCCGCCTTCAATGCTAGCATGCCTAGCATGTATAAGACAATTCCCACTCTATGTTAGCATTAAGCTAACGGACTGACACATTGAGACTGCACCTGAACGGTTGATCTGCCAAAGTGAACGCTGACGTCTAGGAAAGTCAGAATAAAAGGACAAAATTAAACTGCAGCCTCAGGCGGTTCCCATTGGTCCGCAGGTCTGTTTGCTGATAGGGAAGGGAGCTATCAGTGTATGGGTAATAGTGATGCGCGAGTCCTGAATGAATCGTTCCAGACTCGAGTGTCATTTTACTGTCATGATTCCTCGTCTCTATTAACTCCTTCAGTGACTCGTCCCTGCTACTGCAAAAAAGAGACCAGACACAATGTCATTATTGTGCGACTGCTATTCTTACTGCATTTATATAAATATATCAAGTTAATAGCTGTATTAACCCTGTGGGGAAAGCAACAGCTCCGGTTTCTTGTTTCAACTCAACCTCTTCTTTCCCTCCTAGCTATGAGCTGTGAAGGAACGACTCCCTCAGCTGCTCAGAGCAGCCAGGCCCCAGTCCCCACTGTACATAGTTATTTTGTTCTAATGTTGCACTGTTAAAACTTGATTCATTGTAATTTTCCACCGTTGCATTTATATTTTTATTTATTTTCCAGGATTTTTTAATTCTGTTATGTGTGAATTAGAGAAAGAAAAATAAAAGTTTCCCGTTCGAGAATTCTTGACATTTCACTTTTTCACAATGAAATGGATACATTTCCAGTTTCCAATCAGTGGTTTAAGCAGTATGGATCAATGGGAACTGGGAGTGGTGGACCTTATGTGCAGATATGGATTTTCCATACACTCTGGGTGACTGACTCAGTGACTCAAATGACTCAAAGACCCTATTCACTTTGGTGAGTTACTCAAATAAACTCCAGTCAGTAAAAATAATCGAGTTTCCCATCACAAATGGGTAACACGGAAGGCGTGTGCCGGTAGTAATTTAAAATAAATAAAGACGTATCTTAAAAAAGAGGATATATATTGCTATTTTGATTTTCCATCGATTTGATTGGATTGTTGTTCAACAAACGGATATACTGATATAGATCGATGTATCGTTACACCGCTAATAGCCAGTACATGAAATTGTTTAATTAAATCCAAATAACAAGGATATCACTTTCATTAGAGTTCAATTGAAGGAAAGGTTGAAAAGTATTAACATCCGGCTTTTAATATCAAGCAGTCGGTCCTGTATGGAACACAGAATACAGAAATGAGTGGCCATAACTGGTAAGTAAAGCAGTGTGTCATCAGGGAAACAATGAAAGGAAGTTACCATTTTTACAGATAGCATGGAAAGCATGTAAAGAGAGAAGAGGATTGGACCAAGGAATGACCCTGGGGTAATACCGTACCCGATGTGGGAAAACAAGGGCATGAAGTTATTAATAGAAACACAACTTTTCCAATTTGAGAAAGAGGAGTAAACCAGTGGAATGTTGTAACAAATATGCCTCTATCCAAAATAATGTCATGATCCCTGGTTTCAAAGACGGCCCTTCAGGTCCAGCAGAAAAAGAACTGAAGACCTTCCACTATCAGAATCCATAATAGCAATGGGCATTTCATACAAAATTAACCCTCTTGTAGCTATTCTTTCATGGCCAAAAACTGTCCATAGCTGTAAATACAAGCTTGAAGGCGTTGACCCTTTGATGACCTGTCCAGGGTTGAACTCATCTTGCCACAGTCAACCCCCCACAACCCTTCAAAGGAAAGGTGCTCAACAATTTATGAACCACAGTAGTCTGAAATTCTCAGCCAGCTGTGAGTGTCTGTCTGAAAGTCCAGGCTGAAATCTTAAGTGCTCAGAGCTTTTCTACAGTATTTAGTTCTGGAATTACCTGCCTGAGGAGAGGGCCTTTTTCTGATTTGATCTGACTTGATTATTTTTTTTATTCCCTTTTAATTTCTTTAGAACAAGTTCCATACATCCATAGTTAATACATTCCTAGACTTGATTGTTTTATCCAATTCTTTTACAAAAACTTTTAAATAGACAGACGCAGCAGAAATCCCCAAGGATCAGTGCAGAATGTACGAATAATAGAAAAATTAGATGCTTGAAAGAACCGAAAGTCCTTTTTTTTTTTTTTTTTTTACATAGAAACAGAATAATGGGGTGTGACTACAGGTTAGACAGAACCCTTTTAAAAATAGTAAATCAGAATTGCATAATGCATTGCTTTAAGAAGTTAAAAAATCATTAATCTCAAAAAAATGCTGGCATATAGGTGTGATATACTTAATGCAATTTTTCCCATCTTTTCAAAAACTTGTCTTGTTGCAATCTGATCAAAAAGGTAATTCTCTCCATCCTGAAAGTACCATTAATAATATTGATCCAATCCTCAACGGTTGGTGTTTGGGCTTTTAGGCACTTTCTAGTCATGGCTTCCCGGCCCGCTGCACTAAGAATCTGAAATAAGTGTCAGAGACAATTTCTAATGGCAGGGCACCAAATTGTAAGGTTTATAGCTTACATTGAATGTCCATCTTGAATACTTTTTCGACAACTTTATCAATCCCTTGATATTTGATTAATTTTTGTATGTTCTAGCTCTGTAGAAAGTTTATTATTATTATTGTTATTTTAAACTGGAGTTCTCGTAGACTTATACTCATGCATGTTTCTCCTCACATCTCAGACAAAAATAACGTCTTTATCTTCTTAAAATCCCAAACTCTTTAAATGAGTGAGACCTTATTGAAGCTTTGGTAGACATTAATCCTCGCTAACAGGTGGATACTGAGTTCTTTACTGGAGGGACGGACTTCTATTTTCGCCTTACTTCAATTTATTTCATGTTTTTTTACTTTTTGACAACAGAATCTCTGGCAACTGTTTGAAATGACTATAAAGTCAATCCTGGTGGTATTAAATAATATTAGTATGTAAACTGAGATGGCACATTTGCATAAGTGTTAGGAATCTGAATAATAAATCAGACAAATGGCAGCAAGTGGATGTCACGAGAAGTAGATGAATATTAATGCAAACACTCAAATGCTCTGATGTGTGCGTATGTGTTTGTGTGTATGTGTGTGGGTTTTTCCTGGTAGCCTACAGTCTGGCTGTCTACAGCTGTTGGACCCACAGAGGTGATGCTGCCATCTCCAGCCAGCAGGATGTCTGGTCAGAGGCCATGTTGCTCAGTATGCCCTCAGTAAATAAATTATGCCACCCGTCAGACCTGCTAAGCTTCAGCTTCACGGAAGTGAGAAACTGGAGGAAGCATTTGCTGTATACAGTATATAAAATGTATGTATTTGTGTGTGTGTATGTGTGTAAAGAGGGGGGGTGGGTGGGGGGGCTGGATACCTTCAGCTGAGTTTGGCTTTCACCTAAATCCTGTCATAAATACAAACTCCTGTTTCCATTTTTCTGTCAGCCTGTCAGGTGTGGTTTGGCTTAAAAAGGACATGCATACCCCATCAGACACACACACACGCGTGTCCACACACATGCTCAAAAAAAGCAGGCAGCACCTCGGGCAATCACATTAGTTTGGGCCTGCGGAGTATTCAAAGAAGTAGCATTAAACTTAAACTGTGCTGCTGTTTGTTTGGGAGCAGCCCTGAGCAAACTCTGACTTCAGATGTGTTAAAGGTATGAGTGAAGAAGAGGAATACTAGCGCGTGGGTGAGTCTCCGGCAAGGTATCTATGTTTCTTTATGCGCTTGGTTTACAATATCTATGATTGATTGTGCTCCCTTGAGTCCACAATGTACCCTGTGACAGCGTTACCACGGTGACTGCATCACAAATGGGAATTTCAAAACCTCTTTTAAAAACAAAGAAACAGTAAGATGAAATACTATGCATCTCCTCCAACAGCAGGGAAAACACGTTTACAGTCATTGGTGGAGAACTGGGCACGGTCAACTAGTTTGGATACCGACTGACTGTATCTTCAGCTCATGTCTGCTTCCTATACATGACACTCGAGTCAGGATTTGAATGAGGAGCCACTGTCACATAGAGGACGGAAAAGAGAAGTCAATGTGGGAATGTAGGAAAGCAGTGTTTCCATACATAGACTTTACTTGGGCGGTATTCCCAGGTAAATTAAGACCCGCCCAGAGAGATAAAATCCGAGATGGTGCTGTGACTATTTTTACTATTATTTTGACTGGTGTGTATCATGAGCGTAAGCATGATATATTTATTTCGAGTGTTTTTTCATCCCCAAATGTAAGTTTATTTTGATCTGTTGATAGTTATTTATTTTGAAAAAAATATGTTTTGAGATATTATTCGTTGGCAAATGGTAATTTATTTTCATTTGTAAAGAGTTATATATGTTGACCTACGATTGAAGGGTTGTTGTTCATTTGCAATAAATTAAAAGTGATCAAATTTTGTTTGACTAGTTCATTAATGAACACATCCGTCACACGCTGTGTCACGCCGCCCAATCCCTCAAGTCATTTCTCAACCTTTGGGAATGACTGGACATTAATGTGAAAGAAAAAAGAGCGTTAAAGGAGAGATAAGGGATAGTGTAATGAACAACCTTGAACTTTGTAACTACATCAGTACAGTCCCACAGACCAGAATGAACATTATACATCTGCAGTGGTTTGAACAGACTCAAAAAATCAATGACTCAACGATTATCTTGACAATTGCTGATGCATCAACTTTCCAAATCTGTAAATAAAACACCCATTAGATGACTTAACATCCCTTGAAAGTGTTTCTCTAATTAGGATTAAGGAGAGATGCAGTGGAGAGGTTTAAAGTGAGTTTAAAGTGTGCCTGAGAGGAATCTAGTCAGATGGAAGGAATCTAGTCAGATTCCTCTCAGGCACGCCGAGGGACTGCACACAAATTACCGAGGTGGGGAAGGGGGCTGAATTGCTGCCATCTTATTAATGATCCATAACTATCCGGTATTTAAATAAAAAGTGAAATGAAGAGAGACCTGTGAGCTAATTCAGGCACTACAGTATACACGATGTGACATGCCTCTCTCTCCTCAATCTTCATCTTACAGACCCTACAAATCTTGCAGTCGGTGTAAGCTGAAGAAATGTCCCATGTCGCCCTGTGCCTGCTCGACCAGCCCCGGTGTCACTCCAGAATCCACCAGTAAGCTCCAGTTAAGGGGGTTTGAGTTGTTTGTTCATCATCCCTATCATCTCTTTGTAAACAGATCTGTGGGAGGGATGAAGGTCAAAGCCTGGACAGCGATTATGTTATGGGATAAGAAAGGATACGTATCAGAATCAGAATCAGCTTTATTGGCCATGTATATGCATACAAGGAATTTGACTCCGGTAAACTGAGCTCTCACAGTACGAACGTCATATAAATATGGACAAGGCAATGAAGAAGTATACAAGCTATGAACAAATGGAGATGATCTTGTGTAGACTAACGTCCCTTCAACAAATAGAAAAAAAATCTAAAAAGTAGCTCAGACCTTCCAGAGATGTGATCGTGTGTGCGTGCTTTCATTGGAGTGTGCCAAAGATGACAGGAAGTGATCTAGTAGCTGTCTCACTGCTTATGACAGCTGTCTGACAAGAGATCCATCCGTGTGATTAGCCAACAGATAGGCTTACTTTCAACTTGGACGGATCGATCGGAGCCGGACGCTGAGATGGCGCTGTCGTGTGTGTGTGTCAGTATACATAATTATGGGTTAGGGACAGGGTTGAAATGTTCTCTTCTTCTCAGCGTTATTCTCCAATATATCAGCGGGCGAATGCAGTATAAGGCAGTGATGCCGGTGGGTCAAAAGTAATAAATTATTGGGTTTATTGCAATGTCGCACTGAAATCCCATCACATTTACCCACAATTTAAATAAACAAACAACATTTTTCACTCACAGAACCTTGAAAAGTGCAGAAACTGTTCATCTATCTTGGCATCATTCCAGTGTTCTGTGTGTGAATTTCTCCTAGTTCGCCCTGAAACCCCTCCACTCATCTTCCTGGCTGTCCTTGACCAGCTACAAAATGACCTCCATCTGAGCAGTATCAAACAGCTCCTTTTAGGAGTCCCCTGGATGTGGTCTGGACCTAAGCTACTTCGCACAGCATCTCTGATTTGACCAACTTTTCCCTATTTGTGGGCTGATCTGCAGAGTCACTGTCTAATCCCCTGTGATCATCAGAGTGTGTCCAGTAATGCTGCTGCGGTAACCTGCGCTGGTTTGACTACAAATCTGGTCCAATAAGTGATTTTCTCACCTTCTTTCTGAAACTCCTTTGACATGGCGGCTGTTTCTAGAGAGGAACAACAACACCTCTTTCATGTTTAGATTTTTGATGCAGCGGCAACCATGGTAACCACAAAGGTGAAAGGTTTCTTTCAAACCCCTCTATCTCCCATCATGCCCAAGTCTTAAATATGAGTTGCTTTTGGGTCGGTTATTTTCTCAGAGCCACTTTCATCTTGCACATGATAAAACACCGTCAAGAGGACGACAGTCGGTGAGTCACACTGCAAAATGAAAGAGGACAAAGATTTTTCTTCCTTTAAAAACATCTCACATCATTTAAAATGAAGCTTCATTTTCAAATAAACTTTTCTTTATGTCAAGTGGGAGCTTTTAGTCAAAGATTTAAACATGAGTATGTGTTGCCTCCCAGCCTAATATGATTGAAAACTTCTCTTAAGAGAAAGTGTGAAAGGGGACGAAACAACAAAGTAGAAATAAAGTGAAGCGAGACTTTCTTCCATGTCCACGCAAAAGCCTTATTATAAGAGGATTTAGGTGTGTTAGGTGATGAAATGTTGATCTCTGCAGGAACAGCCTTAATGAGGCAATTTTACTGACTGATTTGTCAGCCCAGTTTTCCATCAAATAAATAGCCAAGAGAAAGAAAAAAACATTCAGATAATGAAAATGTTACTGTAACTGGATTATTGCATGTTACTAACTTGACTTCTACCCTGGAGTATTTGTGCTTTTTCTCTCTGCAGGGTCATGTGGATGGCGGCTGGATCTGCTGCTTTGGACCTGCTTGATGTCCACTGATTACAATATGATGATGATGACTACAATTATTATTGTTGGTATTATTATTATTATTATAGTATAGTATTTTCCCATAAGCTAATGCTAAATGTTATATTACTATTATTGTTATTATCAACCTGGGATCCCTGCTGCTGCAGCCCAACCCTTGAGAAGCGGAAAAAAAGCGGATTACCGTAGCTCATAATAATTATGCTTCTTCCTCCCGGCTGTCTCTCTCCTCCCATCTATCTCTCGCTCCTTTCAAACCCAACTGGTCATGGCATTAGGCCGTCCACCCTGAGTCTAGGATCTGCCCGAGGTTTCTGCCCATTAAATAGCAGTTTTTTGTCACCACTGTTTCCAGGTGCTTGCACACTGAGGGATTTGTTGGGTTTCTGTAAGATAATTACATAAAGAGTTGGTATAGACCGATCATTTTTCGGCTATCCCTTTAAGACTTCCCATGTCAACTGCATATCCTCTCTCACAACATCCACAAACCTCCTCTTTGGTCTTCCTCCTTTTTCTCCTGCCTGGCAGGTCCATCTACAGCACCCTTCTACCAATAGTTAGTGTAGTGTCCAAGCCATCTCAATCTGGACTCTCTTACTTTGTCTCCTAGTCGTCTAACCTGGGCTGTCCTTCTGATGACCTCCTTTCTAATCCTGTCCAACCTTGTCATTCTCAGAGAAAATCTTAACATCTTCGGCTCTGCCTCTTGTCTTTTCTTCAGTGCCAACGTCTCTAAACCATCCAGCAGAGGTGTTCTCACTACCGTCTTGTAAACCTTTCCCTTCACCCTCGCTGCAACTCTTCTGTCACAGTTACCTCCCGACATCCACCTCCACCCTGCATGCGCTCGCTTTTTCACCTCTTTTCCAGACTCCCTGATGCTCCAAACAGTTAACCCCATGTTCTTGAATTCTGCACCTCCCTTTCATTCAAACACATGTGTTCTGTCTTGCTGCGACTGACCTTCATTCCTCTTTTCTCCAGCACATACTTCCACCTCTCCAGGTTTTTCTTCACCTGCTCCACGCTCTCACAATACAGATCATAATCTCATCTGCAAACATCATAGTCCATGGAGACTCCTGCCCGACCTCATTTCATCACTGACAGGAAATAAAAAAATAAAGATGGTAGGCCTGCACGATTAAGGCAATAATGGTGATCCTGATTATTTTTGATCAATGTTTAGACGCTCTTGTGTGAGTCATGCAGGAGCCTGACAGCAGTGAGTGGTCTGCTTGCCCAAAAGACACTGTGAGCAGGAAAATACTCCACAGTTGTGAGATCCCTCTCTATTTCCTCCTACTTTTGACTTACAGACCAAGTAATGCCACTTGTGTAAGGGTATTAGCTATTCTCCAGGATGTTGACTATTTTCCTGAAGCTTTCATTACTAACAGTGTTTATTGGACAAAGGGAATGTGATTGCATTGGTGATTTCAGCATGTCCCAGTCAGATGGATGAGGTTAAGTTCTGTCCAGGGTTGCCGGTATGGATCTGTGAGCAGACGTTTGTGGTTTATTTCGTGTGCCTAATTGACTCTAAATTAAAAAATACTTCCAAACAGCAGCTGATGATCCGCTTCGAAGGACTGACGCTTCACATTTGCTTCTACAGACAATTACGTTTGGTTTCAACCATCAGCTATGTGCCTATAATGACGCTTCTTTAATGTTAAAATTTTTGTCTGGATTGATTTCCACAAAATAATTTAACACTCAGCAGAGTACAGGTAACAACTGGGATTGGTCAAGATGGCTTATTTCTCATTGCATGCTGTCCTATAAATTCGTGGACAGTTTATGACTGTTTATATAGTAGGGTTAGGGTTAGGGTTAGGGTTACATTTTTCTGTATCTCTACTTTTAAGGAGTGATGAAACAGCTTGAATCCTCATCATCTAACTCAGAGTTTTTTTTGTTTGGATAATCAGGATTGGAGGACCAAAGCTGCATGCTCGACTAAATATGTAAAAAGATTATGTTTAGTTATATTTAATAATAATATTTAGTTGGCTTAAACACATACAATTTTGGTCAGTAAGGAAAAAGCTTTGAATGAGCGTATATTCAAAAGATACATAGGCTAGGCTAGGCTAGGTAGTTGATCTCAAATGTACAAGGACTGGGTTCAAAGTAGGGGTGGGCAATTAATCTAAAATTAATCGAAACTGACATAAAGGGCTTCTTATCGACGTAATCTTGCCCATATCGTGTTTTTTTAATATCATATCTGATACTTTAACCACTGTGTTCATGTTCATTTGTTAATGTACTGTCCCTTAAAACAACATACTAATGAGTGTGTTGTCACGTGACTACGCCCCATCCAGAACGTGACATGGAATTCAACATGGAGGAGAATTCTAACAGAGCGACCATGAGCAAAGCGAGAAGATGGACTAAAGACAAATGCAGTGTCCGCGGCCAAAATCGGCACATTTGGCACGTCAGAGATGATAGCAAAAAGGACCTGAAAAAAATATGACACAAAACGACGCCAATGTTATAAAAGCTGCAGAGCCCAATAGATGGACACGGGGGCAATGTTTTGGAAACAGGCTGCACCTGGTAATCGGTAAATCACATCAGTTAAATAGACACAATACTACAATATTCAATCACGTAAATGGGGATTTCTGGGTGGTGACTGGCTTGTGTCGTACATGACACAAAAAGTAATGTATAAATAAAGAGTTTTACTGTGTTACTTACAATTATGTTGCAGCTATTTTTCAGCACATTAAATACTGTGACAACAATAATAAACTGCTCATATAGCACCTACCTGAATGTTACCATGTGCTCGATAATAAAAGTTCACACTCCACTGTAACAAAACGCTACATTGAGTCATCATTAGAGTAGAGATAAAGAATCGCTCTAGAAGTGTTATTAATCTAATATTATCCAAGTTGCTTAGAATTATGAATTGTTTCTCCTCTTTTATTATTATTCTTTATTTTGCTTAAGCAGTATGTTAAATCTTCAGGTATAATCCTCACTAAAATAATAATACATTTTGTATGTGTGTCTGTGTTTTCATTTCAGGAAATGCAATGAAAGATCCACGTGTGGGGCGGACAATAAGGGTGTGTAAAAAGAGTGTCAACTTTTCTTATAGTTGAAAGAAAAAGAAGGCGTTAGTGAAGGCGCATCAACAGCTGAACCTGCGACAGCACAAGCTGAAAACAGCAAGAGCCATCCGTTGGGGATGGATGCAGGATACTGCATTGATCTTAAGCAAAAGATTCTTGATTAATACAATATTTTGTTACATCCATAAAACAATTCATCCATATATTATTAATCCTTTGCGGGTTCAGTAGGAGGCCTAATCTAATCCCTGTTGATACTGGATGAGCGGTGGGGTACACCCTGCAGAGCTCAAACACAGGGTTGATACATGACCCCATTTCACACAGTCTGTTTGAAGTAGGATTGTTGCACCTTGGCGCATGGTTGTTCTGTGTGAAAGTTAAAAAGATAGAATTGGGACCGTTGTTTTTTGCCCCAGAGTCGGCAGCAGAAGAAGTAATAGCAACAAATCAACATCTGTTTAAATGCATGCTGGTAAGGTGGTGGGACAAGAAGGGGTGTGATGAGTTGACGAAATCTGTGAAATCCATATCAGAAGATATAAATATCAGATGAGGGTAGAAAGTGAACCAAAAATGTCTTCAAATTGGGTGAGAGAGCTCCTCAGACTCTAGGCTGAGGACAAAATGAGATCACCATGCTGCCGTCGGTTTGTCCATTACAAATAAAGAAAGGCAGCAGGGAGAAAAAGGCCTTCATTGTGTCCTGATCTCTGTAAAAATGGCTATAGAGACAAGCCACCATTAATACCAATGGGTGTCTAGTCTGAGTCTAGTCTGAGAGGTTGATGGAGTAGCCAATTAACCCAATATCCATGTCTTTGGACTTATAGGAGGAGGCTGCATGTTGCAGTTTGCCAGGAGGTTCAAACTGTAAAGCCTCTTGCTTTGAGGTGACAGCGCTAATAAGAAGGATTTAGTAACCTTCTACCTAACTGTATTTTTTAATTATCTTTTGTGATCACTGCAATCAGACCATAAAGACAACAGTGACTAAGGCTTCACACTGTGGGGCTTCATTTGTTACCTTTCAATAACCAGGCTGCATTTTAGCTCTCATTAAATACGAATTAAGGCACCCAAAGCCGATGTTAAAAGTTTATAAATCATCTTTCTGCCAATTAAATTAGGCTAATTGCTATATGCTAGATTGCCCGCTGAAGTTCCATTTAATTAAGTGTAGAATTAATTAAACATGTGACAATCACAAAAGTTGTGGACATTTCTCTGTGCTCATGCTTCAGGAATCCATGGCCAAAACAATAGAGAACGGTGACTACCCTTTTATTTCATGTCTAAATGACAGCTAAGGTGAAAATGCAATTGCTGCTTATATGCATAACAAGGTAAGTCGGAAATTAAAATATCAATCAAGAGGAGTAATTATACTAATTGTAAAGGAAAAAGTGAACATGTAGGATCCATTTCAAAAGTTAAATGAGTGAACTGATACTAGCTTATTGGATGTGTTGCTGTCAAAAGATCAACTGCGTCAAAGACGTTTGCAGACAGTTATGATGCAGGGGACATTGGCAGGCAGGAACAATACGTTTTATTACATAACAGTTCAATACAATACAATTTGATAATACAATTTGATATAATCTGATTGTCTCAACCATTGTT
The DNA here is from genome assembly GCA_037951165.1 of Lophius americanus. NCBI lineage: Eukaryota > Metazoa > Chordata > Actinopteri > Lophiiformes > Lophiidae > Lophius > Lophius americanus. The sequence goes on along the minus strand of JBBDHG010000076.1, from coordinate 5,180,004 downwards.
TAATGTATTTTTCTATTTCTTTTCTAAATCAGTTCTATACAATCCTGACTACTCATTTAAGAGCAATATGAACAGAAATGTTGACATTAGCATAAAACTGAGATCTGTCTCAGACCCAGGTTGTTCCCTCTGGTAGAGAGAGGAAGAGCTATGAAATAAAAATATGATGGAAAAGAAAGTGAAAATCTCCTCTCTTCAGTATGATTAAATTCATGAACTTTGCAAAGCCTCTCCGGCTCTGCAAACAAACCTAATATTACACTTTCAGCTCTGGTAAATTGGAGCCAATGAAACTAAAAAAATGACATATATACTATGAGACAACATGAACTCAGCGCTTCAGCCGAGCTATGACTCAAGAAACGTACAGTAACACAACAGGAACTAACTATAATTCAAGAAATTACTCATGAACTCCAAGTAATGTTGTTATTGCCACATGCTTTATACTTTAATAGCTCATTTTTAACTTTGTTCTTTACTTTCACAAACTAATCAACCATTGCATCTATGACAATGAGCAGGTTGTGGTTGATTACTTTAGACCACACTGAGAGTAATGGCTCGAAAAAAGTGTTTAACATCTGCCATTTTCTCTCACCTTGCTTGTGCTAGCTCTAGCTCTGCTAGCAGTCCAATCACGTCGTCTCACTCACCAGCTGAACGTTCAGATTCATCACGTCAACACTGGACTTCATCGCTGTTTGAGCTTACAAACCACTGTTCATTTCCTTTCATCTCATGGAGGAGGATGGTAGATGATAGCTTTGATTTAGAATTCCTTCTAAACTGTGTTGACGCTGTAGCGTGTCAATATCTTCTTCAAAAATATTTACAAAAAAAAAGAAAAGATGTCTCTCGTATTAGTCGATACTGCAGAATTAACAATGGAGCTGATTTGTAACATCAAGGTCGGGCAGTCGACCAGATCCTGATGCATTCATGACAAATTTAAACACCACTAGAAAAACACGTCTATTGAGTAAATTGTCCCAATTAGCTAACTCCTATATTGACCAAGCTAATAGACTGCTACTTTGTGAAGACCTGCAACTGAATTTTATTGCATCAATTTCTGGTGTAAACAAGCTTTAACCACTGATATGTTTCAAATATTTGCATTTCTTTTAATGAACGTGTCAGAAACTTAGACTGATTATTTCTGTGTGGTGCCGACCTGCCTTAAAGTGCAGTATATGCTGTATATATAATTATTCTCTCAGTCTCAGTGGGACTTTCTGAAAGACTCAGAGCTAAGTATCTGTATCATAGTAAGCCTAAACGTCTACATTCTTTGATGGGAGTCATGTTTGAAAACTGTTTCTTTCTCAATATAATATAGCAGAGTTAACAAAAGAGATGTATCTTTCAGGAAATGTAAGCTTAAATGTAAATGTGACTGCTGAGTGAAATCCAGCTGAAGGTGGTTACTAACACTTTATTCTACCACACTTGTGATTCATGAGAGCAGCCATGTTGGGAGAGGAGGTGGACTATCTTGCATGTGCTGATTGTCAGCTTTTACAGCCCAGAGTTCAGGACATCATATCTGTTTATAGTTGACATTGGTGGTTCGCCCTCCTTGTTGCTTTATTACCTACGAAGAATTTATGGACCATAAATCTTCAGAATCAGGCAATCCATTTAAAAAGATACCTATCATATCCATCTTCCCACGACCGGGCAAAAGGTTATGCTTACATTATGTAACATTAACAGAGCGAGAGAAAGGAAGCAAAGCCACCAAGAGAAAGACTTGAAAGCTAAAATAAATAAAACCTTATTATTAGCCAATTATTCAGGACAACTCAGTTTCAGAAAGTCATGCAATCACCTAGTATTTCATGATAAATAGTAGCATGAAATCACACGGCTGATTCTATTACGCTTGCAGCATCGGATACTTAATATCTATTAGCGCATGTAACCCATGTGCTCATGGCTGAGAAGTTGTAAAATGTATATGTTCCCATGTTGCATTGTTCCGCCTCAGCTTGATTTTTTAAGAGACTACAAGCAATCTTTACATTAGCATAGATTATGGGCTGGATGTAGGCGCCCTGGACTAATGGTATGAAATAAACTTTAAGATTACAAAGCAAGGGGAATCTTCATAGTTCAACATAAAACTGTACATTGATGTGAACTATAGACGCAGATTAGTAAAAATGAACACTTTAGAGGTTCAGTTCATCCTTATGGGTCATTTTTCTGGTGAATTTTGATGTTTTTGAGAAGATGATTTGACAGGTTCGCTCTTGTTTGCCTCATGGCTTCAACTAAGTAAGCACATAGTTTGACTTTATAAAATGACGAGCAGCTGAAGCTAGCTCGCTTTGTCAGATGGATCACATCGGGACAACAGCATGAGATATTGGATGTGATGCACACATTATCATATCCATTGGCATTTCTCAAAGCAAAGCAGTTTTGTTTTCCCACTCCTTTTTGGCTCTTTATTTTGATATAAGATGAAAACATTGAATTGGTCTGATAAATCTCAAACCAAATAGTACCAGCACACAGCAAAGATACAGACAATACCAGCAGGTCCATGGGAACCTGGCAACAATATGTTAAACAGTGGTACATTGCTTCAGAGGTATTTGCAGCAAAGGCAGTGCACGTCTTAATATACTGAAATTAAATCAGCAAGAAATGATTTAAAATTTAAAAATGAGAGAACTCTACAAATAATATTAATGAAATTCAAGTTTGTGTTTGTTTGAAGCAACTATTAGTGTACACAGCCGTTGAGCCCAAGGCAGGGTGTTTGACTGAACACCAAAATATTCAACGCTTTTGGTGGCAAAATCATAATATCCAAAACATTTTATTGATATGAAACACGAAACATGATATTATGGAATCATAGCATCGGCCGCATCTGCAATGTTCGTCCTTATGCAATAACTAAAAAACGATTTAATGTTACAGCTTTTAATTTTATATTCGCATAGACCTTAGTGCGAGGAAGAGCTGGATTGATTTTTGGGAAGGTCGGTTACATATTCCGGACACAAGGGGGAGCTTTTTCTCAAAAAGTTTCATGGTAATAAATTCTCAACGGCTGGTCTGATTTACTCCAAATTTTGTGCATATGAGTAGAATTTTATGAAAAGTGCCCAATGTTTTTCTGACATAAGACACATAAATAAAGTTTTAAAGTCGCATTAAAGCCGATGGGTAGCATATCTTTAGCTACCATCTTTGTGACATGGCCGGTCTTTGTTTGTCAGCACATCTAATATAAAACCTGCTGACACACTTAAAGTAAGCCATGTTGAAGTGTGGATGTACCGACAACTGCTGGGTTTTCTAGTTTTACCTGGCAAAGTTGATAAAGCACATCGTTGTCCTTGAGGTCGGAGCCTGGACACCAAATGACATGTTTTGACATTGTAATAAACAATGATAACGTGAGTTGTCTGATTGAATACTATTGTGCCAGATGTGGGGTTTCTAAATGTGTAGCCTTCATTTGTTAACCTTAAAATGTGCTGAACAATTTTTTGACCTTTGAAGTGTGATCTATATTGATTGCCAGATACTGTATTTCCATCAAAGGTGAGCAGCATGACCAAGTTGGTAAATATTCAGTTAGGTCAACCTGTAACCGCTGAGTTGAACACAGCTATGAGCTAGGACTGAAAGCCAGGGCTTCTTTCAAAATAGGTTCAGGCCCTTTATACACCAGCATCTCAGGGAAGTAAATCAATTCATGCTTGCCATGAAACGCTCAAAGTAGTCGTTTGGGACCAAACTTTCAAGTTTGTTATGAAAGGCGATGTAAGTTGACCCTGTCTGTGAAGTCATCATAACACAGCATGTAGTAAAGCCCGAGTCCTTCTAAAGATAAAGCAACATTGTCAGTGAGAAAATCTCATGTGCCACAACCAACAACTTCAAAGGTAATAAATCAAAATTTCATCAGTTTTATAGTTACTCAGATAGTGCACAAATTAACTCATCTCTACATGCTGGTCCATGCAAAACACGGGCTAATTACTTAATAATTGAAAAGACAGCTAGAATGAATACTTGATTACTGGAGTATTCAATCATGAGAGCGATTATCTGTTATAATTTTTATCATCTGCTTCAGCTATTTTTTTAAAAACATTTACATCATCTGGTTCCACCTTTGACAAATGTTTTTTTTTCATAAATGAAGGATATCAAGATTAAGTGTCTAAAAATAGAGTGAGCTTTTCAAACATTTTATAGACAAAACAATTAACTTAGAATTGCTTGAATAATTACAGTAGAGATGATTGCAGATTTAGTTTGTTATGGCAGATAATGGGGTTATAATAAATGAGAAATATGTCAATGCCGTTTAGATGTTCCCTAACCTATGAAGAAGCACCACTTTGCCAAGGGCATAAATATTAAAATACAGGAGCGCTCCCTTGACTGAAAATGATTCACTTTTGTTGGAGGTGCTCTTTTAATGAAGATGTATGTAGACATGAAAATCACAAAGACACTCCCAAGCAAAAATGCCCTTTATTGTCATGGCATGGTCATTTAGACCATTAAAACGCAAACTCTAACACGTTCAACATGGAATAAGATCAGTACAATCTAAATCAGACTGTAGGCCTGGGGGTTTATTAAACTGTTATTAATCAATCCAAAAGGCTTCTTTTTGGTTAAGCACTTTGTCTGCATATAACATTTTCTTTTAACCATCAATGCTTTGTGTACTAACAAAACTATGGATGTTAAAGTAATATGCGAGGATATGTTAGACAAATTTATCTCATTTTAATACATTTGTTTTAACACCACTTGAGCAGTCTGACACTTTAATGGGTACACTGACTGTGAAGGCTTAAAAACAACTTAAAACATCTTTGACAGTATCAGCTATATAAATACGACATTAAATTTACTCTACATCCCGTAGTTTGTAAACATTTTGAAAAAATAATTTAACCCATAGGTCGCCATTGCTTTTCACATTGCAATGCATTGTGGGCAGTGATGTCAAATGGTTGCATTGGCTGGCTTCTGAACCGCTTATCCTAATTCAGGGGTTAAAAATGTCGAATGACCAGCCTTTTCAATATGAACTGGAGCGTGATAAAAACAAGGACAACTTGGGAAACTTAACTCAAACCGATCAAGCACAAGAAGACAAAGAAAGACGTGATGAAGCCAGAGTGGGACACAATTGCTGTTGTAGGGGAATTGTGTCGCTATGGCAGCCATGAGGGAGAGTGTTTGTTGTTAAGAGCTCCACTTTTGTCAAAAGCTGTTCAAGGTCAGTAGGATCTATGTGCTGTTCAAGGTCAGCACATAGATCCTACGATCGTTGTACGATATATCTTTGACATCATAGTCGTGTCCGATGGTCCACTTTCAGACTCTCTCCATCCGTGAGCTGGTTCAGATTTTAGCAGGAGGCGTCAAGCATCTCCTGTCTTTGCCAATTGTACAGCGATTGTCACTCGCTTTTCGTGGTGTCTAGTCTCTTTGTGTGGAAATATTGCAGGAACAACATCTCATTTTAGCCTTTGTTTATAACCAGCATGACATGTAAGCTCTTTTAGTAGATGTGGTGGACAATCTACAAATAATTTTCCTATATTACTTACCAAAACTTAAATAGAAACTGCCTCATTTGTCAAGCGTTCACAGAACAAATGTATATTTATTTAAATTGTCATCATTTCAACTTCTCCTCCGAGAAAGTCGTTGTAAGAAGCTTTATTCACAACTCCTCGGCCATAATCGGAGGTAAGAGTGTTTTTAATCCAGTTTCCTGTGATGGATCCAGAGATTCTTAATAAATAAAAGCCCTGAAGTGCAGCCCTTCAATTATATCGTTCATTTACGCTCTAAAAAATACAAGTGTGTATATGTATGTGTGATTAAAACAACGAGGAGGAAATAAGCAGGCAAATCCGCCCATCTGTTTTTTTTTTATCTTCGGCTCAAGACTTGGAGAATATAAACAATGTTTTTATCTCTAAAACATAAATAAATCAAGAGCAGATTCTAGGTATTCGTAGAAACAGTTAACGTGTGTTGAATTGTGAATGGATACCTAATCACGTACTGCTACTGTAAATAACAAGCACAGCCTGTTTTCAGAGCAGGACCGGAGCTTTCACCTTATCGCACTCTGCAGGCAGGGGAATCTTAACACCGCAGCAGAGTTAAAGACACATGTGTGTTGTTGTTGCTTCTACTTCTTATCACTGTCATCGATCTGCGTGTTATTCGTGGGTGAAAGGAGCGTGCACTCAAGATAAGGTGTTCGCAGATACCGAGTGATTAATGTATATAGGTTATCTCCGTGATGGTAATATCACTCTTAAACCCCAGTTTCATTCTGTTATGTAGGAACCTATGCGCTTCTCCTTTGTAACACCATTTTGATGGAGCTGAGCGACAAATTATCACAGCTGGCGCTCTTCAGAAAATAGAACCATATTCTGTAGGTCATCAGTTTAAATCGCTGAGAAGGAACCATAAGTATAACTACGTTTTTCCACAAAAATAATTCAGGTAAGTCAGACAACATCCAAAAAGGAACAATAAAGTTTGCAATAGTTGGAGTGGACGGGTCAAAAAAGAGTCTATGGTTGTGAGTATTTACAATATTTTCCTATCGATTTTTAAACAGTTTCTTTCTTAGAAAAAGGGGGCGGCTAGAGCTCAGTGGGGAGAATGGCCATCCCCCAATCAGAAGGTAACCGGTTCGAGCCCCAGCAGGTCCACATTTCTTTCAGCAAGACTATGTAACCCTAGCTCCACGGGCGCTTCAATGGGGCTATAATCTTGCCTATTTATATTTATATGTTCATTAATGTACACTGTCCCTTTTATAAATGAATAAAAAATAAAATAAGAACATTTGGTACGGCTATATCAGATGAAGTGTTTCCTTAACATAGAAACTAAATAAATATAATGGTAAAACATTTATACACACATATTTTTCACATAGAGATTTGGGTAAAAATGTGCTTGAAATAAGTCCAAAACCTCAAGGAAGGATATTTCTGCTAAAAGGTGATACTCTGGTGAAAATCACAGCAGATCCATGTGATGTAATGCCAGGGGTCAGAGCTCACCTTCGGTATGGTGGGCCAGTTAGCGAGAGCTGTCAGCTCTGCTTTGGTGTTGCTACAGCAGCAGTGATGTACTGGGAAATAATACAGATGAGCTAAAACCATTCAGTCAACTTCACCCTTGATCCTTTCCGAAATTGCTTTTCTCTTCTCTAAATAGAGGCTGTGCCATATTGACAAAAAAAATCTGGATCTTGCCAATTAAATGAATGAATGACATTTTTGCATTCTTTAAGATACGTTTATAATTCATTTGGGACTTTTCAGTGAGGGTGCTCTAAAAATTAGGTTTTCCCATTAAATATGCTAGTCGCCCAAGTTTTTCTCCTGCAACACTCCCGACCAGCCCTTTGACAGTAGCAATGAAATACTCTGGGGAGATAGTTCCAGGGATATTCAACTATCAGTCATAAGATTGTAACCACTGACAGGTGAAGTCAGGATAACATTGATTATCTCCATACAATGGCACCTGTCAGTGGGTGGGATATATTAGGTAGGAAGTGAACATTTTGTCCTCGAAATGGATGTGCTGGAAGCAGGATAAATTTGAAAAAAACTGATTGACCAGCGACAGGGTCTTGAACGCCCAAGGCTCATTAATGAGGAGAGAAGGCTTTCCCCTGAACCCAAATATGCTCCCCGGCACTTCAGGGGTGTTGTTCCATCAGGGATGGGTCAAATATAGAGAAATAATTTCACTATGTTATACTGAATATGACTAAATGAAAAGAAAAAAAGGATTAATTATTATTGTTATTGTTGTTATTGGAGCAGCTGGATAGTTTAGTGGGTTACACCATTGCCTTACTGTCGAATCCCAGTCAAAAAGAAGACGTGGCAGAAACTCAACGTGGACCTTAAGGCAAGGTCCACATAGTGCTACCTGCCTACCCAGCCACATCTAGTGCCGGTCCAAAGCCCAGATAAATGGGAGGATTGTTTCAGGAAGGGCATCCGACGTAAAAAAAAACCCTATGCCAAATCAATATGCGTAACGAGACAATCCTCTGTGCCGACCCCCTAAAAAGGGAAAGAGTCAAAAAAAAAAATACATATAATTAGCAGTTGTTTAATTAAAGTCATGAGAAGGAACACAATACATTTACCATTATGTCCTCATAACTGAACTTTGTGTCTGCAGTTAATGTTGAATGGCAGGCATCAAAGGTTGTGTCATTATCCACGACCCTGATTCTTTCAGTGTTTAAAGCCAACCATGCCAGTTTGGTATGAGAAAATACATTAACAAAAATGCAGGATTGTGCTCTCTTCCTTTTTGCCAGTCCGACCAGTATGCAAGATCTTTAATGCCTTCTGCATTAAAACCTTTAGATACAAAAAAACATAGATTTGGCCCAGCATTAATCCTTTTTTTTAACCTTCTTATCTCTTCTTAGATGATTTCCATTTGTACCCCTTGTGTACTAATCCATATGGTGTTTTTGTGTGATTTGGTTATGAACTGCTCACAATGAGTTGCCACTGGTGGGATGAATAAAGTAGTTTGGATTGAAGAGTACTAATTAAAGTGTAGATCAAATCTCACTAAAAACAAAACATGAGAGCACTTACTGAGTAAAAGCTGAGTGTGAGTCTGGACAGATGCAGCAACCGTATCTAAAAAAAGTAATAATATGTTGAGTGATAAATCCAATGTTTATGTTTGCAAACAGACATTGCTCCGGAGGAAGTTGATACGGTGAGTCTCAACCATCATCAACCCCTTGAATGGCTTTAACAACACTTCCATGACTTAAATATGATTTATGAATTATATGTCATTATATGACAAGCATACAATGGAATTTCCAAGTACCTGTGGTGCAAGAAGGTAATAATGCCTATCATCATACAAATAAATAATTTTAAAAACGCTAAGACACTGAGATTAAGACAACTAAACATTTATCTCTCTACCCTTTGTCAATAATATATAACCATATAAAAATAGTAATAATAATAATAATAATAAGTGTGGCAAGCTCTGAATCACTCCCATGGAACTGTTAAGGTAATTAGGGAACTATACTCCCAGATTACACAGAGGATTGGTCGTCCTATACGGAGTTAGGGAGTCGTCTAAGTCAAATGTAAATGTAAGAGAACAAAGAAAAACTTCTGGCCACACAATATGAGCTGTGCTGCGGTGTTTGGTATTTCTTGCCTTGTCAATATTTACCTCAACACATTGATGTGGGCTCATACTGTAAATTGGTCCTTTCTGTAATGAGATTTGTTCTGCCCCACTCCATGATAACCAGAAGCCATGTGCAAATCAGGCCAGGATTTAAAAGTGAAGCACCGTAATGAGCACAATTTTGCAGGCCCCCGTGCAGCTGAGCCAACCCCCCTGTCAGTAACCCGCTGTGTGGTAATGACTGTGTATGTCGCTCTCTAAGGCTTCTTCCTCAAACGTCCATGCAGATATAGAACTGTAAACACACGTAAAGACTAACAACGGCATTGTTTATAAAGTCTTCCTTTATACATTTTTTTACCTCATACACACTAATAGCCTATTAGCGCTGTTATTTTACCAGCAGTCACATCAGAAAGTGATTCAGCTGCAGATACCCGGCAGACTCTGTCCAATGAACTCTGCTGTTTAAAGAAAGCTTTGTCTGGATAATTCTTAGTGCCTGTGACGGGGTTGACGGTGTTCAACCATAGCGGGCCAGGCTTATCTGCAGAACTGACAGTAGTAGAACCTAATAAAGTATAAAGATACATTATTTTTTCCCTTTAGATAGGAGTTAACTTTCTCTCTGGCTCTTGGGTGGCAGAATTTTAGTATATACAGTTCATTGTTTCCGCCAGAGACTTATTATTGCTCTCCTGTTGGAACCCATGGCAATAAGTCTCCCCACTACAGCCAACAGACATTGTTTCAGCTTGAGAGTAAGTCCGACCCCAGGAAGGATTTACCCCTTTAACTATAACTAAGATACTCATCAGCTTTAGCTCTGAAAACATATTACAGTAACAGGAAGTTTCCTAGAGTAGAAATATTCCAATTAATTTATTTCAAAGTACAATCCATGAAATTTTCATCAATTTAACTCAGAAGATTTATGTATTTGGCCATTTCTACATTAAATTTGGTTATTTTATAGTATAGTAGATTAGATAGTTTAGATCGATAGATCGATCGTAGTTTTGATCGATCGATTGATAGTAGTTTACATTTATGTCTTATACACTTCACTATGTTGCTCTTATTATCACGTGCAATATTACTTTACAGTGTTATCATATGCTATATTGCACTCATTATCATCGTGTTATTCTTAGACACTGGTTTACATCTAAGTCTTTTAACATTTACTACATTATTTTCAAAATAATCTGCAATATTAATTTCCAGTATTATTATCAGGTGCAATAATAATTTACAATTTTGTTATAATGTGCAATAAAACACCCATTGTCATATTGTCATTATTAGGTTTTATCTTATGTTTCATAAGTATATAAATAGCAAACTCTATGAAAGACGGGGGGCTAAAACTGTAAGTACACAGACAATATAATGACTAATTAACCCTTAAAGGAACCCTGAAATGCGTTATGTGTCCCTCAGCATATATCATTTTATCTTTGTGATTTTGAAAAAAATATATATAAAATGAAGTCAATAAAAGAGAAAAATATAGCAAACATGAGCAAAAGTTCTATTTTTGCCAGAGGTGGGAACACAATAGACAGAGGAACGAGGGTGTGCTAGGCTCATTAGTTGCTGAGGTTCTGCACAGGATGCAAGACTTTTCTTTGAACGTTGGGGTTTGGACTAACGTCGACATATTGGTGACATCAAAGGGAATATCTGAGAAGCAGAGAGGTACAGCGCTCCACGCTGGTGTGTAGCGCAGAGTGGCATCAAAGTGTGCGTGTGTGACAGAAGGAAATGAGTGGAAGGAGAGGAAGATGATTTGTGACATTTTGCATATGTTGATTTTTTTTCTTCAAATCTCAGTGAGTGTTCACATGCAAATCCGCATTCTTGTGATTCAGACGCTTGTGTCAAATGTTTTGACTGTTGCTGCTTAAATGATGAAACATCAATAATGCTTCACTTAAGTGTCATGCTATCAGACAAACATGTCATCATCTATCAAAAATGAGAGGTTGACCGCGAGAGAACTTTTAAAGGCTGATTTAGTTAAAAGAAAGAAAACTAACACAGTTAATTGATGCTGTTCTCATTTTCCAACTGCAGTAACATACAGCGTGTAGAAGATGTCATGCCCATTGACTGACCATTACAATATTGCAACATCACCAGATATCCTGGTTCTAAGCAGATGGTGAGTACAATTTTGCAGCAAAGGTGAAAGGGAAGGTGGCAGATGTCATCTATGATGTATGGAGTGGAGACTGTGACGTTTAATGAAGCCGAGTTGGAGGAGTAGGCGCTGGGAACCCTGATTTGTTTTTTTTGGATAGATTGGTAATACGGTAAGGGAAGCTAAATTGAGGTCCAGACACGTCCAGAGAAGGATGCTTAGGGTAAAGCTGCCAGGCCTGACAAAATGAGGAGGGTCAAAAAGCATGGATGTGGTGAGAGAGGACAAGAAGGTGGTGGGTGTGGTAGAGAAAGAAGAATGGGGGAAATTGAGAAGAGAAAACAGCCAAAAGAAGAAGAGGTGTTATCCTGAGTCTGTGACATTGCAGCCGTAGTTACAACTTTGTGAGAGAGAGTAGAAAAGCCACTGATTCAGGGGAGATGTGTCATTCGTAAAACATGTGGAATTTAATCAAAATGGAAAGCAGAGTTTCTTTCTGGCAAAGTCACAGGGGATAGGGAGCAGAGGGAACTTGAAATACATAAGTCAGACCTCATCCAATAAAAATGTATTTTGTAAACCAAAAAGTCCCTTGTGACACATATCGTAGCTTTATGATGTGCTGTTGCAGCATGGCAGCTTCCTTATTCCCTGTGTGGATGTCTCTGCTCTCTGTTTACCCGTGCATAAAGAAGAAAACAAAACCCAGCAGATGAGGGAGCTTCCCCGTTGAGATGCAGAGCTGGGTTAGAGCGACGGTTGCGCTCTTGAACTCTTTTTCTAATTCACTCTCCTACCCAGACAAAATACACAATCACACCCTGACTTTTGTGCTTTTAATACAAGGGCATTGCCCCTTTTTATAGGGTATTTTCTTTGTATGTATGTATACGTGTAAATCAAATATAAATATTATGTTGCTTGTATATTTTTACCGGAAACTTGTAACACTGCCTGGGACTGAAAATCACAAAACGAAGTGGTGCTGAGTAGGTGTGTGCATGTGGGTGTCGTTGGCGGTCCGTATGTTCCATACAAAGAATCAGTGACAAAATGTCACAGCAATTACTGCGCCTGTACTCAACTCTTATCCTCCAATGTTCTCTTTCAGCTCTGACAGATGAAACATTGTTCCCACATAGTTCCCCCCAAATTTAAAAATAGGGAAATACTTAAAGCTACAGAGTGTGACTTAGTGTGTTCCGTCACAACGCTTGAATGACAAAAGCCACCCAGTGCTTTGGGTGAAATGAAACAGAAAATTGTTCTGCTCTTGCAGAAAATATCATAATGACTCTCAATTATCTTTGTAGAGGAACCGAAGTTAGAGCACAGTAACTGTGTAATTTTCACGCTACGTTCATAGCATACATGTAATGAACGTACATGATAATGAAATTAAGCAAATGTCATAATCATCATCTGGGGGGAGAGAATTGAGATTTTTCTGCAGGTACGTCCAAGGATTGATGAAGACATTCTCTCCCCCACAAAGATCTGCTCATATGAAAGGTTCTGTCTGTGTGGTTACGTGTATTGTTTCAACAGAGCTGTTGTACGCCAAAGATGTATACCGATGCATTTCTCATGCTGACATTCAGAAACTGACCTTTTTCATGTTTCTGCAGTATTTTTCAAACAGTTGTTCCAATTTGAATAGCTTTAACTTTGAAAAGTTAAAAATACACAAAGCTTTAACTTTGAATAGTAAATTCAAAGTTTACAATTCAATTCAAAGTTAAAGCTTTGAATTTACTATTTTAAAAGTAAATTCAAAGCTTTAACTTTTACCCCCTCTTTTAGGGCGAGCAGCACCTCCATAATGTAAAATCTGCAATTCTATCAATCATTCTAGCAGTGGCAGCAGAAATATGGAAGCATAAATAGGATGGATTTTTAGCATGACATTTATAGACCTCCAATCACCAGCATCTTCATCAGTTGCATCAGTCGTTTTTTTATCCCATGTCCTGGCATTTTTTTGCTAATTGACAAACCAGTTAAATCCAGATGCTAATATATGCAACGGTATTCTTTCTGCAAAAATATCAGCAGTTCTCATCAGCCGTTTACATTTATCCGATAGCACACATTAACAGTTCTCCATTGTTAACTTATTAACTTTTTTGTTGACATCATTAATATGGTTCTCGCTGTACCCTTCATGGGTACAACTTCTACCTCCTCATCAACTACCCGGTCTTCAGAGATTCACTAACTTTATGATTTCTTCACCCTCAGCAGCGTCATCAGCCACCACCACCAGTGTCCACGGGAGTAACGACCCTGCTGCTGCTCATGAGGAGGGCGATTGAAGGACAATCGCCATCTTCCTGACAAGTCTGAGCGCAAAATACTTTCTGACAGACTAATGACCACATATTATCTGCTGCAAAAGAAAAAAATCATCTTTATTTCATTTAAGTTTCCTGATTCAGATCACTTTTCACTATTTGCTTCGTACAGAATGTGACACTATTTCATACAAACTCCATGCTGAGCGGTGAGCAAAAACAAATATTGGCAGCTTGAGTGATGCCAATGGTTAGGTAACGTGAGTTTTTCAATCTGCGTCATTTTCAAATCTTAGAAACTATGATAATGAACAAATACGTTCAGTTTGTTAAATTATAAATATGGAATCAAGACATCTTATGTCAGTGGTCCGGGGTGTTGTCAAATTTGTTTGTCCGTGACTCACATCAGAAAAAAAACGCAGAAATGTGTGAACTGAAGTCATTGCTAATAAAGTGAAATTGTAGATAGAGGCATTACTTTTTCTTTCGGAAAGGAAGGCCGTATATTCACTGGGGTCGGTGCAAATGCAACGTTTGAACCATTAACATTACTTCACATTTGGGTTTTCATCAGGTTTTTTCTGTTATTTATTATGTACTATTTGGTTAAAACTACACTTCCTGTGCTCTGCTTTAAAGAAAAAAATTTGTACATATTGATATAATTTTACATAAAGTACAATGGCTTTATTAATACTTAAAGGAGTTACACTATCCATGGTCTGCAACTCACATCAGACATTTTATTTTTATTATTTATTTCAGTTCTTCTTCTGCTAACATCAGATTACTAGATAGCTAATAAGCTGCATCACAAAAAAATGTACAGACATGTTGAAAGAGCATGTAAATGTCAAATGTGGACTGGGTCTGGTAGGATGCCTGCGTGACCCTATCAACTCAAAGATTATTATTATTAAAAACACTGTAAGCCCATGGTTAATAAGCTAGGGTAAAAATCTGCTCTCGACTTCCCCCGCTGGAGTTCAGACTGTCGTGCTGTCACTGTCACGCTTACTGGGACACTCAATTAGAACCACTGTGAATGTTACCGCGAATGGCCTTTGCGACCCACCACAACTAGTCAAAATGTCTTCGTTGAAAAACTCCACAAGCCCACACAGCAAAGAAATAAGGCATTATCGGAAAAAACAAGGGAAAACTCTATATATGGATCCACTTAACTGACTAATTTGCATACGGGAGTTAATTTCTTTAGACTTAGAAGTGTAATACATTCAGGCAATAATGCGCACATGAACGCATGTACACTGGTGTTTTTCTCACGGCAAATCCTCCCTCCATGGATTTAATTACTTTGGAAATCCTCATCACGAGCCTGCATGTAAAGCACTGTACGTGACATGACCGCAGTGTCTGTCCTGCAGTGCTGGCGTTAAATTACACCGCCGTAGGAAGGCAGGTCTACAAACTGTATGGCAGATCATTTTCTCTGCTATTCACGCAGGCTTGTTTGAGTTCCTCCTCTCATTTCATGCACTATAACCCTCTCAGATGAGGAGCTTAGAGCTGCTCTGATACCACCGTTGAACTATTACTGAATATCTTATTGCATTTCATTATTCAATTTTTAATTACATTTTAATGGGATATATTTACAGAATCCTTTTAACCGCTCAGATCAGAAGATTCAATCTTTATCACAATGTAACATTTATTGTTGTGCAAATATCTGCACAAATAAACCTTTAGCAGATTTTTCTCATTATACAGATTCAATCACATGTTTGAACTGCTGCAGGCTGTTTCCTGATTTCAAAGATGAGTTAGAGGTTTTCTAGTGTTCTCATATATAGAGAAATAATAATTGTTTAATTCTTAAGCAGATGATGGTTTTTCTCTTTTAGAATTTCATGACTTTAAAATTAGCTCATAATTACTACACTTATTCTAATGCCCTAAAAGAAAGAATTACAGTATCTGAGGTAAACAGTTTTCTTTATCACTCTACTTCAGAGCCTGCCTTCTGATCGCTATCTCACCCGCACACAGGTCCTCTGCAAAGTCATGAGCAGATCAATGTTTCAGTATCAGCATCCCTGTCTAGATACGAATCATACATGCAGACCCACCATGTAAGCTATTCATTTCCCCTCTGTGTTCTTTACATTGTTTAAGTACTATAGAGTTCAGCATGGCGTTAAGTCGCCATAGAATGAAGGCACCGGTTTGGATATAGTGTATTTGCTCAAGAAACCATAATTATATTCACTTCTGATACAGAAAAAAAAAGGATAAGAAATGGAATGAATGTCTTGGATTATCTTTGTTTCTGACCATTTATCAACATTCCTATGTTCCTTCGTCCACCAGCCTCCGAGAGCATTATCAATTGTCCTTTTATTGAGATAAACTGAAATGAACGAAATAAATGCACACACAGACACACATGTGTAATAATATAAAGTGCAAATATAAATGAATACAACCGGAACCACAGTATTGTCCATCTTAACAAAATAATAGCAAAATGACGTACAAACAAATCATTTCATAGGCTGCTAAAAAGGTAAAAATAAGCTCATTGAAGAAATCCTTTATGAGGGCACAACTTTATACTCCCATATGGGAGATTATATTGAATTCTTACAGACATATGGATGGACGGAAGGACATATGACAAACAACATATAGCTAAACCTAAATGGCCCATTGGTGGGAGCTTAACAAAAATAAATCCATTTTCGCGATTAGCTTCAGTGATTTAAAAAAATTCTGTAATCCATATAACATGGAGTATACCGACACTACAAACACAGAAAAACAAATAAATACACATCCAATAGCTTCCCTGAAGACCCTTTAGTGTAGTTACTCTGATGTACTGCGTTTTATTCCATTTCTGTACATGATTTGTTTTCGTGATTAATTGTGAAGGTTGGTACCAAGGCTTCCCCCCAGAGTCCAAAAACATATAAAATGGTTGAACAGGTGCCCTGTTGCTCCTAGATGTGTCTGAGGACGTGAATGCTCACCTCTATAAGGAGACGAGATGAGGTGACGATGAACAGCTGCAGCTGCATATTGGGGAGGCGGGCTTGATGGCCAATGAGGTGAGTGGGACATGTATTGTGTGTCTTTGGCAAATCTTCTGCCTGAACCAGTTCATAAGTTTTGCTTCGTTAGTTACTTTTTCTTCAAACAGACCATTCACCAGCACATGTTTTGCACTATGTAAATATTCCTAATATTTCCAACACTGAAATATGAAAGTGAACGTTGCTATTTACAAAGTCAGGCTAGACGTGAAAAGCACTATTGTGTTATTGAGGAGCGAAGCAGGTGTTCAACTAAGGGAGATGAAAGTCACGTTTGCCTGTATTCATCATCATATGTAGGATGTGCGAGGAGAGACTTGGCTTGATTTTCTGTGCCGAAGCAGAGCGAGCTGAAACAATGGTGTGTTAAAGAGAAAATGGTGAGAGCTATACATGTCTCCTGCATACTTTGACATTGAGCTATGTCATTGAGCTTGTCGTCAGAGAAGGGTCCCATGGTAACCTACTGCAGAAAATGAGGAGGCTACATTTCTGAAGAATTCACCACCCATAAGGTAGGCGTGAGCCCGCAATTGTGCAGCAAAAAGAAAGGTGAAAACTAGCCACTTTGTTAAATTTTGTTGTTACTGTACTGCGCACGCCCACCTATTTCAAACCATGCTGCCATCACACATCATCTCCAACCACCCACACACCTACACGCACACACACACAAACACACACACACTACCTTTAAGCAATTCACCCTCTCTGATCTCTATAATCTCTGGCTGTACAACACCATTCTTCCTCCTGGTGGACTTATATTTTAAAGCAGGATGACAAAATAGGGAAACTAATACTAATCATAAAGTTTGTAAGGCAGTGCACCCTGAAAGTTGCTGTTGTTTCTAGAGATCTACCAGGATCTCTCCACCTGCCAGTTTTAGACCTCCTACAAAATTTATCGTCAGTTAGCTGCACAGCCATTATGAAACTAATCTTGTCCATGTAAATGAAAGTTGAAGTAAACCTCAGCTCACAGCTGGAACTCTTTACCACTATGCTAATTTGCTTTATTTTTTCACAATGTGTGTATTTGAGGGCATAGAAAAAAAAGCTATTCAACTGAAAAGGTTGCTAAATGAAAGTCTGCTGTCATGCACAAAGGTGCTCTCTGTGGAGAATGCAGTTGGGGGGGTGGGTCCTGTATTTCTAAAATGTCAACTTTTCACAGATGAAACCATGTTCCAGTCTTGAACAGCATGTACTTTTCAATCAGACCAGGGGTGCTGAAACAGGTTTGAAAAGCACAAAGGTGGATAACTGTTTCAAACAGCAGCAGTCATTAAAGTTACAGTTTATGTCGGCATCTGTCTGTCCCTTCTGGATATGTAAAATCATGACATTTTCAGGTTACAATATGTAGCTCACCTCTCTCGCAGGTTTGCCTCCTCGTGTGTGCTCGTCATATGTTCCATCTATGAGGCTATGGTATGGCAGAAAAGCTCAGTCCATGCTGTATTGATGTCCTTCTTTGCTCCTCTATAGGCTGGCTTGTCAAACTTGTCTCCAGGTGCAGACCCTAGAATCACTTTCGTCATTTCCACTTCAATTACAGCTGTCTTCGTGTCAGGAGGACCTACACTTCTGAACAAATCCAGGTGTCCAAATCCTTTTCGCCCGGCGAGAGCGTACACGCTCAGGTACCGAGCGATCAAAAAAGTCTAACTCATCCCTCCCTTCCTGTCAAGAGTCCTCCACAATCTTGCTGGACAAGCTGTGAGTAATGAGAGCGGAGTGTGAGCCAAGCTATTTGGCTGTGTAATCGCTTTCATAATGCCCTTCATTGAAGGGCCACGGGTAATAAATAAACAACAGAGCGAACGGCGGTGCAGCGTCACCGCCGGTTGGGAGGCATAGTCAAAGGCGAGCAGATTGTAAATTGGTCTTGCCCGGGAGTGAAGAGTGGGGGTTACACCGCTGATGGCTGAGTGGGTCAGATAGTGCCATGGTGAAAGTGAAGCAGATACTTATTATGCTGAAGGTGTGATGGACTGGGAGGGAGAGGAGGAGCAGAGGCAGTCCTGAATAGCAGAACTGTCTATTACTAATGTTGACTGCTGTCCCTTATGATGACAGGGAGTTCCTGTGGGGACAGAAGGGACTCAGAATCCGGCCCCCCCTGCAGAAGTGCTCTTGTGTGCATGCCTGGATGTATATGTGTATGTCTGTGCATTCTCTAGTGTTGGTCTGGGAGCTGCAAGTGCTTATTCTCCTGTAGCGGCCATATGAGCGGCCACACGCACATTTGGAAGTCATCGCAAGGCCAGAGCAGAGCTCTTCGCTGAATGTCAAAATGGAGGTAGGTAGGTGGGCGGGAGAAGAGTCATTATTGTCCCTGTGGGTGGGGGAACCTGAGTCCTTTCTGAGCCCTTGGACTGCTCAGAAAACACAGGAAAAACACGTGCCTTTGAGAATCCCTCAGATGCACACAGTAAAGTGCAGAGGAGGAGGATATCATGTTTTACGATCATAGAACAAGTGAGCATGGGGCGAAGGTGGCTCCACTTGTCCGAAGGTTGGTGGTTGGAGCCCCTGCTCCACTGGTCTATATTTCAAAGTACCCTTGAGCAAGATACTGAACCCCAAGTTGCTCCAAATTGGCTGTTCCATTGGTGTGTGCATAATGGCTTGAATGTTTAGTACAGTCCGTTTGCCATTTATATGGTGGGTGTTACTGTCTGCATGCTGTTTGTATGGTTTAACGTAGGCATTTGTTTTTTTTTGTTTTTGCATTTGATGTAAGATCATTATCATATACTTTGCTTTCACTGACTGGATATTGTTGCAATAGTACTAATTGTCTAATCTAAAAATCTAAATGCTATGTCTACAGTAGGTCTACTTATATGTCTCTGTCTATGGAAGGAGACTAGTTTGCTCAGTATATAATGATGTTCATCCCATCCAATCGCATCCTATCATATGAACTCTTATGCTATAATGAATTGAGTTATTTTGCAGGGGAAATATTTAACTGTTACAAGTGTCAATTTTTTACTGGGAAAATTCATTGCCTACAAAACTGTGTTGAAAACCCCAACATGCCCGGTTTACCAACCTGTCTGGCTACCACACTCCATTAGTGAAAATGAGTTGAACACATACATGTGCCCAATCGTGGTTTCTACAATTGGGTACAATTGGCATTTACAAAACATATTTACAATAAATGTTTACACTGCTTTCAGGACATACTGGATCCTCCTCCTGCTTTCTTCTATCTTTGTATGTATTTCACACTAATGTGGCTAATCTTAAAACTGCTAAACCATTCAAATGGCCAATACTTGGAGTTATTGTCCTGGACCATGACATTCTGACATTTTCCTTCAGAATTTCCTGGGGCTTTCCTGGCACTAAAGCAGTAAAACATCCTCATGGCATTACACTGCCGAGGTGGCATACTTTATCGTGGGTACAGTGTTCTTTTTGTGGCATTCGGATTGATTTAAGATGCAAAGTGGCCTCTGATTTCCAAAGAAATCAAATCTAGATCACCAATACAATACTATGTCAAACTCCCTGAGGTTCATCAAGTTTGTAGGAAAATTAAGATGAGCCTTGATATTTTTTCTAGGTTAATAGTGGCTTTTGCCTCAATGCTCGCCCCCATACTTTTGCTTGGTGTCTTTTGAAAAGGGAACCATTGACCACTGAGATGAGAGAGATGAGTAGTCCTCACGATGTTTTCTTTGGATTTTTTGTGATTTCCTAAACAAATTTTTACTGTTCGGAGGAAAATGGAAAGTCGAAGTCCTTCCACTTCCGGGAAGGTTTATATAGGTGTCTATCTGTGGAGTCCCAGTGCTTTAGAAAATAGGTTTGTAACCCTTCCCAGACTGTGTTATTATCTTCTTCCTGAGAAAATCTTTTCATTTTTATTGTCTTTTTAATTGATGTTTTGATGAAGCGTGACGTTTGGTTTATATGGATTTAGTTTCAAACACTTCAACTTCTCACAGGTCCAGTTGGTAGTAGATAAAGGTTTTGGTTCAAAATTACAATTATCATTTAAACTTATATTTTGCATGCAATCAGGTTACCTTTATTTTAGGTTCATTTTATGGGATAACTGCCATCATTTATAATTACAACCAAATCTTCAACCAAAATCTTATAACCAAATCTTATAACCAAAAGAAAGTTAAAGAAATCAGGAAGGGCACAGTACTGTATTATTTTTTTAATAATCTGAACAGGAGGTGACTACTATCTGCATATACTAAGCAACACTCTCAATAAATATTTATCGTCACAGCCATAGTTTTTTTCTTTCTTTCAGAATATCATATATTACTAACCTGCAATCAGGATAGGGATGTACATTGATCCTGCAACTTTGAGTCCTAATATGTTGGCTGTTTGTTTCGGGACTCCAGACTGCGTGATCACTGTACTTTTGATTTTTACTTTTTCTTTCTTGTTGATCTGTTTTCTAGTTTGAATTATAATTCCAGCAAGAAAAGATGCCACTTGAACTAAAGGCTCATGGCTACCACAGCTGTGCCACAGCATTGGCCCTTTTAACTAAAAAATGTTTACATAACATACCACCGACACAAAGTACTTAGTATGCTATGCCACCCACATTGAGCCACCAGAGACAGCTACAAAGCCTCCACTCCCACAGATTGGAGTGGAGAGTGAGCATGTGAGGCACAGTGCTTACGTCCAGAGAAACAGTTTTGGACTGAACTTTGAAAGTTTCGGCTGCATTTTTTACTTCAGCAAGATGCAGCCAAACAGAAATTCTCCAAAATTGTCAAACATGTAAACATGTTTACCAAGATGGAGCTTCAAAAATAAAACTCAAAGATGAACGTTCTGGGAAAACGTGGATTAGACACATATAGAAATAAACTCTTAGATCTTTTTGCCATTCTCCTCATCTTGCACCTAGTTTTAATTTCTCTTTCATTCTTAATCAGGGCTGTGCTGTTGATGCTTTTGGTTTCTTTAAATCTTCTCCCTTTTCATCTCTCTAAAAAGGGAAAAATGAGAAACAACTAAGTTGAAGATCTATGTGACAATTGGCCATAGAAAATCCTGCCTTTTGAACCCAGCTGTAATTTTTATGCAACATCAAAATGGCATTGTGCTCACTGAAGACACTGCAGTCCATGAAAGTCGCCTTATGAAGAGTGCTGTAGCTGTTTTCAGGGAGGGCCCATTCCTCTACATAGAGTTTAGCTTTATCAAAGCCATGGATGGCTATAGAAAGCAATGGCTCTCTGAATATAATAAAGAGGAGAAGGATTTGGGTATGTGTGTGAAATCTCCTCAAAGAAATGGAAAATGAAGCTAGTATACAAAAGAGGCAGGGGGTAAATAGTCAAAGTGAAAATGAAAGTTGGAAAGATTCGCTATGGAAGAGAAGCAGAGAATGAAAAATGTATTGGCTGTTCACTGAAGGTAGCTGTACCTGCATATATCCCTTTGGAACAATATTTTCATTTTCAAGCACTTTCACCTTTATAACTGGTCATTAATACTCAAATATCCACCTCCATAACATACAAACCACTAAAAACTGAAGGTTTTTTTTTGCTCACCAAGTAGTTGAGAGCATTTGAGGGGTCACCTGAGACTTAATGTTCAATTTAAATGAATGCATCAATAACAAGCCAAATGTTGTTGCAGCTGAAACATTTGCTGTTGAAATGGCAGCGAATGTCATGGAAATCTGGCCAGAAATAAGAAGATTCTCACTCTGGACCACAGAGTGTCTTTAGGGGACTTTTGTCGAGTCAAACTCGGATTTCCTTGCAAATACTCCCACCAGAAACGAAAGCACTAAGAAACGCAACATGCTATATAAGCGAATGGACTGAACCGACTGCACATCACCAAACAAACGACTAATGGCTGATTAGTCATAGAAAACATAGTAACTAATATAATCTTGATTTGTGTCAAAAAAGATGAAAGATTAATCTGTTGGATGGACCAATAGACAAGTGGACTGAAGTCGTTGGGTAATATCTGAAATCAATCTGTTTGTTATCCGACTTCATCCACAGACCTGCCGCACTTAGAATTCTGTGTTTAATACCACTTACATTGCACTGTTCACACCTGTTCCATGCTGACCAAAAGTGTAACAGTTGGATAGGGCCAAAAAACAAGAAAATTATCAATCACAAATTAACACTGATTAGACCCGCAGACAAAACGGTGGATTGATTAACCAATGAATTGATTAAGTCATTTATACTTTCTTCGTCCCCTCATACCATTGCGATGCATCACCTTTGTTGGAAATAATCTTCTGAATATATGAATATATATATATATATAAACTGTAATAGTGAGAAACTCTAAATAACATACTGGCATTCAAACACAAGAGGAATAGATATTAGTAAAAAAAATTAAAAATTAATAATATAAATATTATAAAAACATTATTAGAAACAGAAAAAGTGCAAGAAATCTTCGCCATCTGTCTCTTAGTGCGCACGCAAGCACGCAAGGTTGGAAACACACCCATCGGGTGCACCTTCAGGAGGAGGGAATATTTGTCCCGCCCCTTCAATCCTAGAATGGTTTGTCAGAAGAGTTGGAAGAGAATGTGTGTTTATCATCTAAAAGGGTAATTTTAACCAACCAACATTATATTAAGATCATTTGAACTGGTTCGGACTTGTGTTGAAAGGGGTATAATATTTCATTATTCTATTATTATTTCAGCAATGCCTTTTCTAAAGAAAGAGAAAGAAAGAGACAAAATGTGGTTATGAAAAATAAATTATTGAAAATGTTTGAATTTAATCATTGCGCTCATTCAATTATATGCCTCCAAAATCTGGTGATGATGATTCGTCATCACGTCCCGATCTGCCGCCAAGGATTCTTTGTGTTAACGTGATAACTCCAAAACTATTTCATGGATAATTTTCAAATGTTTTACCCACATAGGCCTTAATTTGAGAAATAACTCTAATGTATTTTTTTTCCAGCGACACTAGTACACATACATTGTGTTTTATTATAAAAGTTCATATTTACTCACTAGCAGATGCTTTCTAAGAAAGACACTATTTTTTTTTTTTGGGGGGGCATTCAGGGATTAAATCCTTGCTGCCATAGATGATGTAGCGTAGGCCTTTGAATATGCAGGAGTTTGATAAAACGTTTTGTAAAGGATAAAAAAGTAAGACATATGAGCCGTGCCTCGTTTTATGGACATAAAATAGTTTAAGATGAGGAGAAGTGGGAGGAGGGGGTTTCTAAGACCTTCATTAGATTGTATGTTGTTAGTTTAATGTTAATTCAAATGTTTACTCATTAGAGCAGTGATGTGATGTTCCTGGAAAGTAGAGATGTTTAGAAATTGCAGACAGCTCACACTTGTGAGCGACTGGTTACAGACTCTTCACACGGTCGATTCAGCAAAAGTTTGAATAGGCAGTAAAGGGAATAAAATATCTGGGAAGAGGTATTCAATCCATTGATTTCTAAACAAAAGCAACATGCGGTATTCGTTTGAAATAATCCTGTCATCTGTAAAGAGATGCTGTGACTGGTATGCTTTACGGAGCTCTCTGCACAAGTAGGTATTTGTTTGTACAAAACAACCCTTGGAGTATGCTGGAATGTGTAAGGTTCAAAGGGCGGCGTGAACACTATTTGATGCTTCTCTCACTGTTTTAACCTTGTAAGCATGAGCTGACCACCGTGTGACCTCTCATAGAATCAGATGGTCGTACAGCTCACTTCACCGGCCTGGCTTTGGTGCAAAAGCTTAAAGGCTGCTGCAATACAATCCCGTCCCCATAAAAATCCGTTAAGTGCAGACTTATCGATTGAAGTCATTGATGCATGTGTGGATCGCATTGGACTTGTTTAACCTGTTATAAATTACATGGAGTGATGAAATGATATCTAAAGCAGATGAAGGAGCTGCCTTCATAACCACAATTACTTCCAGAAAGGCAGTGGTGGATGAAGTATTCAGCTCTTTTACATAATTAAAAGTATTTAGTACTGGTGGTATGAAGCTGTATCTGCAGCCCACAGAAGCTGCTCAGGAAGTGCAGCTCCTCCAAGAAGGCACATCCAAACGTGCAATGGCCAGAACATTCGTCGTGTCTATCAGCTCAGTTTCAAGGGCGTGGAGGAGATACCAGGAGACAGGCCAGTAGACCAGGAGAGGAGGGGGCTGTATGAAGGCAACAACCCAGGAGCAGGACCGCTCTCTGCTCCTTTGTGCAAGGAGAAACAGGAGAACTGCCAGATCCCTACAACATGACCAGCAGGCCATTATAGTGCATGTTTCTGCCCAAACTGTCAGAAACAGACTCCATGAGGGTGGCATGAGGGTCCGACGTCCACAAGCTGGGTCTGTGCTCACAGCCTGGCACTGTGCAGAACTGGTAGAATCACCATTGGAGCCCTGTTCTCTTCACAGATGAAAACAGGTTCACACTGAGCACATGTGACAGCCTGCCCAGAGGTGGTAGTGAATGCAAACAGGAACGTGGAGGCCATACACACGACTGAGACTCAATATGAGTTGTCTTCAGGAAAAGAAAAAAAAAGTTGGATCCGCCTGGGATCTAATTTTTCCACTTTGATTTTGAGTATGATTCTGAATCCAGCCCTCAATAGGTTCATTATATTGGTTTCCATTGATTGTTCTGTTATTATCTGTATCTCTTTTATATGAAATATGTTAAAAATATAACATGTTGTCCACACTTGAGTAAAAATACAAGCCTGCACAGTACAAAATGTGCTTTAGCTGCTTTATTGTAACAGAAAGTTAAGTTGCCTTTCACTGAAGGACATACAGTAGCTGGATATTGTGAGACGCTCATACTCAAACGGCTCCTGACCTGTTTGCCTTTGTGACATCAGGATATAGATTGAATGTGTTTATGCACTGACCGTACAGTGAGGTCACACTGGATGACAGGCAGTTAAGCTGACGCCATCAGATTGGACCAAATGCAGCAGCAGCTTCCAACCATCAACATGTTGACTGAGGACCTTAATTTGCATGGGCTGCTCACCCCTGTTCTGATGTCCAGCATGGTTCGATCCAAGATATGATCGGTCAGCAGAGAGAGAGTGGGCGAGATAGAGATCGCACGACCAGTAAATTCTGTAGGGGCTGCTGTATTCAGTTGTCAGCTAAGACAAATAGCCTTCCCTCAAACAGATCACTTGTTTGAAACCAGGCACAGAAAATGAATCAACCTGTGCATAGCCACTGAGAGGTTATGTAGAGCAGCCAAAGTCCACCAGCTTCTGTTTACAATGTGGTGAATCTTTGTTATTGGAAATGAAAGCCTCTCGCTGCTCCTCAATTGAGGCCCCAAAGCCAATTCATTTAATCTGACAGGCACAATCCTCTGAGATTGGCCTTTGGTCCGCTGCGATTTTTTGGAAAGATTATAAATTAATCACCCCACTGATCTTAAGACACTTTTAAGTGGCTTTATTGTTGTTCCCATGCTATAATAAACAGACGCGTTGAATGCCAGTAAGAAGGGCATCCTACTATACAATAAAGACTTTCCATCTTTTACAATCTTGGGTTGTGTGTCGCTGTGTGTGTCTGCCAGCAGCTCAAGGTCAGGTCGGCTCTGTCACAACAGTAGCTACTATTGTCCAGGTAGAATTAAATGAAATTATTACGGACGGAAGATATAATAAACTGCTTTCTTTGTGATGCATTACTATTTTGATTTTTGGCAAGTGAAGTTATTCCTACATTTAGAGTGATGGACCCTCACACACTCTTTCCCATTAATCAAGCCATTCATCTCCCACTGATCCAAAATGGATTCCCCCGAGGCCAGCGTTCAAGGTTTACGTTCCTAATGACCCACAGTAATTCAACCATGATTGATCTGCGAAATCAACAAATGAGTTACGACCACCATGCAAGGAGGGAGGATTTAATCTGTGAGGCTTTTTCACGACTGTATTAAGCATTGTGTTCCCTGATTTCCACATTGCCGTCGAATAAGTCACTGCCAATGGCCGGGGCTCTAAACAATATCTCATGATGTTGGCTGCAGTTTACGCCGAACACACACCGCAGGGGAAACCGTGGAGACAGGAAAGGACAGGAAAAGGAAGATGTACGAGATGATGGCATAATGTATTCATAGAGAAAAGGATGGAGAAATTGGTCTTGAGACATGACGAAAAGCCCGCTGAGGTGTCTTTGATAAATTATGATGAAGCTATGCAAATAGGGTCTGCAGCTGGATCGCCACCACTCCAGCTCTGTTTAATTAGCCTGTCACTGCAGCGGTAGACTAATACCAGGACAGGGTGGGCAAGGAACCCATCTATTACTCAAATTAATGCAAGTTTGATGTGAGCATTAGGATGATATCAAAAGCAATAAAATGAGTTTGATTAAGTTATAAGTAAAAAAAAGAATTATAATAAAGAATCATCCTCAGCAGTAAAGCTTTAGAACAGCCATTGGTGATGACATTGTTAACTCCCTGATAAAAAGCAACACTGTTTGTTTCCTCACCCCCACCCACTCTCAAGACCACATCACCCACGTACTCCAGAACCTCCTCTAGCTCCCTGTCAAACAATTTATCTAATTAAAACGCCTTTTCCTCACCTGTAAAGCCATAACCACTCTCCTCCAAGATCACACTCCTTCCTGATGCCAAACTCTTCTGCGCAAATCAGCACCAGGCACCTGTCTGGGGTGACAGAACCTTCTCAGGAGCTGCCCCCTCCCTCTGGAACTCACTACCCAAATACAGAGTCAGCACTGACCCCTCCATGTTTAAATTAAGGCTCAGCTTTTCTGATCTGCTTTTAATGTTTAATCAAAGTTGTATGAGTTTTAATTATTGCGTAACAAATATTTATATTTTAATATGTGATATCCTTCCTATTTTAAGACATTTTGTTTCATTTTTTTTTGTTTCTTTTGAAAAGTGCCTTATTAAAAATGCATTATTACTTATCATTATTACTCTTTGTATATCAATCATTTGCTACTGTTAATCATTTTGTTCACCATCATCTCATCTTCTTGTATAAGCTGTGAGTTCTGTTCAAATTATATCTGTCTGAAATTAACCTAGTCTGTCTACTTTCACCCTGAATAAAAAAGTTATTTATTTTCTTACTGTAAACTTGTTTGTACATGTTTATGCTGATGATACCATCCTGTAGGCCATCCCAAGATCAAATCAGGCCTTCTCAAGGTAACAGACTGCGTTCAATGACCTGCAAACGTTTTTGTTGGATTTATAGCTAATATCAAACCAACTAAATGCGCTCACTTCACTAATGCATGAACCAAAGATCCTATTCCATTCCATACTTTAAATGGTGATCTAATAGATAGGAACCTGGTTGACAAAAGAATCATATTTCCCAAAATTAGAAAATTGGAATGACAGAGCTTGCTTCTAGTTCTAGTTCGAAAGCATTAATAAAACATCCTACAATTTACCACACAGACCAAACTGGATAATGCTGGAAGTTAATGCCACTTAACACGGGTTAATTACACTTTTAAACCCGTGGATGAGGTTTACCACAGAGCCCTATCTATAACCGTGTGTTATTGCGGACATGTACTTACTCCATACTCAGGTTTCTCTTGCAATGAGAACTTTATTTCCATGACATTTCCACACTGATATATAAATATAGATATATATATATATATATATATATATATATCATTATATATATATATATATAGATATATATATATATAGAAATTGCAACCAGTATATATATATATGTTTATAAAACTACAAAAGAAAGGTTATAATCTAGAATGACCTTGTCATTCTTGAGACCCTTATTAAGATACTGGTTGCAATTGTAGGAACAAAATAAGGACACTTGGTGAGCCTTCATAAACAAAACTAAATGATGTTAGCACATAACTGTCTTCAATCTGGATCCTTGTCAGAGAACTGCTTCTACATCCATTGTGTTGTACTAAGTATAATTCATCATAGGAACTTTCTATTTCACTTGCCAAATAAGAAAAAAAGGAAATTGTAACCTTTGAGTGGAAATAAATATCTCATGGGTTGATTAAATATTTTAATAAACTGATTTTATAAAATGCGAAGATGGGATAAAGTGCTGAAAGTGGACATCTTTTTATCTGTTTGTACATTTTCACATAGAATTGTAAGTAACTCCCCGGGACCTGATGCAGGAAGCAGGGAAGCAGTTGAAAGACGGCTGAATTCCCTTTTAGATACTGACTGCTGCTCCCAAAGGCCCATCAACGAGTTCAGTCCTTTTCACTAAATATTTCACTATGAGGGGTGTAAACCACACATTCTCATTTTACATTAATGTTAGACATTGCAACTTGGAGCAGAATGTTCAGCCACACTCCCATTTGTAGTGTGTGATTAGATGAAGCCTGATTTAGTGTTTATTCCCTTGCAGCCAGAGAACAAGACCCTGCAAAGAGATTATAACCATACATTGAAACCAGACACCTCAACTGTTGTATTTCAATAATTGTTCTACTCTTCATTGATAAATCCAGAGATTGGAATTAAAATGCTTTGAAAATGAATACAGCTGTGAAACACAACACATCTTGATGAAGGGTCACTGCAATTAAAATGACATCACGTGGAAAAACTGTTTAAAGAAAGAAATGTTTATCATTTGCCGATTAGTAATACGATTTATGTATTAATATGATGTGCTGTGTGGTGAATAGGTGAGTGGACATCAGTCACAATTGCTCAGCTGTAGCTTAATACATAACGGTAAGGAGGAAATGAAGGTCACTAGTTTCTTCTATTTGCTCAGTTTTAGATGACATTTTCACAAAGTCCTTGCCTGTGGTTCTAAGGAAGCGTGCACATGAACGGAGTTGAACTTTAACATGCTTACTGCATCTGACATATGAATTCTAACTCTTTGCGTCTCTGCGGGCGACTGAAGAGTCTGGCAGGGCACTGAAGAGGAAGAACACATTGGGAATTAAAGACGAGGCAGAGTCTTTTATTTCTTCCTAAATGTCTTATTTGAGCATGCGAGTGTGACCTGCTCCACAAGAAGAGTTGGGACCTGTTCCCCAAGAAGAGTTGGGACCTGTTCCGCGGTTGTCGTCATTTTGACAGTGATGATCACATTATCTCTGCGGTGAACTACAGCGAAGGGACCATCTTGTGTTTTAAATATGCTAGTGCTGCTATCTCCATGAACCATGCATCACTCATGCCTTGCAGAGCTTTCTTTTGTAATTGATGTGTCACTTCCTTCATGTTAGATGTAATTTCCGTATGTATATGCATGTCAACAAAATTATTAATAATCTATGAGTTGACCAATCTATATTTAAGATCATCTTCAGATGAGGTCAATCTTGAGACCTCTGCCAAAAGCTGTGGAAAACTGACATCTAGCTGATTTTATTTTTAGGTCTGACCTGAAGGAGACCTGAGGACAGCCAGATCCATATACAAACAGCTCATGCTCCATCAAGCGACAAGAAACCATGGTCACAAACAATCATCAAGCATCACAAGTAATTTTCCAATAAGTTACATTGCCAATTTTTCTGATGGTCACAAAGTTCCGTGTGATCACCAATAACAGCAAGATTTTAATAAATTAGGTAAAGCAGGAGAAATCTGTGGCAAATGCATGAAAAAATGTATCAATTACATTGAATATGTTTAATTAAGGTGGAAAATTTTCAAAACAATACTTATCAATCCTACAAAAATCCAGTTGACATTAGCTCGGCTATCAGGATTGAAACCAAATGCAAAAAGCCATCTTTGAACTTCTTTTTGGAGCTCATGTAAAATCTATTGCATGCAATTATTGTGGTGCTCAGAGAAGAAGCACTCTTCTCCAGAGTTGCCATGAACCTCTGGTAGGCACAATACTGCCTGTTTTTGCTTCAATAATTAATTTAGTAATTTCCTTTGATGAGGAAGGGAAGGGAAGGGAAGATTCAGACGCATGCAAGGGCCATAAAGTCTCTGCTTCGTTAAACAGCAGGATTGAAGCAGCGAACCTCGGATGCAACATTAACTTTGAATCAAGGTTTCTGTTTCAGCGCTAAATCTCCCCTGGTTTTATTTTTTTTTCCAGTAGAGAGAGTTCTGTGAAATAGGACCACTGTGTCTACCTATCATGAAAGGCCTTTTAAAATCAGAAATTGGCTACATCCCTGAAAGAGCAGCTATTTGACAAACGGACAGGGAGCTGAGGTCAGTGTAGCGTGCCGTACCTGACACAGCTGGCTCTCATCAAGGCAATATGGGCTCCGTCTCCTCATACCATCTCTGGGAGAAAAAAAAAGAGAGGACAAGGCCAGGTCAGGAAAACTGATACAAGACTTCAAGAATGACTTAATATTGGAATACGAAAAGATGAGACAGCATGACAATGCAGCGCAAGTGTCATTTTTATTAACCTTCTGAAATAAATGTTGATATTGAGGCTCAATGTGTTTACTGTATTTTCAATATATAGGCTCTACTTGGGCGTCCAGGTTAATTAAGACCAGCCCAGATAGATAAAATCCAAATTCCATTTTTTTCAAGCAAATTGTCATTTCATAATGCTCAGCAGTCTTGCATAGCCAGAGGAGATGCACACAGACCTGTGGGCCAATGGGTACAGCCAGGAGACATAAGATAGGAGAGGATTATTCATTTGCAATGAATTGAGTAAATGATAAAGCTTTTGTTTAATTAGTTTATTAGTGAACCCATCCGTCACTCGCCCACCACAACAAGTAAATTCTCAATCTGTAGGAAACACTGGTATCTGTTAAAAAAGAAGAACATCTCAATTTAGGATAAGTTGGAAGTTGAAACCATGTTGTCAGAAAATGAAGCAAAGAATCAGCCCAGTACATTTTCTGGTAGCGGATACACAAATGCTTTACCTCAAGAAAGCTGGGTAAAGGCTCTGCTATACTCAAATTGATCTTGACACAGACCGTGAGGCAGGTTTTAAGTGGAATCAGCCATAGACTCATCGGTATGCTGCAGCCACCAGTGCTGTTTCCCATCTGTGGCAACAAACAGGAGGATACGGTGGAGGGATCCATTGATGTTTGCTCCTTTATGAGGACATCTCATTCAATGCCCACACGCATCATCTGAAAAGGTCAAATGAAATCCGCTACTATCAAATTAAGGTTTTCGTTTGATTAATAAGAGCCTGTGGCAGATGCTGTGCCCACAAACCCATTTTACGAACATTTTCAGGTTTTTATTCACCTTGCAGGATGGCACTGATGTAACACAAGTCTCACTAAAATATTCCACAAGAAAATATTTCATTTTTGAACCCCACACTTCGCTCTATTAATGATTTCTCCGTCGCTTGCTTACCTAAAGCAAATTAATATCCAACCTTCGGTAAATAAATCTAGCAACACTCAGCTGCACAAATAATAAAATATTGATAAAATATTCTTTCATAGTTGATGATGGAACACCTGAGGAGTTTGCCATCTTGCTTCGTTGCCCCTGTTGAGAGTTGCATGGGTGCAGTAACAATCTGGCGGGTTGTGAGCGGAAGTGACACATGAGATTATGTGGGTGAGATAATGCTACTAATAACTGTAACAGTTTATATAGGGACAACCAAATTCTTTTTGGGCAGGTTGAAATCTGACCCACCCAGAATATTTTTATCATGTGTATTATTTATCACAGAACTTAAAGTCAGTTTAGCATGAGGAATGTTGATTTCTGTACAGAAACTGTCCAGCCATCCATCTTGTTGCTCTGTGAAACATTTGATCTGTTTGTGGCACTAAAAAATCAAGTGGATCAACTAAGAGAGTAGAGTTTATCCTCTGGGGAAGAAGAACACATCTATAAATTAAGTCACAGTAATCTATATAATGATTACGATAGGAACTGATGATTTTTGCTTTAAATGGGAAAATAGTGAACCATGAAAAATATCAGCTTCTCAGGTTTTTTCTGTCCAACCAACAATCCAAAAGCTAAATATATCTAATTTCTCATTTTGGGGATCTACGATCCTATGACTCCCCTTATCGGTTGATCTTTGAGTAAGTTGTTGACGTGTCTGTCGCAAATAATTATTGTCCATAGAGCCAGGCTCGTTATGAGCCTACCTGAAACCTGGGAGAGAAAAGGAAAGGAAATTACAGCCCATCATTGTGTGACGTCTCAACAGCCATAAAGGTGGTGAAAGAGAAAGGAAACATCCCGTCAGGTCAGGATGGAGCCTGTCACCTTTCCTGCTAACAGGCACAGAGTGGTGTCTGCTGGGTAATTGGAAAGAACTTCCTGGCCTTGGACTTGAGTGGCATGTCTCGGCCGTGGCGTGAAGTCAGTTATCTGATCATCACTTAGATACATTAAGCTGTCAGCTCAGCAGCAGAGTAATCACAGCCCTCCATTAACACGCCGTTCACACGCCAAAATGGCTCTCAGAGCGGGGAGTACGACGAAAAAACACAGGCACATATAACAGCACAAACACTCAGGAGCCCACACAGGAGGAGGAAGCAGGTAATCAATCACCATGCAAATTGGTTTTCCCATACCGATGAAGAGAAACAATTATTAATTTACAAACAAGCCTTGGTGGCCTGAGCCCTCGACTAGTATGGAAGGTAATTCCACTATTTTTCTCCTTTACCTCAGAACAAAATAAAATACCTCTGATGGTCAGTTGAATCATTTTTTTTGACGCTGTGGAAAATGTTGCCATTTGGAATGAGTTACGCGCACTGACACTGTGCTTATCAGCAGAATAAGAATTATTGCTGTAATTACAGTGGGTGGCCAAGAAACAACAAAAGGTCTTAATTATTCAACAACACGTAAAAATAAAGAGAAAGCAAGTACACTTCTGCTGCCAAACATCATTAGTGTGTGTCTCTCTCTCTGCTTAAGGAAGAGAACCAGGCACCATTACGCTGTCGTGAAAACAATTTTTCTTATATCCAGATGAGTGATGAGCTTGTTTTTCTTACTAAATGTACCGCTGTCGTTGTTTGTCTGTGAGAGCTCCTTGCAGGAATTACCATAACAGCCCAATAAAAATGTGCTTCGCAATAGTTGTTTGAAATTACCATTTCTACGGTGGGATTGTTATTGTTTCTGGGTGCCATTAAAATGATTATAAGGAGGGGGAATTTTCTTTTCAAGTCACAATTTGAACCCAAGTTAAGTTATGTCATTAAAAGTCCATTTTATGCGGTTACTTTTGAAAACAAAAATACTGCTAGTAAATAAAGGAATATAAATGTTTATATTGGTACATCCCTTTGAATATGGTTATCTGATGAATGAAGGAAATGAGGAAAATGCATGTGATCTCGTTAGGCTTATATAACTCCTTATTCTCTTTAAAGAAGCATGAAATGTGACCTAAAACTAAAATTCTTTCATATCTGACATGTTTGATGTTAAAGCTAACGAGACTCTGCGATGCGATGCTGCACTGTTAACATGATGGCTCTTAGCAGGGCCAACGCTCACCAAGTAAATATTGGTTTAGCTGCTTAGCTGCTAACATTTGATCATAATATATATACAGTCAGAATTGTCAACCATAAGCATGACAACAGTGAGAGCTTCATAAGCTTTAAACAACAATACCTCTTTTACTACATTCACGCTCTGCTGATATTTCCACTTCACACAAATATCCACCTACTTTCTCACTTGGACTTCACTACATCAAATTTTTATGAGAAGAAATTGCCCAAATGTTTTATCCTGTTGCAGACTGGTAGTATAAATCAATGGTTATCAAAAATGTTTTCAATCATTTACCACATGTTCAATGTTTTGGTCAGTCGAGCACGCCCGGATCAGCACTGACATTTTGGTAATAATAAAACAAAATGCCATTATAAAGACATACAGCGCTATGTGTGTCTTGTCAGAAACAAACGCCTTAGTGATACTTCTATGTTCCACTTCACTTATTTATAACCCATCAATGAATTTATGACTATAACTCATATTTGGCTTCATGCAGTATTGATTTGATTAACAGGTCATTTTGAGGCCGTTATTGTCTTCTTTCACTGGTATAACTGGTCATGTTCAAACCAGGACTTTCTGTTGAGGTTCATCATTCATTCAATTTACAATCTTTCTAAAGTAAACATGAATGTATTTATCGTTTTCAATTACCTGTAGAGAACAATTTAGTTTATAATGGGAATAGCAATTATAAAACTTGGCTATTCACTTCCAAAAATCAAATTTACAAATTTTCTGTCCACATAGATCCGCGGTGGCAGCCACTAACGGGAACAGCCTGAACACTTATTAACTTGCAAATTAATTTCGTTACTTCCCCTTCATCAGGGAAATCATTTTTTGAAAGAAATGCCATTTTAAAATTGTGAGTTGATGCATATCTGCTACCAATCCCATATTACCTGTGATGTAAAAAGCACACAGGTAAAGGAGCAAACTCAAATATGGCAACATTCATCTGGAGTTTTACAGTGACAAGTATAATTATATACAGAGAGAGCAATAATAATAATTTGATTTTTATTTATATTAAAATATACGCAAAAGCAGCTAAAAATGAAATACTAATACCGAGTTAATCATGGGTGGACATAGAATTTGCTGGAGGAATTTTATAATTTATCTAAGAGCGCTTCGGGATGAAAAAATGTGGGCCTGTTAGCATACCTAAAGAGAAGGTCATGTCCATTTTTTTTAGCACATTTGGATCTAAAAATGTAAAAATAACAGTCTTAAAAACTCTATCACGTAAGTGATCAGTCAGTAATGGTAATTTAGATCACATCTCAAAGGAGAAGCCAGCCGTTGCTCCTCAGGTGCTCCGTTACTGTTTTCACAATCAGCTACACTCTTTTAAAAGCCACCATTTACTCATGGCAAGACGGCAAACGTTGTGTCTATTATCTATGTTCACCATCCCTGCTCGGATAAACCCAGAAACGGTAGCTGACTGACTTTGATTTCCTTCAAAGACAAAAAATGTCCTCTGATTCATCCTGTTAACAGGCTACAGTTTCTCTTTCTAACTCTAATTTCCAAGAGATTGAAATGAATGTAAGGTACGTTTCTTGTTACCTTCAAATATAAATTACATCTGGGTCTCATAATCCAGGGGTGGCGAGGTCAAACTCATTACTGTAGACTTTCCTTGAAAGATAAATGCTTTGGCTGAATCCACAAATCTGCGGGTACTGCAGGGTTCCTCTGACCTTTCAGAATGAGTTGCCAATCAGATTCCAGGCAGGTCTTAATGGAGATACGGTGATTACAGCAGACATGATTCAGAGCTATAAACTGCTGCCCTTCAACAGGAAATGAGGACAGAAAATGAAAGAAAAGAATGGATGACCAACGTATTAGAGAAAACGCTGTCGTGATTATGTTGGTGATTTCATAGTTTTCACTGGCGCTCACCTTAATGTTTTAGATTACCTTCCCACTGGCAGGCTTGATGCTCAATTCCAATTTTTTCTTAGATAGGGTTTTCGTGTAGCTGCTCACATTACTCTGAAAATAAAGCCTATATTGGACTCCAGTATGAACTGTTCATGGCCCTTAACAGGCCCGAATGCGCAAAGGAACAACAACAGAGACTTCTCATGCAGCACACTGTCAACACGGAAGCAATACGGAAACCACTAGAGTTAGTTTGAACACTTTTGTATATAGTAAAAGTGTTTATAGTGATGTTTATGGCGTTTAAAGAGAAAAGCGACTCCTGCAGGTGCAGCGTTGTGAGGAATGTGGACGGAAGATGACGTCAACGTCGCATGAATTCCGATCTGACGGTTCAGATTGAGGTCACATAATGAAAAAAATCCGACCTGTGTCCGAATTAGGACCACAAAGGAAGTGGCCCAAATCGGAACTGGAGAATATAAGATTCCATGTGGTTTTGCTGTTGACACATTTTTACTTTACTGTGAACGTAGCCATATTGGCACTTCAACAATCCTGATCATGGATAGAAAAGCTTTTAGAAATCAAACAAAAAGAAATACTTTCAATGATGGATTACGTCAAATGATCGGCTTCGGCGACCCCTAAAGGGAACAGCTGGAAGAAAAAGAAGAAGAATGATGGATGAGGTATTCAGATCCGTGACTTTAACAATAATGCCACACTTACAAGTACTCCACTACAACAACAAAAGCCTACATTCAAAACCTTACTTAAGTAAAAGCATGTAAGTATTATCAGAAAATGTTATTTTAATGTGTCAAAAGTTAAAGAACTCATACTTCTTTTCAATGTATTATTATCTTGGATGTATTACTGTGGCATCAAAGTGTAGACTTATGAATGTTAGATGTTGAAGTGCTTTCAACTACCTTATGCAGTTAATTAGAGAAATTCGTATTTTACCTCAGATAAATAATCTGGAAAGTAACTAGCAACTAGAGCCGTCATATAAATGTAGTGGAGTAGATGGTAAATTATTCCCCTCTGAGACGTAGAGGAGTAGAGGTATAAGTAGAATAAAACAGAAATAATCAGCACAACTACCTAAAAGATGAATAGGTACATAATAGGTACATTAATGACTATTGAATAGACGCAGAGTCCGCCTCTGGAAAGTAGTAAATGTATTTTATTACTCTCCACCTCTGTATAACTTCAGATCCAGAGACACCCACAGGAGAAAAGATTTGATCACACCTCGAAAGCATTCTGATGACTTCCCATTAGTCGCTTGCTGTCCTGTTCACCATGGGAAACGACATTCAAGGTAACGCGTTGCTCCCCTGCTCACTAGATCCAGATTGGATTGAAATTCTAAAACATGTCCAGACCAAACAAGTCTTTGCCAAACCACTTGTTCTATGTGGACGACTGCCAGCATCCAACAGATGCCCATCTCCTTTGTTGCAGGAAGGAAACATTGGCGTTCAGCCCTATATGAAGAATAAATGAAGACTGAACTGCAAAATACTGCCGTAAATTCTGCTTCCGGATTCACACAGAACTGTCCAGATAAAAACCAGGTTCCACTTGACTTTAAGAGCAGTAAAAAAAAACATATTTTATCTTGAAGACGTCACTACTAACCCCCTCACAGATTTCATGTAATTTCCCAGGTTCCTCTGTCTCTCTGGACGTCTGACCATCATGTTCCAGCCCATTTCAGACGTTTAAACGGATTTCCTAACCGGATCGATTGGGTTTAAAAACCTTAATTCCAGTGCTGGAAGGCTGGAAGGGCACCGTGGTGACGGATGATCCGCTGTGGCAACCCCGAAAGGCACAACAATAAATCGAAAAAGAAGAATTGGTCACTGTCAATGTGTCACCTCGAATGGTAATTAGAAATCTATAGGAATATGTAATAATAAACCTTCCTGTTGTATTCGGGTCAAATTGAACGTGTTTTAATAATTTTGTTTTAAGTGAATGGAAAAATAAGATGGATGAGTGCACACTGTGTTCCTTGCAATTTAAGCTGAATACCAACACTTTCATTGAATTGTGAGTGAAATAGTTTCAATACCCAATCAGGAGGATTTATTTGACATGTCCCACTTATTCTGTCAACATATAGTCTTCCAATTTAAGTATTATTTCTTTGCGTTTTTGTAACTATAAATGAGGAATAATTTCATATTAATGAGGTTTAATGACCATCAATTCAAGAAAAATATTTAAACTTCAACAGGAAGTCAATAATAGGGTTAAAATTGGTACACCTTTGCAATAGGACTACACTTATAATGGGTTTTTGAATGGTTTCTAACTAGCTTCTTAAGCAAGAAATCTTTATAAATTATTAATAAGCTGCTATAACTCATTGGAAAAATTGTTGACGGTGACTTACTGCTGGCTAAATAGTGAACATGTATTGATCTTTGAAACATCTGTTAAAAGTTGTTTATAATAAGGCATTTACAACCTAATTAATAAGCTTATTGTAAACATTTAAAAACAATTTATAAGAGTAGTCTTATTGTAAAGGTGTAACCAAAATGGAACAATGTGATGAATAGCATTTCATTTGCATGATGAAAAATATATTTTGTACCAGCTAGTGACTGTGACTTCACTCCTTCCAGAGTCCTCCAAGGGGGGAGTCTTGAAGTGATAGCTAGTGTAATAAAGTGATTTTCCGCATAACCCACTACCTAAAATACTGAAATAAGCTTGGTTTGACTTCATCTTGGTAGGAGACATTGCCTTCTTCTCTGAGAGTATTGTATTATAAATGGTGCATTAGGACATGATTGGGACTCCATATTTTAATGGAAATGACACAGATGTAATTAAAAATGGCCTAGATCTTGATTACTCTAGTTATGCACTCGAAGCATACAAAATACTTATTTCAGAATCATGACGGTCAAGGTGTTTTTTTAATAGCACTACAGGCTAAAATGGTTGACCTTTTTGAAGCACATTATTATGAAATCCCTTATTATGTGCCTCCTTAGAATGTAATTTCCTGTAAATTAAGATTAAGGTCTCTCCGCAGATATCATCGAAGGCAAATGTCAGATGGTGACAGTGAAATGCCAGCCTGTAATGCTCTGTGAACTGAATGAGCGTCTAAGAGATAGCATATGAAAGGATCATAATTGTGGTGAATCTGAAGCAATTAAATCACTTTTTAATTTTATTATGGAAATACTAAAAGGCCTTTGAAAGCCTTAGAGTCTACATTATTTCTCAGTCTCGCTGAAGCATAGTCGATTAGTGACTTTTAAGATGTTAGAAACTGCTCGGTGTTGTCTGGGGAGAGAAGTGAGAAATGTAACATTGGAGGAACATTTTTCTCTTCTTCTTATACTCCCTGCTGACTAAGGTTATGGAACAGAGATTTACACAAGAGACAAGGCAGATGAAGACTTGCTGAACATCCAACAAGACCACTACTACATAAAACATCTACTTTATGCTCACATTTACATGTTATATGCAGTGGACAGTGAAGGCAACCCTATTTAGTCCGCTTACTGTTCAAGCTGCTGAAGCATAGCACATCAAAAACCGACACATCATGTATATCAAACTAGCGCTTGTCCTCCTTTTGTCTCTCTCCGTCTGCTTCTTGCTTTCAGAGCTGCGAGGGCAGCTGCACTCAGGAGCTCAGGAGAGAGAAATAGGTCACATCTCCCTAGATCGCCTCTCTAACCCCACAGTTCATAATGATCATGTTTAATGAGTGAAGTGCTCTCCAGGCATTGTGCTACTTGCATTGCCTTTTAGCAGGTAAGTGCTCCCCCCTCTCCCTGTGCAACAGCATGAAGAGCTAATATGTTCTACTGGGTGCTGAAAAACAACAGATAGGTCAAATTAATTTGTTCCGGGGGCCAATCAATGTGATTTTGACGGATGGATGCAGCTGTGAGATGCCTCTTTTCCCCAGGTTTATTCAATATAACATCAGTGGAGTCTGATATATTGCGTGTGACACATGAATGTGGTAACAAATGATGTTGCTGTAAATGTTGAAAATACTGCATAGTAATGAGGTGTTGACACAGTCCCTCAAGATTTAGAGCATTCAGCGAGAGAGAGAGAAAATGCACAAATTACGGAGCTATCAGAAATGGATGACTGGTATGAATCAGATTGGATTCCTACATTGTGATCTGCTTTTGCCAACATGAATATATTCCGGCGTTTTTTAAATTCCGTCATGCAGAGGAAACAAAGAATTTGAATTGATCCGTTGCATTAATGCACACCATAAAGCTGTCATACTTTCATATTTAGAAGGATTAAATCACAAGAGAATAATTATTTCAGTCCATTTAACGTAAATATTGTGAATAGAGATACTTCTGTATGAACTTATTTTCAGTTTTTGTTTTTAATAAATGACAACAATAATAGGAATTATAATAGGAATTTGTGCAGCAAGCTCTCTCCCTTTCCTTCTACACCTGAATTTTTCCTGAGCTGAGCCACGGCATAAAAGGGGAACAAGCACTGGTATTTGTGAGGCCCATCAAGTTCACCCAATGAAACCAACTCCATGGAAGGCTGCCGGTTCTTGAGTGATTACTTCTCGGGAGAGGGAGTATGTTGCTCTCTCAGCACAAGATCCCGGGACGCAGTTAGATCTTGGTGGCGATGGGGTGCTCTGAGGCCCCGGCCATGCCGCCTGCTGGATGATTCCTCATGAGGATTCTACATGTAAATAGATATTTTTATAACTTTTCTAACTATACCCAAATAAGACAAGACATTTAAAGAAGGGAAATATACTTTTCAAAATATACTTTTCAAAATATTTTCTTAAAACAAAAAAAAAATCTCCATCCAAAGTGGACCATCCTCATTTATATTGTGAGAAATAAGCATGATAACACGTTTTAAAATATTACCCACTGCCAAAATATAGTCTTTTTTCTTTTTTTTTGTTTCATTCTGGATTATAAATGCAGCCAGATCCTAATTGAACTACTAGACTGTCCATATA
The DNA here is from genome assembly GCA_037951165.1 of Lophius americanus. Taxonomy (NCBI): domain Eukaryota; kingdom Metazoa; phylum Chordata; class Actinopteri; order Lophiiformes; family Lophiidae; genus Lophius; species Lophius americanus. The sequence continues at coordinate 5,138,878 of JBBDHG010000076.1, read as the reverse complement.
CAGTATATATACCTGCTGCATTAATATGACCAAAATAAAATCTCATATTATGAAATCTAATCTTAATTAAAGGGCGTGAAGCTTTCAGGACATGAGACGGACATAAAGCTCTGGAGAATGTTGTATAGCTGTGACCGGCTGAAAGGCTGCCCGAAGATCCGCTGAGAGGATGTGACTGATAGAGCTACAGGTTATTAATTACTCTCTCCGCTACAGCCTCGGCATACAGTTGCTACAGTTGGCGCTGAGTTTTCCTTCAAGTCCCAAGTCCCAAGAAAGAAGAGAGACAAGCCCCGTGACGAGTGTATGTTTGATCTCTCTGGGGCGCCTCCTCCTTTCTTTCCCCACCATCCTGCCTCTCCCCTCTGCAAAGGAGCTGTCAAGCCTTCTGAGGGCTCCCTCCGTCCGCCCTGCTCCCTCCTCGCATTCTAACTCTTTCATCCTCACAGCCAAGGCTTCACTAATGTGGCCTGAGTCTCAAAAGGACCTTGCCACCACCCAAGATCTAACCACCACCTCCTCTTTTTCCCTCCCTCAGCCCCTCAGGTTGGCTTTTCCTTTCAGTCCAAGTGAAGCCATTTGTCCGCAGCGGGGATCATTGCTCACTATTAACAGCTTATTGTTGAACAGAAAGTATAGCCTGTGAACGCTATGAAGAACAAGGTGCCACTTTTATATTGATTAGGCTCTCCAATTAAACATGCATATCAAATAGGTGAAGGCAATATTTCCCTCCATCATCGCTTATTCTTTAACTGTCAGTGCTGAAATGGCCAATCCATACATGGCAAGAGGAAGTTGTTTCATTCACAGTTTGGCCATTGATTTAATCTTGTTATCTGAAATGTACTCCAACATTCTTGTTTATCGTCGCTCCAGAGCTCTTGAAGGAACATTTCACATTAGATGAACAGTTGGACATGGAGCTCCCGATGTGGGAATTGAGCGTGTCATCTCTGCAGCCTGGCATTTGTTATCTTTCCATGAAGAGATCCAACCCGGTCCATGCATCAGAAACGCAATGAGCCGAGCATGACTTCAGTCTCTTGTGCTATTACATATTCAATTAAATTCACAGTCTCCGCGCTACTAATAGTGATGAATATGCAGGGAGTTAATTTCTTTGTGTCACAGTCTCTGACGGAGGAGACATTTGGGGTTTGACAAAGCGTGCAAGTGGATTGTATCCCTCATTGCCGCGGGGCAAAACCGGTGGAGTATAATGTCGGAAACAAGAAGTCTTCTGAAAGAGATGTGCAACTGGCACACTACGCATCAATGATAAGGTTCACAGAGAAAGCCCACGTGAAGGGGAGATGCCCCCCAAGAGAGATGTATTATGTAAGAACTAAGCTGTTAGAACTGGTAGCTTGAGACAATGCATAAACACAGTTTGGAGGTACGTGGTCCCACATCTAGAGATTTCCAGGTCCAAAATTGTCTCCTGCCTTTACGGGGAGTTTGCATATTCTCCCCAAGTTTGCATGGGTTCTCTCCCGGTACTCAAGCTTACTTAAAAAGTCCAAAAATATGCAATATAGGTGAAGTACTGATTCTAAATCGCCCACAGGTGTGAAATGAGTGTGGAACTATAAAAGCACACCCCACACAGAGATGAAAAATCAAGCAGATGATCTGGAGTGACCAAGGCATCATTCAAGAACACTTGTGTGATGTAACTCTATTTGTAAAAAATCATGTCATAGACTGCTCGCGTAAACCGTATAAATGCCAAGTGAAGGGATATAATTAGAAATGCAGCAATTGCAAGAAGATGTTTGTAGTCATCCTAGTTCAGAGCACTTCGGTTCTGGCTTGAAGACATACCACCTCTCATCCAAGAAGCTTCTTCAGTTGTAACTGGTGGGGATTCCGGGAAGTCCAAGTCCAGTTGCTTAAGATTCAAGCCACAAAGATTATAATGACCTGGAGGAATGAGAATATACACATACACGAGTAAAGAAAAAGTAAATACATCTTCATCAAAAATAGGCTAAAGGATTCAGACTCTTGTCCTGAGATGAACATCTCAGCTTGTTATAATGATTTTTTAAATAGAGGTATAATTGGTTCAATGAAAAAAATACTTATTATCTATACCCATGATCTTTGATTCAAATTCTAAACAAATTATCTAACTTTTATTCTTGATATAGATCGATAAAAATATAAATAAAGAGCTATAGATGCTATAGAGAGCATTTCAAACAACGAGAAGGGCAGGAATCTTAATCCAGGTATTTCCTGAATCTCACACAAGTCATTTCATGTGAAAAACAAGAATTCCAACATAAATTCTCTGACCAGGAGGTATGATTCACACATAGGTGACTGACATTAAGTCAAAGATAGCTAAGTTGTTCAGTAGTTGTTTGGAAAAATTTGGCCGACCATGACACACACCTTGTCAAATAATGGTTTTCATGGGAACCAGAACAGCTTGAGAACGGGGTGAAAACCGCTTGCACTGCACATCAAAGGGATTTGTTCACTTCTATTCAAAAGTTATCCTTTCTCTCTGGGACAGGACTTTAAAACGTGTGAGGAATTGATGTCTTCAAATATGTTTTCAAACCCCAGCTGGGAACAACGAACTCTGGCAAATCTAAATTGCTCCTTCAGCAGACCGATTATAGAAAATTGGCCTGACTGATAATAATTTAAAAATTTGATTTGAATTTTGTAGCATTATTAATAATCTGCTAGAGCGAGAATAAATTGTTAACTCTCTTGGCTTGGAAAATGTTCTCTGAATTAGCACAGCATTAGCTCGACCTTTGTGGAAAGGCACTTAAGACGAACACTGGTAGTGATTGTAAAAGAAACTATTGGGTGAGTTGGGGGATTGATGATTCTCTTCCAGGTAAGCCAACAGCAGCACCTTATGTCTGCAGAAAAAAGCTTTCTGTACTGTTGATTTAATAAGATATTATATGCACTCTGATTTTAATGCACTGTTCTTAAAATAAGCCATACTTTATCATGATAAAGTATGTGGATACAGTCAAACTTGGTTGTACATATGAGGGAACATTTCTCCTTTAGTTGGACTAGATTTGAATTTAGGAATTCTACAATTATGTACATATATTTTTAGAAATACATTATACTGATACATTTTCATTAATAGGACAGCTGTATCACTGGCTATTGATCAATAACGAAATCAACGCCAACAATACAAGGCCTGCCAATCACTGTTTTAACAAGTGCAGAATATACCCACTCCAACATGGCAGGTAGAAGTCGGCCCTTGCAATTAATTAGAAATTATCAAAAATCACATTCAGAACCTCTAATCGGTATGGATGGAATGGGCAAAAACTATGAACTGACAAATGTGTCACAACCACAGGAACCGAAAATAGAAAACCTGTCCGTCATTAGGAGACAATTTGTCTTTACATAAAGGATTTGGCTACTTTAACATAGATACTGTTGAACTAAGTATGTTAATCACCTTATTAAAGCCAAGAAAATCCATTGTAAAAAATAGAATAGAAATGTGCAGCTATACTGATAAATTGTTGGGTGATACAATGGAGCTTTATTTGAGCCATACATTGTACTTTACGTACATTGAATGGAACCTATCTCAGATGTTTGAGACAGCATTTTCCTGATGATCAAATGTCAAAGAAAATGATTAAGCAGGAGATGAAAAAGCATTTTTTCATTAGAAAAAGGATCCTCACTATTAAGGGTTCAGCATATTTACACTACAGCCCTTGTCAGTAAAAAGAAACAAATAAATGTTTCTTTATTAATTAGATTTGAGGTAAGCATAATTATAATTGGGATTCATAAATGTCCAGCCCATCAATGAAGTTGGTTTCTGTTCCAAAAATAAACAATGATAAATAGGAGAAGAGGAAGAGCCTTTTCTCAGCTAAACTGCTGCAGATAGATTTGTGTAAAGTTTCAAGAGTAGAGTTCAGTACATGCGCTCAGGAACTGTCTTCACAAAGAAAGTGCCCGTCTTCGGCCCTGTCTAACTTATCTTATTCCCTCAAAAAAAGGTGAAAAGGAAGTAGCATGGAGCCCTACAGCCCTCAGATTCCCCAGGAACATGTGGGGCAAAGCTGAAGACATTCAGGTCCGTCAGAACAAACCAGAGGTTTAAATGTAAAATGTGAATGTAAACATACAATATATATATGACCTACTTTAACATATTTGAGACCTCACACATATACCTAAATGCATTTAGACTTTAAGACCTACATTTTAGCTTTTTAAAGAACCCGTGTGAACGTTGCTTATCGTTAGCAGAGACGTGAAGCAAAAGATACTCGATTATAGGTATCGGCTGACTATTATCCCAACATATATACAGCAGTAGGACGAATAAAATCCTCATTCTGCAACATTCTGTGATATTTTTGTAATAGTCTACGGCTGATCTATGATACATGTGGACCACCAACTAGGGTTCTGCATAAAAGTGATTGGTGGATCATTGCAAAGTCTGAAATTCGATTTTGCTGCCAACCTGCTGCCAATATTTTCTGCTCAACCTCTGTGCAGAAAATATACAGACAAAGTATCTGTTGTCATGTGAGCAGGACACATTCGTATGATGGACAAACGGTCGAGGATGCTGGAGGAGGGGAGCATTTCAAAAAGCCACCAGTGTAACTTAAGTCACAAGTATGGGAGCAATGAGCCTTCCCTGTAAAATCATTTGATGAAGTAAGAAGGGTGGTGCAGGAAACTAGTATGGTACGTAAGTATTGTACCTTAAAAAACCCTCTAACACTACATCAAGTATGGTCACACATAAACAGTCATTCACAGTGGAATCCAAACTAACTATAGGGATGTTAATCTCTGCAGACATCAGGCTCTATTATGCAGAACATAGGAAAATAAAAAATGCGATGAAATATAATTTTTGAAAATACTTTTTTTTAATGATTGTGCCAGATCTATGTGGAAAAGAAGTTAAAAAAAAAAATTCCAAGGTCTCTTCTGTTGCCCTCATCATAAATGTTTGGCCCACCAGGGCAATAAAAGCTCTCTCAGTTTAATTTTATATTTATTATTGAAGTGTTCAATAAGGTCTTTAAGGATTCGATGGAAGATATAGAGTACTGTGAGTCTTATACTCCTCCTCTCTAAACAATGTCATTTTGGGGTGACCACAGCATTAAACATAATTCTCTTATAACTTGACAGGCTGTTTCTTTTCAAATTTCTTTTTCCCTCCATCATTCATGAATACCGTGAGTATAACCAGTTTACTCCCAAATCCATCTCCTTCTTTTTCTCTCGCAGCACAAACTGTAGAAATTGAGTATAGTGACAGTGAGTGGGAGGCAGAAGCTGCCAGAGCACTGTCATCCTGAGTCGCTGATGTCACCTCCACTGTGCCCTGCAACCGGAGACGTTGCCAAAGTGCGACTTTTTACCGCTGATTCAGCCAGTGCTCAGCCAAGCGGCGGAGGTGATGTGCATTGTGAAAGGCCTCTAAGTGTCATTAACTGGCATGGATGAGTGTTGATGGTGGCAGGCCACTGCCACGTGTGCTTTGCCACCACACACACAGTTGTAACTGGCACAGGTCTCATGGGAGTGAAGGAGTCGGATAAGGAAAGGAAATAAGAGAACGAGCATGAAACATTCAGGATCCACAGCCAGGGGTGTGTTTCCTTCAAGAAAGACAAAAGACTATTTCTGAATAGACAAGGACAGACATCTATTATGTCATGTCCCAATGCCCTTTTTCAGAAAGTCCCTTTGGTGTTGCCTACTATCATTAGCCAAGAATTATCATAAAAAAGGAAAAGCCTACGCCATAGCAGGCTAGCAATCTAGCAAAGGTTCTCCTTGCACATTCTTCCCAAAGTCATCGCTCATATTACTGTCATTATCACCTTTCACAAATTCTCAATTGCACGGCTCACAGTCTGTGGCAACAATAGATATCAGCTGTTGATCATATCTATTCAAATGCGATGAAACACCGTCATTAGCAATTCATCTTGCTGACATCTTTTTAAACACAAATCTCTCCATTCCTATAGTTTTTTCTTGTTGCCGGTGTACACACCATCCATCTCAGCGCAAGTCCATCAGATTTATCAACTAAATAATACATCAGTCTCTGCAGAGTCATCAGCCACTACCACCAGGATCTAGATTCCAAAGGTTGATTCTGCTGCGTCTTCTGCTCATTGCCGATACACTTCCATCTCCCTAAATTGGGGTCAAATAAATACATTATCCATGGTTATTGACCATATTGTTAAATGCATTTCTGAGAAAAAGAAGAAGTTTTTAAGAATTAAAAACAAATGTTTAGTTATAATTTAATGAAAGCTGCCTTCCAGATGTGGCCGAGGGCAGCTTTGAATTACTCCCCCAAAAAACCCTGATCACAGAATTAGCTTAAGGTCACTGTAACCATGAAGACAATTAAAAAATATTTTAAAATGATAAAAGCAAAAGGCACCTTAGCAGTACTAATCAAAACCATACTACCAACAATTCCAACTAAGAAGAGTGGAAACAAAACAAGATTAAAAAAAATACCTCAATGATAGAAGGCAAGACTTAATATTATAACAGATGGATACACAAAGTGTTGCTAGTATAATTTAAAACAGTTTTTGAGCTACGTGACAGAGAGAATTGGTTTTCATTACACCCTTGGGTCAAATAAATACATTATCCATGGTTATTGACCATATTGTTAAATGCATTTCTGAGAAAAAGAAGAAGTTTTTAAGAATTAAAAACAAATGTTTAGTTATAATTTAATGAAAGCTGCCTTCCAGATGTGGCCGAGGGCAGCTTTGAATTACTCCCCCAAAAAACCCTGATCACAGAATTAGCTTAAGGTCACTGTAACCATGAAAACAATTAAAAAATATTTTAAAATGATAAAAGCAAAAGGCACCTTAGCAGTACTAATCAAAACCATACTACCAACAATTCCAACTAAGAAGAGTGGAAACAAAACAAGATTAAAAAAAATACCTCAATGATAGAAGGCAAGACTTAATATTATAACAGATGGATACACAAAGTGTTGCTAGTATAATTTAAAACCGTTTTTGAGCTACGTGACAGAGAGAATTGGTTTTCATTACACCCTTGCATCTCCTTTGTGGTGGTGGGGGTTACGGAGGAGGGATGGCGTGATAATGTGAGTCTTAAGTGTAAGGTCATACCAGTAGCAAAGCTCCAGAGAGACGGAGAGTACCAACTCACAGTGCAAGGTGAGATAGTGAGAAGAAGAGTGGGAAGAAGAAAAAAGGCAAGGGAGTAAAGTCTGTCTGACTCATTTCCCGAGGCTCATCTGAAAATGCTCTTTCGTCTTCTGTTGTCTGTCTGCCGAGTCCACAATAACAGTGAGTTGAAAAGACGTGCCACCCTCCAAAACAGAAACAAATAATGTATTCATGAAGCTCTGTCTCTTCTTAGTTGATCTACATTCCTGGACTTCCTGTGTCTCTGAAGCAGCTTTGAGATGAACATGGCAAAGAATTCAAGAAGCCGTTGCTACTGTCGCTGCTGCAGTGTGCTGAATCTCACTAAGCTATACTTGAACATTAAAGGAATAGGATGGATAAGTTCTCCGGGTCAATAGAATTATGGCTGTAGGTAACCCCTTGGAGATGAAAGAATCACAACCTACAGAGAAAACAAAAGGCTTCATTCAAATAAAGTCTGTTGCTGGCCACCAATACAAAGTTTTTCCAAGCAGGAATAATCTCTGCTTAGAAGATGACAAAAACCGACCTGCCCACGGCACAACATTACCAAAAAGCACTCTCTAAGAGAAAGAAAAGAAAGCGGTAATAGAAATAGAAAAGTTAATCAGAGTAATTGGGCTGCTATTCTTCCTCTTCTATCTCGAGAGAGGAAGAGAAACCTGCTTGAATATGGGCAGAGAGAGTCTTGCCTTTGAGACTTACACTGTAATTGGCCGCTCTGCAGCACATACAAGAGTCAGTACCGACAATCAAATCCATTCTGAGCTGCTTTCACACCATTACGTCCACTGAGGTTGAAACTTATAAGTGCAGGTAAATTAAAGAGAAAGATGCTCCCTGCAAGAAATTTATTTCAGCTTACACACAAATTCACAAAAGAGAAAAGCAAAGACAAAGCTCAATGTGGTGTTTGCATCCATCCGTTTTGTTCAGCTTTTCCAGGGTCAGGTTGCCAGCCCGGAGTAGAATGCCCTTCTTAGAAGAAGGTTCAGAGGAGTATTCCCTCTCCCAGCAACAACTTCCAGATCATCATGAGGGATCCCGTGGTGTTTCCAGCCCAGGTGAAATGTAGAGTCCGTGCAGCGAGTTCTGGGACTACTCCGGGTTCTCCTCCCTGTTGGACGTACCTAGAAAACCTCCAAAGGGAGGCGTCCTGGTGACATCCTCACCATATGCCCAAATTACCTCGGCCGACAACTTTAAATGCTCGAAGCTTCCTCCGGTTGTCAATCTCCATACATTTTCGCTAGGGCTGAGCCCAGCCAACCTATGAAGGAAACTCATTAAGGCCGCTTCTATCATTGAGCTCATTTTTTTCGGCCCTATCCAGTCGCTGGGTCAAACGAAGGAGTTAAAGCGCTTAAGTATCTTGATGCTTGCATGTTTTCTAATTCCAGATGAACATCTGGATCTCTTGATTTTCTTTATGCTCCATGTTTAAACACAGCAGTAGTGGCTTGTGTAGAAGGTATGAAACCATTGTGAATGGTATTCACCTGCTCTCCTCACACCTGTACAGATACACTGCTTTTGACTGGGTTTGCTAGACATTTTTTTTATTTTGTGCGTGTCTGTGTGAGCATCGGACTCTTTGAGCACTGCTCCCATATCAGCCCCTCGTTCTCAGCAGCAGCAGATGGATGTTCGGGAAATAGCCAGGGAGAAAATTAAGAACAACAGCTGTCAAATCAATGAGTGAAGTGAGCAGGAGGAAAAAGATGGAGAGGAAGGAGGGGGAAAGAGAAATCCCCATGAATGGACACAACTCGCCCAGGTAATACCGGCTTGACATTAACCGAACGGCTTATTCGAAAATTTCATGGGAGTTGTCAAGTGATTATCCTGAAGCTGTCAGCTGCAAAACAGCACGTCAAAATGTCATCCAGGAATTTACCCTCCAGGTGGTTGATGCGTTGCCGCAGTGGAAACTAAACATGTGTTCATGTGACTGATAGCTGATGAGGCGATGGGGTGGCGTTAGGGGCTGCGGTATTTTTTGATTGCAGATGGGCACCAAATGATGCACACCAAAACATAAAAAACAAACTCTTAGTCTGAAACAAAATGAGCAAACAGGAACAGCAGAGTAAACTGTGTTGATGTTTTGCCTCTTCTGTCTCAGGGTATAAACTGATTTGATGAGGACAGCAGATTATAAAGAGTGTGAATAAATACAAGTGTAGCATTCTGCCTCCTCCTCGCCCTTCATACTGTCATTCTGAGCTGCTTGATCACCACCAATCATGTATTATGTATTTCAATCTAGATGTGTGAGAGACGGTGTAGTATTTTTGGGGGGTATTTTTATCCCCGTCTCACGGAGCTTATTAGTCCTGTTGATTGGAAGTCAGGAGGCTTGACTAGCAATCAAGTTTACATAATGTGGGTATATCATATGTGGGTATATCATATGTGGGTATATCATATGTGGGTATATCATATCTGGGTATATCATATCTTGGTATTTCATATCTGGGTATATATATAAAATGATATATTGCTGTTGAATTGCAGATCATGATGCTACTTAACCCTCTGTTGCATGATAGATGTACAAAGTATTTGTTTGCAAGAAATTTCTCCTTGATGGAATCGACAAACTGAAAACCCTGGGCTCTGCTCATGGTTATGACTGGTGGTGAGACATTTTAACACATGAAAGTTATGAACCTGAAAGAAGATAACCTTTTTTTTTTATCTTACTATATCCCTTGAAAAGATGGGGAGATTATGGAATACTCTTTCCCGTCTGCCACCGCAAATCCTTTGTGTTACTGCAATACCACAAGAATATTTCTTGGATCATTTTCAAATTTTATACCTTCAAAGAGCCTAGTACAAGGAAGAACTGGAGTGATTTTGGGAAAGGTCGGTTGCTTTAACCGACACTAGGGGGAGCTTTATCTGAAAAATTCTTTGGGCCATAATTTCTCAACAGATCCCATTTTGTCGAAATTTGGTGCATGAGAATCGACCTGAAGAAATCAATCTTGTATATATCATATTTTACTTCAACAGATTGTCTTTTACCCACTAGGGGGACATTTTGTCGGAGATTATTTCACGTTAAATTTGACGAGTTAAATCAGGGAAATTGCTTGTAGAATTCAGCGATTTGGTTATAACCTTGCTCTTGGGGATGACAGCGTAGGACCGGTTTAAAAATCTTTTTTTTTTCCTCGCAACTGTTGCCAGGCGACTGTGGAAGAATATTGTATGGTCCACACTTGATTTATTGGACTGTTAAGAAAGAACTTTTGTGAGACCAACCACATCAAAATTATTTCTGATTCTGTTCTTGATATTCTCGGACAGGATCTCACGGTGGAGTAAAGGTGAGGAGCTTGTCCCTATATATTGCGTGGGTTAGCCCCCAGGTACTTCAGCTTCCTCCCATTTTCCAAAAATGGAAAAAAAGAGGAGAACTCTAAGAGTGACTCTAAATTATTAAAGTTGTAATAATGAATTATTAGAAAAAAGATTGTCTTCATATCGCCCCATTTAATGATGTAAAATAAACTTAATAACTTTGCAATTAATTGCAAAACATAAATTTATTAAAATACTAAATCCTACTAATTAGACAGGTATTGATTGTAATGTGAACGTTTGTCCTGCTAATTAAAAATGAGGAATATATTTGTTTTTGCTCATATGTTATCATGGCTTCACAGTAAATCGTTCCTGAAAACAGTGAAGAGAGCGGAGCAGCAAAATAATGCAGCGTTAATAAACTTCCTTTAGGCCAGTCCTTCTCAAATAGTGGGGTGCGCCCCCCTGGGGGATCTCAGAGGGATGCCAGGGGGGAGGGCGTGTGACCCCGGGGAACATGCTTTTTTTTGCCACAGGGAGTAGGGTTTTTTTTTTGCACTGAACAAGAGCACACAGCACAGAGCAGGAGATATGAAGTGCAGATAACAAACCCTTAAGAGACACCATGGAAAAATATTTAACAGGGATGAAAAGAAAGGAGGAGAGAGACGGAGAGAATGAGACAAACGTAAGTCTCCAGAAAGCTAAGACGAGGAAATATGACGAAGCGTATGTTGTTCTTGCAGAACAAACGGTGGACTTATGCCCAACCAGATATAAATCTGGCTCCCTGCCTTAATCGGTCTGAGACCACCGACTATGTTCCGCCATATATAGCAGACTCGCCAGTCCCCAAGTCTCGGTGGAAGAGTAAAACTCTGTAGTGTGCAGCTAAACTACACTATCTCGGGGCGTCACTCCCTTGTCAGCTCTACCAAGGCTTGGAGGATCTCTCTACTGAAATATTAATTTCATTGTCCGTCCCCCACCACATGGAGGTGGATCCCACGGGGGACGTCTTATATATTGTGCTCCTGAGTTAAAATGTTGCCGATCAATTTGAATTTATTATTATTTATTGATTATATTTTATTTTATTTTTCAGTACCAAATGGTCATAAAATGTTTACGGTTTAAATAAGGATTGAATTTTTTTTTAAATTTCAGAAAAAATAGATGCACTTTAAGTATTTTCTGTTACAGACTAAAAAACAATGTTAATAAAGTTATTCTTTGTTGTAAGTTGATGTATATTTCTTTCTTTTTTCTTTTTTTGTTTTCTTTAATGTTAATAGCATTAAAAATGTTTTGCAGAGGTGTACTTATAACAATTTTATAGACAAATGATACTATTTACAGTCGCGGCGGAGAGTTGGGGGGGGGGCGCGGAATGTTTACTTCTTCCTAGGGGGGGCGTAACAGAAAATAATTGAGAAGCACTGCTTTAGGCTGTTCATTTATGAATGATCATCCATGCTCACGATATAGTATTTCAAATGTAACCTTCGTTTTTATTCACTTTTCAGCAAACATTAGTCTCTGTCTCTGTCAAAATATGCATTAATGGCAAGGATTCAAATTTAGTTTCTAATGAAGTATTTTGGTGCTGTTTATTTTGTAAACAAGATAACCTCGAAGGCACAGCTGGGATTACTCTCAGTACAATATTTTAAGGTAGTAAGAGAAGTCATTCAAGATTTTATCATATTTTCTGCTGTATCTAACTCTACATACTAATTCTAACTCAAGATCATCTCTTTTCTCCGAGATCATACGCAGGAAAATGTATTTAGGTGGGAGAACGAGGGGCTGTTACCTCTTATTTTGAGCTGTCATTTGGAATTCAGTTAGTTTAAATGCGTGTAGGTAAAAGCGTGAGAAAGGAGGGCCACAATTGCAACTAAAATAATAAAACATTATTGAGACAGTTTAGCTGTCAAAGGTTTGATGAGGAAATATAAAAACCTATTCATCTTACACACCAGAAAAGTTAGGAATAACCGATTTATTTTTAAATGTGCTCTCTTATATGCATTTGATGAGTTTTTTATATATAATATTAATTCTGAAAGTAAAAGTATATACTAGAGTTAATAATTTCAGGGAAATTCACATATTATTTAAATGGTCCTTATGCTGCTGACCTTCCTCTCAAATGATGATGAGTTGGTATTTCGCCTGATTTTTCTTTATTTCTTTAAAGAACTACCAAGCCGTACTTCCTGACAGCAGTAGCATGTCTCTACTATCAGCTAGGGCTGTAACTAACGACTATTTTGATAGATGATTTCAATAATCGATCGATTAATCGATTAATGGGATGGTTTTTTTACTCCTGGTTGAATAAATGTTAAGTAAAAGTCAAAATTAAATACACTATTACTTAATTGCTCTTATTTCTCTATCAACTTATGAATCTAGCTTTAGGTTGTTTCAGGCAACTAACTTAGCCGTTTCATGTTGCACTGCTGATACAAAATGCAAATAAAATGTATAAACAAAAAAAGAACATATAAATAACACAGCAGTTCCTCTGGAATCAAATTAAACATCCATGTAAACTTAGGAAAATAAAGAATGGTAGAAAAAAAACAGTCAGTGCTTTGTGCATTCTGTAGTCAACAACTACATTACGCTAAATCGTTTGTAAGTTGGATACAGCCCACATTGGACACACACACACGCACGCAGAGGTGCGTGCACTCGGCAGGCAGCAACACACTTTCAGCAATAATGTGAACGTTTCCATGAGCAATGAAACGTGTATGATTTTAATGTAGGGGCCCATTTGTAAAGAGGTGAGGGAGAAATGCTCCCACCCCTTGGATGTTTCCTGTCACGATGGGGTTTCTAAGGGCACTATGTTTACTCCCTTCTTATTATATTAGTGTGTCAGAGGCAGTGTCCGTCGATGTCACTGACTAAGCGATTATTAAATTCATCGACAACTAATTTCTTAATCGAATGCTTTGATCCTTCGTTGCAGCCCTATTATCGGCAAGGTTGGATAAGCATTGAGTTGCAGAGGGAGGAAGGTGTGAGGAACCATCTCACAAGACCAGGGCCATGTAAGGTGATTCAGCTGAATTAATATTTTGTTTATTTTATTGCCTAAAGGAATCATCCGTGCCATGTGTGCTAACAGGAAATAAATAAGTCGCAGCAACTCATGCTACAAGTGCGTTAATTTTTTTGAGTCAGTAAAAACAAGGGAAAAATATTTTTTTGACAAAACAACAGTCATGCATACTGTTTAATTTCTTATAATTCAATGATTATTGGATGACATTTTGAAAATTGTGGCCCATAACTTGTACATGCATCATAATACAATTCCAATGAAGATTCTTTAAGTCTGAGCTATAACCGTGGAACAGAGTAACATCACAGGCAAGATGATTGCAAGTTAAGAAGTTGAAGAGTGTGTGTTATTTTATTTAATTTCTTTACCATGTTAGCTGATTTGGAGGGTATTGGAGGGTATTTTTGTTTTTAGATACAGACTAACAATATACAGTCTTTGTATATCCGCATTAATGTTGTTATTTATTCATAAGACTTTTTATTTTATGCATCAACACATTCAAATCACATAATCCTGTTTCATTCTTTGGTCATATTATAATTTTTGAAATATAAAATAAACAGTTATGCTCATGAAATCCTCCTAGGTTCTCTCCATCACGTTTATTATCCTCGCAGGAGCTGCCACAGATTTCTCATCTTGAATAAATGACAGCTTCATTTCTTTTCTATTTTAACTTTCACCCTTTCGACACTGAAGGGATCCTGTCAGGATGGGGAAAAAAAACCCTGAAATACACCACTGACGGTGGTGTTCTTTCTTGAAATAGATGATCAAACACTGAAAATATATGCCAGCAAAGAATGATATGATACGAAGTTGTCAATATACAAAAACAATACCCAGTACTATGAAGATAAATTCCTGCCAAAGGTTTGCATAAAAACGAAACGTGTGCACGAAACAGGATTCGCTTACGCAAACACAATCTTATATTCAACTAAGAAACACAAATCATAAACTAATTTTTTCTCTTTTGCAAACACAAAACGCGTAGAGACAACTACACCTTCAAGTGTCCCAGAATCGGTGCAGGCCTCATCTCATCTCCCAAAACATTGATGGTCTAAATAAAAATGATATTATGTAAAAGCCCAACTGTGTTGAGGTCAGAGATGTAAAAGATAAAAAAATTTAAAGTTACCTGACACCTACTATTGTACCAGGTGAACTACTCAGGCGCAAAAATCTTAAGACGCTTGCATGCAATTATTGGCAGACTCACACTCACTCTATATTATATGTATGGACGTTTGATGGACCGTGAAAATCAAAAAGGAAAGTAAATATCAGGCAAATTGTATGGGTAATGTAAGTAGGTGTGTGTGGGTGTGTGCGTGTGTGTGCATGTGTGTGTGTGTTTTGGTTCTGTATGCACTGTTTCACGATAGCTGAAATGACTGATTAGCTTCAACATCTTGTGCCAAGCTACATCTTAGCTGTGCTGATTTCACCCAGCTATCTGTATTCATTTATGCATGGAGTGACTGTGGAGAATGAGTGGTGTGCAAAACAGAGCATTTCTCTCTCTCAGTATTCATAACTACTATCTCTCCTGTCTCTCAAGTCTTCATTATCTTTGCTGCTGCAATTCAATATTGTGAGAAATAACATTTCAAGACTTTCAGTCATGTTTTTCTTTCTTTTGTATAGGAACCTGGAACCTAAAGGATTGCATTGATTTTTTTTTGTATCCTTTAACACTACTTAACAGTCGATGTTTCTGAACATCGACTTCTGCTCAGAAACAATCGGACTGTAAATAATATCTTAATGTCTGAATACATTTTTTAATAGAAGTAAATTACTCTGAATTATGTACTATCAACAGGCTTTCAGCTCCATTCTATCAATTATGTCCCTCACATCTGAAGTTTGCTTGGAAAGGGGAAATGAGAAAAGATGGACATTTCCTCATACGTCGTAAGTGTTTCCATAATAATTGAAGCAGTTTCTATAATTATTATTTCAGTGTGAGTATATATCTGGTATACATGACAATAACAAGCATTATGGGCAAAATTATAATTTTTTTTAACTTAATTATTTTCATCAGTGTTGTAATCATTATTATCAGTCACAGGCCGGATGACGGATGCTGTACACGTTTTTACTTTTATTTTTATGGAAGTCTAGGTCGATGACCGATGATTCAGCGTTTAACTTATCCTTCATTCATTCACCATGCAGCAATTTGTGTCATGTTTTCACTTGGTTCACCAAGTGAGCTGTGTTTCTTTCCAGCACAGCAGGAATCCACGTGCATAAGGTTAGCATCACTTGTCTTAAATCTGAAATACTACCGGGCAACAGATTACGATCGGCTTTAAAGCATGAGGTTTACCTTTAGTCATCCATTTCATTTTTTATTTAGACCTTAACATGTAACTTGCCTAAATGGCGAGAAAATTGTCGTTTGTCAAGCAGTAGTTCAGGGGTGCTACATTTCTTCTGCAGCTGTTTTTCTGTTATTGTATAGTTATTTGACTCAAGAAATGTAGCAGGTCTTGTAAAAAAAAAGTGGAAAATCATATTTAGTAAACACCAACTTTTAAATGAACATTCTCCCAGTTGTAAGTAACTTTCTTCATATTGTACTTTTCACATCTTGGTAGCTTTTTTACTCTTATTGAAGTTGTGACTGTAACTCTTAGAGGCTTTTCTGAAAAGGGCTCCAAGTCAACCATTAGTGATGACCAGATTCAGGAGGTCAGTGGGGCTAAATGGAAAAACCATTGAAGTCAGTGAAATGGACCTCTTCGACTCTGAGCTGATTGCTGTGCTGCTGCCCATATATTCTTCAACAGCAAAGTAATAATGGCTCTGGCACAATCCTTAAGGCTTGCTCACTAAGACATTTGTTAACATGGAAACTGGAACAGCAGAGTCTGTCACCAACTGCGGACTTGAAAAATGAACTCATGAAAACTCTGCCTAACAAAACAGAAATGCAGCAACAGTGACAGGCGCAGTGACATAACCATGGTGACTCTCAGTCACAAAATATATTGCAAAGATATTAATATGATAATAAGCTTTTCTTGCGAAAATTTAAATACGAGATTTGATCAAAATACCTGCAGGGTGGAAGACTCTTGAATGAAATATTACGCCTCATATTCATTATTTGCCTGATCCATATTCATCACACTGCAAATACTGGAAACTAAAATCCCTCCAGTCAACACCAACTAATAACCAACACTTCCTGTCCAAACTCCTGGATCCAGAGCTGCTTCTACTGAAACAGATAATTCACAATCCTGCCTCACTGAAGCAGCCGTTTGGAAAAATGGTGGTGCATCAGGGAGGTAAGACAGGTGACCTATTGCTCTCTTTAGCCGACTAAGTAA
The DNA here is from genome assembly GCA_037951165.1 of Lophius americanus. Lineage (NCBI taxonomy): Eukaryota > Metazoa > Chordata > Actinopteri > Lophiiformes > Lophiidae > Lophius > Lophius americanus. Next base: position 5,121,908 of record JBBDHG010000076.1, on the reverse strand, counting down.
TGATAACAGTTATCACAGTACCAGCAAACTCAATGGACAAAGACGGACAGCCAACTAAAGGAAACCCCTGGATAAATGAGCAGAGACACAACAGATGCAAAAGTCTTCATTACATTAATTAACTTCAACAAAAGATACGTGTCTGGTAGTAGCTTTACGTGTTTTTTAGTATTTCGGTTTTCAGAGTCATGCAATTTGATCATTATAAACTGTTTATAAATTATGCAATCACTGCTTTGAATGGTGAATTTGCGGGTACTTATAATTCTTAAGTTGCTAAATCTACCTATATTGTAATCAAATTATCTACAACTATTATGAAAGTCTAGAATAACTAGAATAACATCAGTATGCCTGCTACCAGTTGGTACAAGTTGGCTTGTGTTGACTCTGCATGATCTTCTCAGGGTTCCTCCCACAAGTCAAAAAACATTGATATAAGACTTTTGAGATTATGGACATTTGTTAGGTTACTGATAACTTATTCGGTTTGGCAGTATGTATATTATTGTATAACAGAACATCTAAGGGTTTGGTTATCATAAAAATAAGTATAATTCAATTATAAATAATAACATTTTTAATTAATTTAAAAATATTTAACTAGTTACAATTGAGATACACCTATATAACCTCAATGCATTCAATTATTACTGTGACAAAAATAATAAACTGCTAATATAGCACCTTTCTTAATGTTAGAATGTGCTTAATATTACAATGTTAGAATGAAAACTTCACATTCCAATATAACAAAATGCTTTGTTGTTGAGTTCACATAAGATTAGAATTAAAAAAAAGGCTCTAGAAGTGTTATTAATCTGATATTATCTTAGTAGCTTGGAAATAAGAGGTGTTCTCCTCTTTGATTGAGTTTTACTTAAACTATTCAGTATGTGAAATCTTCAGGTGTAACCCTTTCTACATAATAATTCATTTTTATTGTGTGTGTCTATTTCACAAAATGCAATAACAGATCAATGTGTGGAGAGGACAATAATGGTGTGCAAAAAGATTTTCCTGTGGTTGAGTGGAGTGGAACATGCCACAACACAAGCTGAAAAAAACATGCACAATCAGATGGGGGATCAATACAAAAGATGACTGCAAAAGTACTTGAAGCAACCCCTAAAATAATTATTCATTAATCCTTATTCAGATATACGCTTTAATTCATCGTGATATTGATTTGAGTTCATATGACTCTACAGGAGTTAGGCTGGGCAAATCAAGATTTCAAGGATAGAACTGGAGACATTTTGAATCATTTCCGAAGTTGGAAAAAATGTGCAGATTTTGCCCGAAAAATTGCTTAATGGGCTACAAAAACAGTGGCCACTTTATTGTCTTCTCAGTCAATGAAATAATCAACTTTTGGCAAACTGAAAATTTGTCATGTATAAAATCAATCAAGTGGATTACAGCTTGTTCACAGGCTCACAAAAGGATGATGGAGCACAATGGATTCGATCCACATAATTGTGGGCTACTAATAATTTGTTTTTATTGACATCCATCAACCATTGACTGCCCCGCTCTGCTACTGGTTTGTTCATCTGGAAAATGTGAGGGTTTTTTTTCTTTTAGAACATAATAACTGAATGATCCACTGTAAGCTTTCTGCATACGCAACGGAAGTATCAAAGGCAGCAGCTTTAAAAGTCCAGACATAATAAGACATTAGCTTCGCTTCAGATGCTGCATCCAAATGGAGCCGCAAACAACACATGTGCCATTAAAGAACAAGAAATAACACCACCTCTCCCTGGCACATCAGCATTTTTTGATTTATTATCTGACAAAACTCCTCAATGTACAATAAAAGGGGTTGCTGATGTATCCCTGGAGACACATTGCAATAAAATGAACTGCCATTGTTTTCTTGCAGAACTGTACAAATTGCCTCATCAAATCCACAACATGGGTCTGCAACCTCAAGCCATTAATCACTGGGGGAGCCACAAGATGCCTATACATTGTTCTGAGCTGAGGAGGCATCAGGCTGACAATTGTCGTTGTCTCCATGTTTCAACCCGTCACAAAATGCAGACCAAGTACCGGCCGTTTTAAAGATGGGATCTCTGAATTTAGCTTCTGCACAGAAGAGGCTCTTGCAGATCAAAGGATTCCTGCGGGACTCTTGGCCAATGGGAAAAGACTTGTTCATCACCTGACTATGACGGGACTGACTGACTCTTTTAACAGTAATATGATGTTTGAAGATACATTCAAGCATCAATGCAAATATTGTTAACTCAGATCGGCTAGTTAAGGATAGCAGCTCAAGAGTGCTGACGACAATGAAAAAACTTGATTTTAAAATGCACCATGCATCCGCATCATCATCTACCTGTTTGAGAGGAGGGAGATATTTTAGACAACTTTCATCCGTACCTGCTAGAGGTGCTTAAAAAGGTCAGAGCTTTAAACTTCATTGTTCATTCATTATCTACTGCTTATCCTGTTCACATGGGGGCTGGAGTCTTCCAGCTAACATCGGGCGACAGGCAGGGTACACCCTGGACAAGTAGACAGTTTATTTGAAAGGGCTGACACATAGAGACATACAACCACACACGCCCACACCTATATCACATGTTTTTGGACTGTGGGAGGAAGCCAGAGTTACCAGAGAGAACCCACAAAGACACAGGGAGAACAAGCAAACTCTGCACAGAAAGGCTGGCAGACGTGGATTTGAACACGGTACCTCTACCGCAGCAGCTCTAACCACTGCGCCACCGCTCCGCCTAAACTTCATTGTAATATACAGAATTATCAAACTATCTGTAGTCATTGTTGGCTATGGCAGTTAAACTTTGTTTAATATGTAGTGCTGTAATCTATACATTGCAAAAGGGTGCATTTTGTATTCATCAGGATATTTTGACATGACGAGTCAAGCTAATTTATCTGGATAGAACACTTAAAATACAACGAGCACTGTCAAAAGTGTATCACGACACAATTAAAACACAGTAACAGGTTGTTGGCATTAAAAAAATTAAGAACTCAATAAGAAAATAAATAAATACATAAACTAAATGGAAGTGCACTGATTGAAATTTTCTTGGCTGATTCCGAGTATCAATGTTTACGCTATTACTGATTTAGTCTCTTTCTTGAATGCCTTACAACTATAATTGATAGCATAAAGAAACAAATGAGTATACATTTGATATAATGAGTGCCTGAATAGGATCGGTGTTCTGCTTGCTTATTGTGTTATGGCTTATTTTAGCTTTACAGGTGTTACAGACTTTTATTGGATTCTTCAGTCATGGGGAAAAATGTATTTTTAGCCATTGTAGCTCATGCTGTGTGTACGACATTCTGTACAGTGACTTAAGCATCCTGTGATGATGAATTGGCAAATGAGACGGTAGTCATTTCGAAAATGTACTTAGACTGATTTAATTCTTCTTTTTTCTCACTGGCTGGTACCTGGTTCAGTGTTCCTTTAATTACAGATTTCAAAATTCCCTGGTGGAATTGGAAGGTATTGCTGAGACTAGCAGGCACCTCTCTAATGATCAGACACATCCTCTACACCTCATTTTCCAAACCAGGACAGTATTCTTGAATGGAAAAAGGGGGATTCTGAGGAGTAAAATAATCCAGTGCTTTACTGTTATGTTTTGTAACTGCAGGGGGTCAGGTTGAAATTCAGAATCCACACTAGTCCCTGTCTCTACTATACTGAGGTGTTTCTTTAGGAAAAGTATAAGGTTGACTATGAATATTATCAACGACATAGCAGTCGAAGAGCCCAGGTACAGAGGAGAGAGTGACTTTCAAACAGGACAGGTAAAAGCTCCAAGTACAGAGAGATAGCTTCTTATCTAATTAAAAATGCTGTCTTTTAGTTAGAGTAAGGCATACAGGGTAGACTTACACAAATTTCCTAAAAGCGTTTCACGCCATGCAAATAATTCAAATGCCAAGTCCATCGTTCTACAATAATCTTTCTTCCTAAAGATCTCCAGTGGCGACGGCGCTCCAAAAAAAGCTTCTTGAAAGCTTCAGAGCAGGACAAGGAAGAGCGTGAGGAAGACTGCTGCTGAAGACAAGCCTACATAGAACAAACAATTTCTTATCAACTTCTGGCAGCAGATTTCAGGAGGACTAGCGCCTCTTGCTAGGAGGCTGCAATCCCAAAAACAAGTAGCCTGTCAGAAGGCAGTGGTTTTTAGTCTCCTGGTGTTTGTGAGAGAGTATTTGAGACGACTCAGAGGTCACTCTGCTAGTGGGAGCTGGTTCTGGTCTTAAATGGGTTTTTTTGCCAGTTTCTCTAATGTCTGAAAATCCAATGCTAATTATTTAGATTTGTCTCAAAGCTTTTCATGGAAAAGGTTTCCTTACTGATGTGGCATGGGAAGTCACAAACATATAGTACATTTGGTATTACTTTAGCCCTCAACTCAGTCTTCACTGTTGTTTTCTTGCTCACTTTTCCTGTCACCACCCTGACTGAAGATATCCATAAACGGAGGCTGTGAACAAATTAAAATGCGTTGGAAAAATTGAAAACCCTCTTATAAGCATCAATCTCATAACAACAACAAAGTGACTCAGACACACCGCCTTCACTCTTTATTGAGCAGAAATGTTGGCATTAAAGAGCTGGGATAGGCTCCAGGCCCCATGACAATTAACAGGATTAGCAGTTACTTGAATTAATGATAAAAGAAATTTCTGCTTTTAACCTTACAGATGATGATAATATTAACATTTCTGGTAACCAACTTCCCGTTTTACAAAGAATGGGTAATTGAAGAGGCGGTCTGACCATCAGGGGATCCAGATTTTCAGAATAAAAGGATATGATGAGGAGTATCTGCTTTTTCACGCTAGGTCTGGCGATGTTTATTTTAACGTAACATATCTGGTGAATTTGCCTCACTAATAACTTAATGTTTGCTAACGTCAAACAGGAAGTGACGAGCGCAAAAGCAAACAATACATGACGAGTTTCATCAGAAGGTTGGCGTCTATCATTTGATCAATGATAGACGCCAACCTTCTGATGAAACTCGTCATGTATTGTTTGCTTTTGCGCTCGTCACACCTGTTGACAGCTCTTCCGATTAATGTGTTGGAGCATTCGAACACCATTTCCGATTAGATCACTGCTCACGTAAAAAGTCAAAAGAGGAATATTCTTCCTGAAGGATTTCATTCTGAAAGAAAGAAAAGTTTCCATGTAAACCCATCTAATAAGTTGGTGCCCTGCACACTTTGTAAAACAGATGGCAAATCAGCTCTCAAAAGAAAATATTCGGAGACCTCTGTGACCTGAAACGACGAGACAACAGTATGCATATTTCTTAGGGTGAGCTTTGTTTGTTGGTATGTGTCAGTGCCTGGAAATTGTTGTTGCATCCCCATCTGTTGCGTTTTAGCCAAACACTCAACACATACCGCTTACTAGATGCTAATCACTGGCATAGCATCCGCTTTCCAGGGTATTTGCCAGTGGTGAGCGGTTTGTTTATGTGCACATAGACTTTGGTGTGCGAATGGCACCAGCCACTGAAGTAAATCCTACTCAATGTTAATTTATGAGACGCTGCTTGAGTAAAAAGTTGAAAAATTCATGGTCAAAGCTAAAGTTATTTTAAGCTGGCAAACACGGACAGCACAGTTGAGAAAATCAAATCTTGTGTCACCCTTCCTTCATCACACTTTTCATAAGTTTTATTCAAATTATGTTCTGAGTGAAATTATTCTGTGTCGGCATTTAATGCTAACCTGTGACTCAAAGTCAGGGACAAAGCAATGTGTCGCCTATTAGACATCAAAGGACAACCTGCCATAGATATTCTGCCACACCTTCACCTTAAATATGGAATGGATCTATAAATGAACAACGGCACTTTGGAAAGATGAATTAAAACGTGCTGTGTGCTGAATTCTAATGACCACCTTAACCTTCCAATGAAGTTCCAATGAAATTTCACTTTTCAGAGAGGAGCTTGGGAAAGAAAGCCTTCTGTAATTTCCACTCCCTACTGTTCTTCAACTAATTTTCATCCCTTGCTTTCACACTATTTCATTTCTAATTGGGATGAAAGTTGTGAGAATGAGACACTTCAATTTCATTAAATTACCCAAGATGGATTGAATTCTACAAGCTCAGAGGCATGAGGCATGATTGTGTTATTTTTTGCCTTGGCATGTTTGAGATCTAATTATGTGTGTGCGTGTGTGTGCAGAGAGAGGGTTTTCTGTGGACTGATAAGCTATTAAAATCTCATAATGTAATATGCAAGCAGCAAAAGCTAACTGAGACTGGTTCAAATCAATATTTTCCAAGCATCACCGCAGCAGAGCACGTTTACATAAAGTCTGAGATAAGCAAAACGCCTGTGACAGGATCGGATTCAAGCTCTACTGCATTAAAGCAACAGAGAAAATAAACAAGCTTCCCCTCGTATCCCGGCTTCTGTGGCCAGTTAACCTGAAAGAACAACCTTCAGATGGGCAACAAATGGAACTTCATGTATGACTGAGTCCTCTCAAACACAAACAAAATGCACACTCACACGCTGACACACACACGCATCAGTGTTTGAGATTCAACCTCACACTGACTGAAATGTCACTTAGTTGGATAACAATGAAAAATGCAACCTATTTCAACATTTTCCCAGGTTACAATGCCAATAAACTCCTGCAGACCTCAGAGCTGCTGTCAGCATTTAAACGTGACTCATTAATCTGCTTTACATTTTGAGTTTGGTTGCTATAAATACATGGTTTACCAAAGTATGTTTCCATTAATGAGGCGCTGACAGAGTGGGCTGCCTGTAGGAGAGCAAAAGAAGTGAAATTTACAGGCCCATATCCAACCGCCCATTCCTTTCCAAAGTGCTGGAAAAGCAGTTGCTGCTCAGCTCAAGGACTATCTTCAACAATACAGCCTGTTTCAATAAGTTTCAATCAGGATTCTGCTCCGCCCACACCACAGAAACAGCTTTGCTCAGAGTTAGAAACGACCTTCTGATGGCAGCCGATGCTGGCTCTCCCCCGCTTCTCATCGTCCTCGACAAAACCGCAGCATTTGAAAATGTCGACCACCACACCCTCCTCAACCGCCTCCACAGCAAGTAGGACTATCGCATCCTACCTTTCTGGAAGGGCCGAGTACGTCAGCTTGAACAGAGCCAAATCCGACACACATGCTGTCACATGTGGCGTCCCTCAAGGGTCTGTCCTCGGTCCAGATGTATTCATTCTCTACATGTTCCCCCTCGGCCACAACATCAGCCAGCATGTCATTTCTTTACATTGCTATACTGATGATACATAAATCTACCTCAGAACAAACCCAACCCCTCTGCGGCTCTGCCTTCATCTCCGTCCCCACCATCATCACCAACCTCCTGTCTGGATGAGATCAAAGGCTGGATGAGTCCAAACCTTTCTTCAGTTAAACAGCTCCAGAACTGAAGCAATTCTTGTCGGCACCCCATGTCAGGTACAGTCGTCACTCATACAACCTCGGTTTGAGACTGGACCCTCACACATTGAAAACCAAATCAAACATCTGTGCAAATCATCGTTCTCCCACCTCAGGAACATAGCCAAACTCCATCCCACAGCCACCCTTTCCACCAAACTCGTCCATGCCTTTGTTTCCTCCAGGCTGGATTACTGCATCGCACTTCTCATTGGGATCCCTAGCAACAGTCTGCAGAAACTCCGACACATACAGAACAGTGCTGCTAGGGTCCTGATTAGAGAGCGTAAACACATAAGCCCCATTCTTCACGCCCTTCACTGTTTCCCTGTCTCCTCCAGGATCCACTATAAAGTCGCTCTCTTCACCCACCAGTACATCCACAGAAATGGTCCACTCCTCAAGGAAATCCTATCCCAGCAAAAATCAACCTAAAACCTCCGCTCAAAAAATGACGACCTCCTCCATCCCCCCAGAACCAAGTGCGGACCATGGGAGACCAAGCCTTCTGCTCTGCTGCCCCTCGTTTCTGGAACTCACTTCCAGACCACTTGAGGTCTCCACAAACAGTTGAAGCCTTTCGAAAAAGGCTTCAAGACATTTTTCTTACAGAAAACCTTTTACTAATGTTGAATTTTAACTGTTTTTATACTTGTTTTTATTTTATGCTCCTGCTTATGATTTGTATAACCTTGAGATTTGTAACAAATGAAAAGTGGGTTATAAATAAAATGTATTATTATTATTATTAAAACTGCTTACTCAATCTTTTTTTTTTTGCATTTCAATATCCTGGGGAGTTTCTGGAAAATGTAGTACAGGGCGTGAGTACAAAGAGCTTTTTAAGATCTGGGGTGAAAACGGCATTCTGAGGCTATGTGAGGAGGGAGATCATTTTTTCTATTTGTATTCCTGCCCGACTCATCCGTCAATGGACTTGACTTCCATTTCAGTACTGAATTTGTAAGCCTTGTTTGAACTGTGAGATAGAATTCATCTTCTTTCCCTGCTTGAAATTTTAGCTCTGAATTTGACCCATTGATGAGGAACAGCGAGCAGCCCAGTTTGGCTCCCGGGGAGCCTTTTGGGGTTTAGTATCTTGCTCCAGGATCCTTTGAAATGTAGACTGCAGGGGCCTGGAATCAAACTGCCTAACCTAAGCCACCGTTGTGGCGCACTTTACGATATGGATGAGACAGAAAATTTGATTGATGATTAAGTTGGTGAGAACAGCTAATATCTGATTGACAGGCCAGTACCATTATATGAGGATATAGAGACTGAGCATGTGTGAAACGTGTAAAAGACAGGTCGGTATGAAAAATAAAACTACAGTCCTGAGGATTAGTATAACCATCTGAGCTTTCTCTGGAGCTTAATTTTGAGACATTACTCACTGCTAGTATGTTCTGGCAGGTGAGCAAGAGTTTATTTTTGAATCCTTAAATTTTCACTTTGATTTACCCTAGGAAAGGCACAACAGTGTCAAAATACATTTTGAAACTTCCTTTCTGCCATCCACAAATATCGTAAATTAAATATTCTTTATATGAACCCCAGCCTCTAAATTTTGGCTGCTAATGCAACTTCAATCTCTCACACTGCAAGCTTCTCACATAAAAGAGCTGCTTCACAGCCATTCACTAAATATAAAAAATGATGTCACATAATGTAGGCTGCCTCGCAAACTTGTGAAAGATAGACGTTAGATATCGTATTGCACTGGTGGTGGGGCAGGAAGCCGTCACTAACTGTGCTTGAGCCTGATCTTTCAAGCCTTATTTGGCAACTCAACTGTCGCATAATCTTTTCAATCAAATTGATCAAATGTCAAGTTCATCACAGACGTCACTTCAAAAATGATCTCAAATGAAATCCTCAAAGCAAGCGATTTTGTCAGCGAGGAGATCAAAATGAACTCAATGATTCTGTTCAATGGAAACCAATATGGTGACAAACATTAGCTGTCGCCAAACTAATCTGGGGCTTTTTATTGCCTGTGAGATTTAGAGTGTAAAGAGTATTATAGAGCCATACACTGGAGATTATGCCACTAATCTGCTCTGACAACCACACTGTCATTGATTATTAAAGGCCCAGTCTATAATCCAAAAGCACACAAAGGGGATGCCTTTCGGCGGCTTCTGTAAAAACTCATTCATTCATTGAGAATTAATTCAAAGACCGACAGCTGGAATGGGTCATAAGAAAAGGGGACGATGTAACTCTCTCTGAAATTTGTAGTAATAAATAGTAAAATCATGAATTTCCTGCCTCAAATCCTCCCGGTGAATGAAGGCAGTATTGACAAAGTGACATTTCCAAACATGCTTAGGGGCTCATGGGAACATCGGGAAGTGAATAGCATTGTAGCTGAACTTCAGGCTTCACCATTTGTATTGATTAGAATAAAAAAACAAAATGTCATCCCGATTATATTGTGGTTCTTTCAGTATTAAGGCTATGACAGATAAAAGCATCTTTTTAATAGCCCAGACTGAAACCGAAAGGCTGAGGCGATATCTGCAGAATCATCACTCAATAGTTAAGAGCCGAGGAAGGGGGGGTTTAGAAAGAAAATGTGGATTATTTGCAGCATCATATCATCAAACTGATTACTGATTACGCCAACTGATTACTGGTGCAATGTGTTGATTAAAGTGCAACAGCGCTCTCTTTTCTAGCTGTAACAGATATATATGACAAAAAATGTAACTCTTTTGTGATGGATTATCTTTATTTAAAAGAGGATGAGGTACTTGAGGTAGTTTTATAAGCCCTATTACATCTGGGTGCCAAACACTTAGTAGCCATCTTGGTGCCTACACAGACGTAGCACTAGCATCTCTGTACAGTCCAAACCATCCTTTTTCATTTTCTTCATTATTCCCCATGAATAATGAATCATGGGGAATGATTCTGGTAATACAGTTTACATTTGTTCCTCATCTTGCAGGTTGGTGAATGCCAAGTCAATGTAGCGAGACCTGGTGATTGCTTAGTTCCCTGCTTTTCTTTCCTTCTTCCCACAGAGAGGAAGCTTCAGGACAGATTAGGCTAACCGCAATTACAGCAGACCAGTGTAGGGGAGGATTCTCTTTGTTTGCTGTGGACCCTGGCTAACCCTGACTAGTATCTGTACACCTGGTGCCCATCCCTCCAGAGCTTCAGTACTTCACTCAATTAGTGAAGATCCTTCATTGCACCTGTGCCTCCGATTTATCAGTCTGTGCATGCCCTTTCTCTCACTGCAGAAGGCCAACATCCAACAGCATAGCAAAGGTAGCCCTTTTATCAGAATCTCTCCTTTTATCTCTCTCTGCAAATCTTCCTGTCCTCCTTTCTCTTGTTTCTTTCACAAAATCATTACATTTTTATGTTCAAATTATTGCAATTAATGATTTAATGGTGCTCGGCCTATTTGGTCCCACCACTATTGTACCAGTCTAATTACAGCTAAGCCATAAAAATACACTTAATGAAGAAGAAAATCCGATATTTGGCACATTCATGTATACTACTCAAAAAGCTATATATTTTATTTTATTATTGTTATCCATACATAACATGCAAATACTAAAAGGCTAATTTATGGGCAACCAGATGACATCATTAATACCAATAAACATTTTGTTGATGTTGTTTGTTCTTCTGTATTGGGGCTGTCCATTCCACCAACCCCTTTATGTTTCTCTATTCCTTCAGACTTTCTTTCTACCCCTTTCTGGTCTGGTCAGCTCATGAAATTTAACAGAAAATAAAATGCTGTTTATGCAAATGAAGGAATATGACGGACTCCTCCTTGGCAGGATACAATCTCTCTGTCACTGTTAGGCAGCCAGATCCTCATCTGGCAGCTGACGCAGCGGGACAGGAAAGGTTAAAAAAAATAAATAAATAAAAATAAGTGATAGAAATAAAAAGATGACATGAAAAATGAGTTTGAGATAAAAAAAAAAGAAACTACCACTCCTGTTTTTGCCTGTGATACTCGATGTTAGCTCCTCGGCTTCTCAGTAAAGCTCATATTTAGCGCTAACTCCAAGTTGGTACACCACCTATTTAAGCAAAAGCTAAGTTAGCATCTCCCCCATGCTCTTCCAGGGCACATATAAACAAATCCTTTCAGGCAATGCACTGAAAGAGTCAGGCCTTGCTCGTTGTAACACAAGCTTCCGCTAAGCTAGTGAGTTTTGCTGCAGCTTTTGTTATTTTATATTATGTTGTTATTTTGTAGAATCGCCGAACTTCAGAAATGAGATGGCATGCACATCTGAATTGAGATCGCAATCTCGAGATTCGCACATCAGAAACAGAATGTCTGCTGGATTAGGGTCACGACTGGTCACTAGTTTTGTAGTGCATGCATGCATCTATCTGTGCTACAAATGGATAGTGCATGGCGCTTTTTTTTCCTCATGTCTAAGACTAAGTGAAAACTGTAATAATAATAATAATAATCTCCATTATAAGCAAAAAATCTGCAATTCTCTGTCACAGAATTGCCCAGCCCTACATAAGACTCTCTCTTACACAGATGACTGAAGACAATTATCAAAAAAAAAAACAATAAAAAAAAGATCAATTCAAATAATTCCGATCAGACGATTATGAAACCATGTATTGTAATGTAATGGGAAAACACAAGAGCTCAGCTTTGAATCCAGATGACAGGTGACGGGGTAAGAACCTGTGAGGATGTTCAGGAAAAAACTCAATTGAGTTTTGATGATGACCCCTACAATCATTTATAAGAAGCAGACTTTTTTGCATGACGGATGACGCATTATCGACTGTTGAGAGAAAAGAAAGTAGCTGGTAACCATGGTGACTCACAGATTACAACACAGTACGTGGGCCGATCCTGTTTGGTTGGCCTTGAGGAACTGACTCCCACAGTCTTTTTATCATCAAACACAAGCCCCCATGAAATTACAGAAAACACAAACCACAGATAAGAAAAGCGGAGCGCCTAAATTCACTGCACACTCTGCAGCAGAACGCCAGATGGAATTTATGGACAGAGGAGATGACTTGCAGTTCCGCAAGAGTCCCTTTGTGCTCACCATAAAAATAAAAATGCACACCCCTGGTTGTTGTTTTTTGCTGAGGTTGTGCTTGTACAGCTTTAATGGCAGAAGGCAGATATAATTAAGTTTAAGAAAAAAGTCAAATTATCTGGATCTTTGGAAATGCCAGATTGCGACATTAATATTACAGTTTACATTCCGAATGGCTTATATCTATTCAATAATTAAATAACACAGTACATAAATGATTAAGGTGTGATTACAAATTTCTTTTTTTTAAATGTAAGTACATTTAGAAAATATTAAGACATATTTTCATATGTGAATAACTTTAAGTGAAATGGCCTCTTTATTCCCACAGAGTTGCAAAACAATCGACAGGTTCTGGAAGTATATAACCCATTTTCAATTTCCTATTGACAACTGCAAAACAATTGAACACGGACTCACAGGAGCTCCATGGATAAATAATGGATACAATGCGATTACAATATGAAGTTTTGATTTTAGATTTTCAATTTCATTTTAAAGAATTTGAATTTTTCTGTGGATTTAGATCATCTAATGCATCAAATACTAGAGTACTTCCTCTACTAGAGTAAATCTAAGTTTCCGTTACTATGGCGACGACATTTGTTAGATACTAGAAATATATTCAAGTATATACACTATTAAATATACTGTAGTCCATAATGACAGCAGTTTCTTTAACAGAATACTGCACCATATTAATGAGGTAATGGAAGAGGAGAGGAATGTTGTTGACTTGGCGTGAGCTCCTGCTATCCACATGTCGAAGTTTCCTAGAGCAAGATACTGAACCCCAACTCACCCAACAGGCGCTGTATGAGGCTGTACAACCGTAAAAAAAAATGTATGTGACAATAAGAGCTTAATCTCCTTTGACTTCACCACCTAAAAAAAATAAAAATAATTAAATTCAAATGAAAACAAATTTCATTTGTTCCCTTCTTTTTTTATTAAAATTATATAGTGTAATAAATAAAGTAAATTATACCTAAATTAAATTTGACCAACTTTAACTGAAGATACCAAGCGGAATTATTGGGCTCGACTTTTAGTGTCCTGTACCTCATAATAAATCGTCCAGCTATTCAATCATTCAAGTTACCTCAATTCTTTACTACAGGTGGCTAATTTTAATCGGAAAGTCCCTGGTCCTCAATTACTTTTTGCCTATATTGTAAGATTGTGACATCTTTCTTATTAAATATATATGTCTATCCAGGTAAAATCCTCAATAAGATTTAAAATGTCTTTTCGAAGATTTATGTTGAATACTATATACAGTGGTACCTCGGTTTACGAGCTGAATCCGTTCCGAGACCTTGCTCACAAGCCAAAAAACTTGAATTTCTCATTAAAAATGAATGGAAATCCCATTAGTTTGTTCCATATCCCAAAAACATTCATCTAGAAATCATTTTCCCTGTTATTATATACGGAGTAAAAGTAATCTTATCAACAATAGCAATGACAAATGATATAAAAGCCTCACTTACTTCAGATTAAGGCTCACTTAACTTTGTCTCACTCGAATCCTTCCAAACGTAAGCGGACACCAGCGCACGGATACTACTCTAAGAGTTTATGACGCTAACTGAAGACAAGCACTAGGGAGGCTGACCTGAGATCCATGTGCTATACATATCCTATATATGACTATATAATATTATACAATGCTAAATAATGCTCACAGATATTTTTTTCTTCAGTTTTCTAGATACGGCATCCACAACACACACATACAAACACACACACAAACAAATACACTCACACACACACACACAAGCACACACATCAAGCGGACCCAGTCGCTCCGATATGCTCAATAAAGCTCCTGCCTCCTGCTTCCATCACATAGAGTGTTATTAATGTCAGTGGTGTCGCTGTTTACAATTTCAGTGAAAAACGTAGTAGAATTATGCCTCTCATCATAAATACGGAGAATATGACACAGTGGGAGATAATGGGAATATCATCGAGGTTTGATGTCAACATATATTATACAAGATATGTTTAATATAATATACATATATATATATATATATATATATATAATTATTATATTAGAATTATACATTTATTATATGTGATATAGTGGCATTTATGTATTTCGGATCTGAAAAGATAACCGTGGTGCATGAAATAAAATTCCAGTTTTCCATTATAAAACTCTGTGGACACCAGCCTGACCAGAATATGGGTATGATGGCATAGATTTGCATCTGCAATATCTATGATGTATCTCATAAACCTTTGCTGCAATGGCCGTTCCAGCACTGGTTCAGAGCAAGTGTCTGATGTGGAACCAGATCTTTGTATCTCCATACAAAGTGCAGGTTAAGCGAAGCAGTTGAATTCTGACAATGGACATATAACTAAAATCCTATTTTTACTCAACATTAAAATATTTTTCTATGCTCTGTGTTCATTTAGTCCATATTTATACATAAATGTGGACTAAAATAGCAGCGCAACCAGAAATCTTTGGGGACAGTGCAGCCTAAGGCTGGGCGATTCTAGCTAAAATGAAAATTGCTGATTTTTTTGCTTAATATTAAGAACATGACTCTCTCCACAATTTTACCATTCAGTTTACATCATATTGCACTTTGTTATGGACATGAAAAATTAAATGTGCCATGTGCTATAAGTGTGTAACACAGATAGATGGGAGATTAGTGAGCAGGCTCAGCATAAATCCGCATACAGTTTCTAATGTTTCTATGAACGAAACCGATCCGTGTTCAACCCACTTAATAGTAGCTGCAGAGCTTTGCCGATGTCACGCAACAGCGCTGTTGTTGTTACCATGTTTAGTGCTTATCTGTTAACCCTGATTGTTCAGTGTAAATTACTGTAAAAAGGCCTGTTTTTGGCTTAATGTCCTTTAAGCTAATGTTCTAACATATCAAACCCAAACACTACAAACTTTACAAGCAGTTAAAAAGGTTGAAAAATCAAACTTATTAGCCAGTTAAAGGTATTAGTTCATCAACCTTACAATTGATGAACTGCTTTGCTAGACTCTAAAAAAATCTAAATCAGTCCAAACCGTCAATCTCCGTACATGATTTGGCTCAGGCCTGGCTCATTGTAACACAAACTACATCTAACATGGGGAATTTTGCTGGAGCTTATGTTTTGTAATGCTGCAAAATCATTGAACATCACAAATGAGATAGCATGTGCGTCTGAATCAAGAACATGATCTCTTTCCGATTTGTCCAAAGCCCTAGTGTTGCCCATATCCGGACAAATTGACACAAATAGCGAGGCACACCAGAAAGAAGGAAAATGGTTATAAAAAACCCAAAAAGAACAACATGCCTCTATATGTTGTGATGCATTTAATGGCCTCAAACCAAAATCCAGTACATAAAGGGACTCCAACATTTTTGCACCGGGACCTCTTTAATATTGATACCAGTCTTGCAGAATATAAATATAATATATACATATAATAAAAAATAATTTTTGGTAATATTAAACAGAGAGCACCCTAATTTTTTCCTTGCATGACATGAAGCCTACCAAAGTCAAAGATTCAGTAGGGAGCCCTGTACTTGTTTCCCTGCAATTATACGTTTCAGCATCAACAGATGATAGTAGAAAGCTACGTCCAAATTGTGTCTTATGTCCTGTCTATTCTATTTACTTATCATTGCATTTATCACAGAAAACCCCGCTGAAATATTCTCTTGGAAAGGGGAAGTAATGGGTGCTTTTGTGGCAATCTCAGGACATTCATTGTTGAGAGGGAGACACATTCAACCTTGCTATTCATTTATTACTTAAAGAGATGATCGAAATCTTAAAGCACAGATGTTTTGTCCTCGTTCTTCAATGAAAACAACATTCGAAAAGTCCAATATTTAAATAAAATGTTGAATTATCAACATGAAAACGTGTGAGATTTATGTGGATTATGTGGCATGATTTTACCTTTTTCCTCTGAAAAACAATGAATAAAAAAAAATCTTTGCTTGCAAAGAAAACAGCCAAAAAAAATAGCTAAATAGTTCTTCCCTGCAATATATCCAGGGATGTGCTATCAGCGAATGACCTTTGTCATCTTTTATAAATGCTTTTTAATGAATGACGGCAGTAACCCTCCGGCAAATATTTTAAGCCCTGTGATTACAGCAATTTACATTAATAGAAAGAGTGACAGTGTGACTAATTCTGCTGCTTGAGACCCGTAGTCTAGATGGAAGAATAGGTTCCACACACATAGGGTGCTTGTTTAATCTTAATACCTGAAGTGTCTATTTTAAGATTAACCCTTTAATAAACTAATTCCACACCCGAACCTGAAAAAGAATATAAATATAAAATGCCATAACTTTTTAAGTTACCAGGATACAGACAAGGAATTCAGTAAAAATCATAATTTGAAGGTTCAGACTCTGTTTTGGGACAAAAAAAAAAAGAAAATGTTTGGATGACATATGTATTTTCTTTACTTATTATTAACCGCTAAGGTCCACTGTTGTAACATTGCAACATTTATTTGAAACTGTAGTGGTACCCATTTCTGACTGAATCAAGACACAAATACATGTTCCAACACATCAGACTCTAAACTGTAACATTGCAACATAGTAATACTGTAAGATATTACACATGTCCATTGTGACCAGGGCCACCTGGGCAAGACAAGCTTATTCTTACTCTCTGCGATGGATCATGGAAGGCTGGTCTTGGTGAAGGATTTTGCCAAGGAAACCCCTAACTCCCATCACTACAACAGTGCCATGACAGTTCTCTTTTGGTCACATCTTGCAGCATGATTGATGATTATACTAGCCAAAGGGCAGGGAAACACCGTGAGCTGGAGCCTGCCCATACCATAAAGTAAGAAGAGGCATTGCAGAGGGTCATCTCGGACCACCAAATGGCTTCACCAGCCACTGGAGGTGGAGGTGAATGTGCTGCAGACCGAGGCTACAGACAGGGCTGCCAAGGAGCAGTTTATCCATGAGCCCTTTGTCTTCGAGGAGAGGCTTTTTTTTGAGTAATTGGTGATACTGAAGACGATGGATCACTGCAGCAGGAAGGTCAAGCTCAAATCTGCTCAGGGGCAGGGCTTGGTTGATATCGACTAAACTGATTCAGCTAATATTGTTATATCATATTTCAGAAAAAAGAGAAATGTTGACATTGTACTACTGTAATGCTTTGCCCATTTCTTCGTAATCCATTACAGCTCTTATGTACCAGGAGCAGAACTACATTGCCTTCCAGCAGATCATTAAGTCCCAGATGCTGGATATGCCCATCCAACTCGAAGAACTAATGTGTTACCCCCTCTTGCTTGTTGCATCTTGCACTTGGCTCTTCCATTGGCTTTTTTTGCCAAGAAAAATAAGGCCACCGTCCTTCACTATCTGCTCCAGGACAGGGATGAGGGGGTGACCAACTCATCCACAAGATGACAAACATACCACCACCTGAGGAGATATCTGCATGCAGCTCTTGGACCATAAGATTGCCAAAGACGACTTTTTGTTTCCGCAAATTGAATGCAGACAGACTTAATCTTTAGTCATAGTTTTCTTGTCAAGGAGAGGCTCAGACAGGAGAGGTTCGACAAGGCATCACTGAGAAAGGTGCAAGAAAGCAGTGTTTTTTGTTGCTGGGAGAGCAGATGGATGGATGGATGGTTGGATGGATGGATGGATGGATGGATGGATGGATGGATGGATGGATGGATGGATGGATGGACGCATAGACACTTTATTGATCCTTTACAGGAACGTGTTCTGTTACAACAGTGCCATAGAATTAATGGAAATAAAAGCAAAATAGTGAATCTGAGAGCTACCAAGCAACAATTGAGGGCAAATACAGTTCAATGATAAATAAATAACTAAAGATTAAAGAACAGTGCAAATGAGATGAATGAAAACACTGCAAATAAGCTAAATGAGACATGATGCATTAAAAAAAACTGAGTTGTGCAAGAGAAAAAAAGTAGTTTTGTGCAATAAAAGAGTGTCGGGCAGGTTCTTTCATATGCAGATGCTATGATTTTTGTCCATTAAACAGTCTGATGACGGCTGTCAGAAAGGATTGCTGCAGTGTTCAATCCTGCCTCCTACTACGGTACAGGATTACTACGGTGGATCAGCCTGCGAAAGAAGGTTTTCTGCTGAACAACCTTCATCATGAAGTGAGTGTGAGGGGTTGCTCACTAATGAGTTCAGTTTTCTGAGAATCCTCACCTTAGCAACTTGCTGTACTGTCTGGCCTCTTCTTTACTTGTTACCTGTCCAGGCATCTAAAATCCATGCCCTTTGGTCAAACCAGGAGGTGACAAAGGCCGCGTCATCCTGAATCTCCACCAGCCTGTCAAGTGGTGTTACAGTCCAGAGTGGTGAGGACCTCTGACACAGACATTCTGATGATCCTCCTCTACAATGCCAGCAGGGTCAACTTCTCCATATACCTCAACCATGGAACTCCACAAAGAGTTGGAGTCTCTGGGCCCTGAGTACTGCAGCACCTGGCTGGGATAGTATGTATTTTCTACGGGAAGACTGAACCAGGCAATGGAAAGATAAATCCCTTGAAGAAGTTCAAGAACTTATCAAAATTCCAGAAGGCTTTCACTCAGTTTGGTGAATTGTGGCTGGTGACAGATGAGCTCCAACAGGAGATGGTGTCTTTCATATTCGAAGATTAAGCAAACAATAATTTGGATGAGGAAAATGAATATGAAGAGTGTGATGATGAGGAGGAAGCTATAGAGATCTAAGAGATAGACTTTGATGATCACTTAAGTGATGATGATGATGATGATGATGATGATGATGATGATGATGATGATGATGATGATGATGATGATGATGATAAGTATTACAGTTTAGAGTCTGAGGAGTAGGAATATGTCACTTTTGTCTAAATTCAGTCATGAATGAGTACCACTGCAATAGATATTGCAATTTTAAAACAGTGGACTTTAGAGGTTATTAATGATAAGGAAGATATAAATACAGTCTAAACACTTTCTGCTTCTTTCTGTTTTTTTTCCCGAAATAGAGTCAAGATAAGTTTGAATCTTAAAATAACAATTACTTACCGAATTCCTTGGGTCAAATTTTTATTGAAAAATGTGTTCATTTTTTCCTGTATGTTGTTAACTTCAAACGTTAGGCCGTTTCCTTTTTTTTTTCTTTTTCAAGTTTGGGATATATGAAATAAAGGGTTAAAAAATAAACCCCATCGGACATTATTTCACTCTGTTACCTGGCAGAACCTCTAAATAGACACTTCAAGGATGAAGAAAAAGACCTATTCATCCATGTTGACTACTGAGCTTATGTTTTTATGTCTGTTATGTCTTCATAGGAGCACACCAAGGTCATAAAAGCTTAAATTATAATTTAGAAATCATGCTATAATGCAATTAGAAGATATGACATTCAATGTTTCTAATTATCACAATTTCTTTTACGCTATAATTCAATTGTGTGATAACTAATTAACAATAAATTATATTAGCCAGACTGGTATAATTTGGGTCTAATCTAAATCAAAACATCTGTATTAAATTAAATAGTTTTTCACTTTTAAAATGAAAAACAATTTGCTATTCCAGTTAGAAATTTATCAACCCTGACATTTTGTTTTTTACCATGTTAAGCTATTGTCTTTGGATTCACACTAAATCATGAGCAACATAACTAACAACCCAAGTCAGAAAACTGCAGACCAGTTGAGCCTGATCACTCCCAATGATCACTCCCAATGATCACTCCCAATGAGGTAAAAAGAATGTCACAGGACCCTTCAATGACTTAACAACTAGTGAGGATCATCATCGGGTCGAGGCTTCTTGGAGATTACCTGCTGTTATCAAATACTGCCTGGCCTGTTGTTATGGAGTTCTGCCCGCTCTCATCAGTATTCACTCAGGGGAGCACCTGCTGCTGAGGTGGATTCTCCAGCAGTTATTGGATTACTAATCTCTTCCTGGGAGGCCTTTTCAGCCAAGCGGACAGATGAGGCTGGAAATGGCAATAAGCCATCTATGGGGCACAGCTGATGATAAACTTGAAATGGCAACAGAAGGAGCATGGAGAGGGGGGGTGGGATGAAGAGGAGGAATGCAAAATAAATGTCCACATACACATCTGGGATGGGGAAGGATGGACGTCTGGTTTGCTAGGACACACCTGCATTCTGAGCTCCTTCTCCAGAGTTGTTGCTTTTATTTGAAGACCTCTTCTGCTTTCTCCCTCCTAGATCATAGTACTCAATAAAATGAAGGGAGGGAGGGGTTTGCATCAGTTTCTGTCATCTCCATTACACGCTTCTTATAGCCTAACCTATGGTGATTTCCGGTACCACTGATCGCTCCCTTAAGGGCAATGAATGCATGAGAAATGGAGGCCCACTGCCACAGATTCAGTGATGGAGGGGATCAATAACGCTACATCATGGGACACATCCGCCGTGCAGGGAAAAGCAAACTGTCACAATAATACTGCACTCATTATTTTAAACCAATAAGATGAGAGGTGGAGCATTTACAAAATATTTATACCTTATTTACCTTTGTCAGTTCTGCATTTGTCAGAATTATTTAATTTTAATTTCTAAATGCTGACCCTTAATATTAAAAGTTTTCCCAGATAACGGACAAACTGAAAAAGTTCCTTAGGACAAGGTAGTTCCAGACAGTCCTGAATGAAGACGAACAATCTTGAGAAAAAAGAGTGATGGAATCTTAGCTCATCAATCAAAAACAATGTTTCTTCACAGTCAGACAAGGACGGATGGCCAAGTGCTCTGGCAGAGCAAAGACACTCAGAGTCAAAGTTTCTCACTCTTTGTTCTATTTCCAATGTTTTTCCAAGGATTGTTTACTGTTTTGCTACATTTTAAATCATATGAAAAGCATATTCTTTATCTTTTGTTGAAGGGCGAGAATCCCCAGACATTCATCACACAATATGACATACATCAACATCTTACGTTTCTCAGTAGTTTATGACTTCATACCTGAAAGACTGACATTCGCTGCTTTGTTGTTAGTGGCAGAGGTGTCGATTGCTATTTCCTTGGCCGATCACCTATCACCGATTTTCATCAAGTCTGACCTGCCAATTCCGAGATTTTTGTCTTACAATTTTAAAATCATAATGTATACTATATTTTAGATGCTTTTATCTTGAATGATTACAGTGGAAACAAGGCTGCTCAGTATTGTGTATGTATTCTGACATGTTGAAACAACTGTATGACATTTCAAAGTGAAAAATAAAACTTTTTCAGCCTCGTCAGTCCATTATATGTAAAATGTTGTGTAAAAGGTAAGAATAGTTAAAATGGATGAGCAGAAACTGTAGTCCGATTGTTCAAGGGTATAGTCATCCTGTCTGAACTTTTTATAGATTGTGATCTCGCACACTCTTATAGCTGCTATTATTGCTGTACTATTCATGATGCCTCATACAATGAAAAATATTGCTATTACAGCACCTTTGCTAGTGGCTGTTTTCATTGTTATTATAGGACGATTACTAGTGGCTGTTTGTCTAGTGACTAATCTTGCAGAGCCGATTCGGGACCCTCCTTGTCAGAGGAGATTTTTGCACAGCGGTAGTTGATGAATCTTTACTTAACCTGATAGATAGATGACAAAGCTCTATATCACATAAGTGACATCAAGGTAGTCAGAATTGACATTAAAAAAAAACGTAGATTTCTGCAATACAATTCTTCTGTGTGTCCTAGTTGGCATGCACAGGAACAGCTGTGTTCTCGGCTTTGAACCTGCAGCACTGTTGTGGCATCTTTAGTCGTCACACCACATCAAACACATCTCAGAGTCTATAGGGAGTCAGAGCTCCAGTCCTGCAAACAGCAAAGCAGGACTATCATCACCTGGTTCATTACACGCCGACTGTTTATGTAAAATACAACATGGAATAGGAGAGCTGTCACGCAAGCAGCAGATACATGACGGTGAGACTCTGTCCTTTTTTGTTTCTTTCTTATTGATATCGGAAGTGGTTTTGCCTTTTAGTGTTGGGCTTTCTGCTGTCGATAACCCGACAGAGCAGCAATGACACAGCAACAAGTCCATGGCTGTGTCACATCAGTGATAACTAGGCTAAATTAAACGACTGTGCCACAAAATTTGGCCCACAGCGGATTCTTGATGGAAAAGTCACCAGGTGTCCACGCCTGAACCAATGCGGCTTTCCACTCAGGGGAGAAGGAAGATGACAGTGATGAATGAATGAATAATGGCCCAAATATCAGGATCACCAGCTGAAGTGTAGAGCAGGGAATAATTATGAGTTGCTGTGTGCTTTCACATTATTAGAGTATCCTTGATTTATTGCTTTCAGATGCGAGGATAATACGCATGATCATTCAAGCTTTCACAATATTTTACAAGAAATTGAAATCTTCTTTTTCTTCTTTTGTTTTGGTTGTTTTTTTTTAGGGTTGCCTCCACGGACCATTTGTTTCCGTGGAAATCAGTTTCCGCATATTGATTTGGCATGGGTTCTACATAAGATGTCCTTCCTAACACAACTTTCCCCATTTATCTACGGTTGGGACCAGCAATAGAAGTACACTGATTTGTGACTTTTCCGTAGGAGGGTTTTGAACAGAAATTTCCGTATAAACTGTTATTTGAAGATGAATCGCTTGCTAGATATCAATTTAACGCATTTTTCCCAAAACTGCACAGTGATACTATTAAATCTTCCCCAAAAGTCCATAAAATACAGTATGTGGGTGTAAAAAAGTAAATACATATATATAATGTTGATATACTGCATATTAATGCCAGCGTGAGTGAAATCCATTGTGCCTGGAGCTGATTAAATATGAAAAATCACCCAGAGAATGCAATCAACCACATCGTGAAAAATGCATGTGTTTGACATATTAGAGAGGACAAAGTACACATCTCAGCAAAGCTCACTTTAGCCTTTAGCCCGCTTGTATTATTTTTCCTAAGAGCGACTATATAGGGCAGACATTCCTGAATCTAAGTAGTTACAAGGATCTTTAAAGGCAACGAGAGACTTAAGTAATTTATCATTTTCACATCATAAGGTCCATGTAGCATGTATGAACTCAGCGGCTAATGGAGTAGAATATAAAGTATTAAAATCTATATGCAAATATGCAGAGGTAAGTGTGCATTGCTTGCCTACAAGAACAAAATAACAAACCATTGGAATTGCTGTTTTTATATGTCTGTCCCACTATGGGCTACTCTTTACCTGCAAAGCAAAAAAACAACAACAATGGATACATGATGCAGCAGCAAATATGCTGCTTATTGTCGGGCAGCTTAAATTTGTGTCACTTGACCTTTTAAGAAAAAGAATAACCAGGCAAACCTCTGTGAGAACATAACAGACTGAGAGAACTTTGTCTTTGTAAATGGATGATTTAAGAGTATACGGGGGTCTTAACCAGGAGTCGACAGACTAATATAAAATGTAATCTGCCGCCAACAATCTATGAACCAATGAAAGGTCAAGGTTTAACGGTTTACCAAGTAGCAGTTACAGGAATGTAATTATTCCTACTAAAATATCTCTCAGTCATATGAATAAGACTCCGAACTACATAAAAATATTTAATTGAGAATTGATTTATGAATTTATTAGAATAGAGTAAAATTTGATGAGAAAGAGTTCATAATTTTTCACGAATAAAGTTCAAATTCAGAAAATTAGTATTTTTCAAGAATTAAGTCATTTAATGAGAGAAAAAGTATTAATTTCAAGAGAAAAAAGTTGGTATTTTGCATGAAAAACTTGAATTAACAAAACTATACTTACACAAAAAGTAATATTTTTAGGAGAAGAGTCACAATTTTCATTGAAAAAAAATCATAATTTTACGAGGATTAAGACATAATTTTACAATAACGAAGTTGTAATTTGTAATTTTATGAAACGTAAGTTTTAATTTTACGAGATGTCATCTCATGCTTTCAAAATGGTAATAGTAATTATGATGATGTGCTGTTGATGCACACTAAAAAAGACCAGTTTATGTTGGTCAAACCTTTGCTAAAGTATAGTTTGACAAGATGATCCAGGTTCCACATTTTGATTATGGCGATAATCTAGAGATCTTCCCTCCAATGCATGGTGTAAAATTCAACTTTATTCTCATTAAAATTGGACTTTAATCAAGCAATATTATAACCTCCGCTCATAAAATTATGACTTCATTCTCAGAATATCTTTTTTAGTTTTTATGTCATTGTCGCCTTAGTGCTCCATTGTACTTTTAATTTGATCATCGTGAACGCACAATTAAGATGTTTTTAGTTTTTTTTATTGCTGTTGCCAAAAAAAACATCAATATGATATTAAATCTTTTCTTCATTATCTGCATATTAAACGTGCTGTCATTGTTTAGGAAAAACTCAACAAGAAGAAAATGGTCGACAAAATCCATGACTTAAAATGTCACAAAGTCAATAAAACAACTGCAAAATGTATTTTCCTCAAGTCCCTTGTTTAATGCTTATCACATGTCCATCAGATCAAACTAAGAAGTTGCTTTATATTTGATAACTTGACAATTACAGTTGCTTGGCCATTGGTGTCAATCTTGCATTCTGAAAAAATTTGCAGATTCCTTTGCTGAAAGATAACATTTGATTAATATTATTTCCACTCTAGTAGTTTCCACTTCGGCTACCATTACAGAGTACTCAGTGAGGAGAAGCAAAAGGAAAAATGACTCATCACAGGGTTAATGAATGTCACAGAGCAGAGACAAAATATATGTGGTGAAAATCTGTTTAGCATAATAAAAGCGTATGGGTTTCGCTGGATTCAGAGTGCAAAAAACGGTAATTTAAGAGATAAGAGAAGTCCTCATTCCTCTCCGAACAAACTAGCAGAGAAGCTTTGATAAGGCATTCAGAAAGTTCTAGGTTCAATAAGCACATTCAGAGCTGGATTCAGATTCAATAGAACGGTATAATTCTACTCATCCCATTTCATTAATCACACATTCAGGTGGGATATTTCAAGATTGAAGGGTTGGTGAAAAAGAGTCTACTGGCATTTTATCTGAAAGTGTTTTGATAGTCACATAATTATTTTTTTTAAATGATTGTAAACAGAATAAATTTGGCCTTTAGGTACTCTTCAATATTTCCTGCCAGTGATGCAATTTGCAGGCTACTTTTATGGAACTCTCTGGCAGAGGTCAAATTTAGGAAAAAGATCCAAACAGAAATCTTTTAATTGATTTTCACTATTTCCAACTGTCCAATGATTAATTCATCCTTTTTACAACCATCACTATCGACAGTGGAGGAACAAGAGTGAGCAGTGGCCGTGAATCACTGAAGCAGTCACTGCCAGATATCGACTACACTGCTAACACACCAAAGTGAAACATTGCCTTGTGTTTCACACAGCCATTCAGTTTCACACTACAGATGGGCATTTCAAGCAAATACACTTTCCGATACCACCGGGAACTGATGTCGAAGCACGTTTTTTGCTTTCATCTTTTGGGATGGACATGGTTTGCTCTGAACATTTAATATCAAATGTACTTACTGAAAAGTAACCACTGATTATTGATTCATGGATGGATGTTTTTCTTCAGCTTTAAAATGAAATTCTAGCAAATATTCAGTCAGAAATACTGTTCTCCTTAAGTATCATCCTCCCTCAAACCCTTCTGTCATTCACACCTTTCAAACATGCTGGGTCTAAATTACTTCATTGCTTCAAGGTCTTGGGTATCAATTGATTTGCGATGATCAGCCGGTTACATATATCAAATATGATGGTGACACCTTCATCATTAGTCTATCATTTTTTTAAATGTTGACTCTCTCCATCCTTCAAGATTTTTCCCTCCAAGTCCCTCGATCGATCAAAATGCTAATGCCAATCATACAGCCTCTGCTCAACAAGGGACACACGCCAAACTTAGAAGAAAAAAAACAGTCCTGTGAAAATTAGGGTCATCCATTAATGTGCCAGATACTCTGACACACATACACACACGCACGAACACACACAAACAGACACGCACGCACAAATACTAGCACAAACACACAAATGTATAGATGTGTGCGGGCACATCGAGCATACATATTATTCCATTATTGTTCTGTTACCGTATTTGAGCTCTTAACATTCTTCCAAGTAAATACATTGCTTTCTATGTAAGGTAGTAAACACGAGAAGTTGTTAACAGGAAGCGACATTCAGGAAGTCATTTTGGAAGGTGAAAATGTACATTGCAGAGAGATCAGCTATCGTATTACTAATTTGTTTTAATCAGCAAACATCTGTATACATCGGTAGCACCGTCGGTATATAATGTCATCTTATATCCTTATGTTCCATTGTAATTCATTATTAGTTATTTAAAAAGTTGTTTTGTGTAGTTTGATGTAGAAATGCTACCACGGTATTCTCAGTTGATTTATGATGTAAAATGGCTTCCATGCTAGTTTCTGTCTTTCATAGTATATAATGTGTTTATAGTCACTAGGAGTTTATAGTACTGTATATATTGATTGATAATTTAAAAACCATGAATTCGTGATACATATGTAAAAAAAGTCATTTAATGCATGATAGAAGTATGTTTGATGTGTATTTACAAGGCATTTAAAAGATATTTACAGTAGGCATATTTTCTCATTATGCCTGTTCTCAGTTTCACCCATTTATAGTCAATAAACCTGTGGACAAACTGATGACTGTCTTCAGAATTTTGATGAACGGAAGGTGTTTAACTTAATGCCAAGATATATTCCCTAAATATATTGAGGGCGGCACAGTGAAACAACGGCTTCAGCGTAGAAAATAACTCAGTATACGCTGGATGCAGACAATGGAAAGCAAAGAGGGTTCACTACGTACTAGATCCCATGCATCATGTTCTTCAAAAAAGTCAAAAGCTTCTTCCACTGGAGCTGCGGCTGCCATGGCTCGCCAGAAAGCAAAGGCAGCAAAGGCACGCCTCCCATATGCAAAGAAGGAAATGGCAAATTCTACTTTAAAGTAAAAAAGGCATAACTGGAGGCAACAATGGATATGTTGTCGTTGGAGCAAGAAACAGCCACAGCTGTGGCCGAAACAGTTGGCAGCTGTCAACTGCAGTGATCAAAGTAGCTCCAACCTTCTCTACGACCAACTATTTGCAACTCCCCTTGACCCTATGGAGCCCATCAACAAATATGTTGCTGAAGAGCCCAAAGAAGAAAATAAAACATATTTTGCACCAGCACTACATCAGCCATCAAAAGATGAGATTAGACAGTTACAGGCAGAGCCAGCATCAGCTCACCTCATCCAAAACTCACGACTCGAAATACAGTGTAGCCAAGCCAATGATTACTGTTACTCCACAACATCAAAACAAATAGTATATGCTCAACAGCCATGGACCCCTAAAGATACGCATCTCCACTAAACGAATATGCAAGATAATCATAATACACTTGGAGCAAGGTCCAAAAACCACAGTCATGTCCTTCTGCAGAGCATGGCAGGGAGCAAGACCCTTCACCATCATCAGAAGTCACAACTCGGTGTACTGAAGTCTGTGGTGGCAATCAGAGTGACAGATCATCCTCTAAGATCTGCCCCATTAAGGTCTACCCTGTTGGTCATCGTGAGAGAGCTTTGAAGGTCTACGCAATCATAGATGAGCAGAACAATAAGTCTCTAGCTCGTTCTAAGTTCTTCGATGCTTCCAATGTCCAAGGCCCTACTTCTCCATACCCTCTCCGGACGTGCTCAGCACAACAGAACAGGAACGCCCTTCCATCTTTGAGTCCTGCCCTAATGTCTTCCAAGTGACGGTGATATACAGCCATTTCCAGTGTACCAATCATCTTAGGCTGAGAAACTGACCTGTGATGGAAAAGCTGAGCAGTTAGGCTCCACAGTGTTCAGCAGACCAAAGATAACAAAAGTGGCTCTGTCCCTCGACAACATCTCATTCCTGCAAATAATGGAACAAGGTTTGAAGAAGGATGAAGGTAACACCTGGGTAGTTCAGCTGATGTCAAGACCCCAAGGCGTCGTCTCCAAGACAACAAGGCCCTGGCCCTAAATTGACTCTCATCACCGAGGCGAACTCTCGAGAAGAGACCAGTGATGGAGGAGAACTTTCTGACCTTCATAGAGAGGGTCTTCCAGAACAAACATGCTGAAGTGTCACCCCAACTTAAAGAAGAGGAGGAGCAATGATATTTGCCCTTCTTCATCCGTGTAGTGTTCAACTCCAGTACCCAGCACAGCGGAGTGCTACTTAGCGATGTTCTTTTAACTGGACTCAACCTCAACAATACCCTCCTACGGGTACTCATCAGATTTCGCAAAGAAGCTGTGGCCATAACAGCGGACATCCATCAGATGTTACACTGTTTCCTTGTGAGAGGAGAGGACCGCAATTTCCTGAATTTTTTCTGGTTTCGGGACAATGACACATCCAAAGACATCATTGAATACCGCATGAGGGTCCATGTCTTTGGGGATTGTTCCTCCCCGGCTGTGGCGATCTAAGGCAGTCTGTACAGGACGCAGACCCCGACGTCAAGCAGTTTGCAAACCGCGATTTCGATGTAGATAACGGCTTAAAATCTCTCCCCACAGTCAAAGCTGCAGTGGACCTGCTCAAGAGAACACAAGACGTTCTGTCAAACTCAAACTTGCGACTACACAAAATTGCATCACATAAAAGAGAGGTGATGGAAGCTTTTCCTTCTCAAGACCATGCACACCACCTCAAAGTCCTGGACCTCGGCTCTGATGTACTTCCTATGCAGCATAGCCTGGGTCTCAACTGAGACCTGACGTCTGACACCTTTACCTTTCACGTTCAGCCGTTCAGGTGTCTTATCTACAGTGAACAGCATCAATGACCCTCGGGGATTTATTGCCCCAGTTACCATTCAGGGAAAGGACTCCTACAAAAGCTTACACAACACAACAGTGATTGGGACTTGCCCATCCCTCAAGAGATGGAACAGATTTGGAGTACTTGCCGATCCTCATTGGAAGATTTAAGCAATCTCATGATCCTAAGGCCATACACAGAAATTTCTCCAATAAAGATGTCACGTAGATAGCTAATTGTCTTTTGCGATGCTTCCACCAAGGTAATGGTAGTCCCCTACCCCAATCGGACAGATAGCAATGGAATCGTCCATGTGGGTTTTGTCATGGGCAGAGCAAAGCTCCCTCCCCTTCCCGAAAATACAGTTCCGAGACTTGAGCCTTGTGCTGCAGTGTTGGCGGTGGAACTTGCTGAGCTCATCTTCCCAGACATCGACATGGAGTTGGATGAAATTACCTTTTACAGGGACAACAAGGTAGTATTAGGCTACATCAGTAATGACACCAGACGTTTCTATGATTTCGTGAGTAATAGAGTTCTGTGGATAAGGAGTTAAACTCATCCTGAGCAGTGGCAATATGTACCCACAAATGTAAATCCTGCTCACATTGCCACACGGCCCGTCGCTGGTTCACATCTCTTAGGCATAATTTGGCTTCGTGGACCAGCATTTCTGAAACAACCCCAGCAAGCCCCTCCTGAGGTAAGCACCTTTGAGCTGGTGAACCATGATATACATTACAGCGGCACAATTATATTAGCATGAATTCAATGTTAAAGGCAAGGGAGATGTTTAGGTCTCAGGAGACACACCTGTCAGTCATATTATAATCATAACCATAATCATCATAATCATAACCACCAACAATTTACGTAAATAACACTGATTATGTGATAATCATGGAACATCTGCAACAGGAACATTTTGTCCTGAGGATTATGAGTTGGAAATGGGGGAAAATCTGAGCCAGAGAAAGGATGATGGGGCGTCCAAAGCTCATTGATTTGTTTGGAAAATTATGCTAACCCGTGTTCTCGAATTTCACAGGAGAGCTTCTGTGGCACTAACTGCTGAAAATGTGCATTCTGGTCCTGACTGAAACGTGTCAGACCACACAATGACATCACAGTGCTGTTTTGGTGCCCTCACAGAATTAGGCAGGCAGTTTTAATCTTATGGCAGATCGGTGTGGTTTTAACATAAACAAGCCTGCCAATGTAAATATTCAGCTGACACACCTAAACCAGCATCAAGTGTATTGAAAGACACCTGAAATAATTGCTGTTGCTTCTGGAAGTAGAGGTCGATATGACAGGTAAGCATCAAACAACAGACAAGTCTTCAACTTTTCGTTAAATCCTTCCTGGCATAGCGTTGAATAACATGAAATCCATGAAACTGTTATTTTTTTGACAACATTGTGCTATCAATATCTAAAATCATGACATCCTTTATCTCAGCCGAGTAATCAGCCACCACCACCAGTATCCAGACTCTATGGTGGGATGTACATGCTACTGTGCAACAGTGCTGCAAGGTACCTGATGAGGGTGCGTAAACACGAACACATCACCCCCGTTCTTCATTCCCTTCATTGGCTTCCCATCTCCACCGGGATTGATTATAAGATCTCTCCTCACTCACCAGTGCATCCATGGAAATGCACCACCTTACCTAAAAGAACTACTCACCCCACAGACCTCAACACGATCCCCCCGTTCTACCTTATCATACCGCCTCCTCCTTCCCCGGACTAAGCTCAGCACCATGGGAGATCGGGCCTTCTGTTCTGCTGCCCCTCGTCTGTGGAATGCCCTCCCTGACCATCTGAGGGCTCCACAGACAACTGACACATTTAAAAAAGGACTTAAAAGTTCTTCTCCTTTTTAGAAGAACCTATAACTTTAATTAAAATTGCTGGTTTTTGGTCATGTTTTTATATAGTTATTATTTTATTTTTTATTGATGCTTTTATCTGCTTTTACTTTGCAGCACTTTGAGATTTCATCCAAATGTAAAGTGCGTATAAATTAAATGTATTATTATTATTATTACTGCTCCGGGCAAATACCACTCCATCATGATCTCCCTTAAGAGTCAGAGCACCCAAAACTTTCTGATACATTCATTATCACACATCATTCTTTGTAATAACCAATCCTATTAGTTCCTTCTGTCTCTCTTGAAATGACAGTTTTACGTGGAAGAGTTGGCACTGAGCCTCATTTTCCATTGTTTTTAAATGTGATTCCACACTGATGCTTTAACGGCTATACCATTAGTCTGCTTCACATCACCATACCAACTTTAACAGCGATAAGTGGTTGTAATAGTTGTTGCAAACACACCCAGCAACTCCTGCCAGCACTACTGAGTTACTATCAGGCCTCAGTAAAAACAACGGAGAAACACTTTCAATGATTAAACAACGGTTGTTCACACAATTGGTTTTTAAATAATCATTTACTATACAGACACTCACAGATCATGGTCTATCCCCATTTCTCATAAACAAATCTCAGCTTTATGGCCTCAGCCAGGATAAAGGCAGCTATGATGCTCAGCACACCATCCTACTGTGTGTTTACAGTAACTTCTTGCGGATAAAGATCAACCTCACAACAGATGGATGGGAGAATCTGTTCATTCTGGAAGATCAGCCCAGAATTTCTGTTATCTAGGTCTGTCAATCTCATGTATATTTCTATTTTCACTGCTGCAGCCAGTTAACAAAACACACTGGGATAATATGGGGATAGGAACTCTCCACATTAAGTCTGCCTGCCCCCAAAATCAATTTGGCAGACCACATTTTGTGATCCTCATAAAGACACTTAGACACGCATCAAGTGCATTGAAAGACACCTGAAATAATTGCTGTTGCTTCTAAATAGCTTAAGATAAATGGTGATCTCTCCAATGTGCAAACGGTTGTTGCATTATACATAATCAGAGCTCAGAGTTAAATACACAACCATTCAAATGGGTTAATCAGGTCTGGAAACCTGTTTACTCATTGCGATTAGATGCTGATTGAAATCAGCCGCGCATAGAACATGACATTAATATCACCTAAAGAGTAATACCGAAGGCACTGAAGAATTTTGTACAGTCAACCTGCACATGTAGAATATAATATTTCTTCTGGGGCGACTACTGGGGTGAGCTAAACTCTGAATTTAATTAATTTAGCGGATAAGAAAAGCCTGACTTTGACCCCTCATCCCAATAGCCATTCATATGAATATAGTGGGTGTTGGGCACCCATGAAGAGTAAAGGGTGAGGAGAGAGAAGAAAAAAGAATTATAAATCTTCTCTACCTTATCTCATCAAAATGGAAGAGAAAATGGAAAGTCCTTTTTTCTCAAATTGAGAAAAACTCATCGGAGCATGACTTTTTTAAACGGATAGTTTGAATGTGTTTCATAAGCCACTAGGCTTCCAAATATGTCCAGCATAAATGTTTACTAAGAACCTTGAATTTACAACTTCAAAATTAGAGTTTTTATGTGGCAGCATAGATAGGAAAGAAGAAAGAGCTTCCATAGCAAGCTTGTGAATTCAAAGCCCTCAGAAGACAAATAGCCATACAAAGGGCGATGGCTGAAAGCCCCTCACCCCTTCATTTGACCACTAGAATGAAAACTTAAACATCTATTTGACCGAAGGTGGACCTGGAAGCCAAGACTAGTTTGGTATAGTCCCTTCTTCAAAACACGATTGAAAAACCCAGGGCTGGGAGACTTAGCTATACTTCCATCCTAGTCCAAGTGTGGTATTGGCAGAGGCTCAGGGGGCTTTGTGGCGAAATCTCACGTGTGGAAATGGGAAGGCGGTGGCAGCCAACATGTAACCACAGCTGGCTGAGAGTGATATGCACGATGTGAGATAATAAGATGTGAAGGAAGAAGAACAGAGCTATCAGAGACTGCACACATATAAATGCACATGTGCACACATAAATTGGAGATTGCTGTCTTTACCTCTGACTGGCTAGGTGACTAGGTGAATTTTAATGACTCTTTGAGCTGGGTACAAAGGATACAAAACTCAAATCCCCATTTTACCAAAAATCACTGAAAACATCATCACAAACCTAGAAGAAGCAAATGCTCACACACTTTAATCATCAGATGAAAAACACCAGCATTGAGAACATCATTTTGTACTTCGGAGTTTCTTCGTTCTGTGCTAGTTTTCAGTCTTAAAAGAAATAAAGTAAGTCCCCTGCCTACTGAGCTTTTGGCATAATACAAGCTTTGTCATTTCAATGTAATTATCTGCCATTTTTGTAAAAAAAAAAAATTTAAGAAAAGGAGTGGTATGGTAAATGACATGGAAAGTATTTCTACAAAATTAAATAGGTTTCTTTCAGTATCAAGTATTAATCCAAAGAATACCTGTTTAGTACAAGCTATGTGAGTGTTAAATTTCCATAAAGCATCCATCAAGTGGAACAGAAAAGAAAACAAACTCACTCGAATCATCTTCCATGATGTAATCGTGTTTATCTTGCAAACATGATCTTTTTTCTAAAACATACTTGTTAAATTAAGTTAATATTACAGATAGATTGATGATTATCATTAAAAGTGATAATGACAATTATATTAAGGTTGTGATTTTCATCGTCCCTTTTGTCATTATTCATGTGCAATGTTTTTCACAGCGCTGTTGGCTACAAATCATGATCACAGTATGGTTCTGCTGGATTAAAATCCATAATTTGTGTGTATGGAATATGCAGACCAGGGGACATGTTTGGTTAAACATGGGCCAATAAGATTATGAAATAATCCAATAAACTCCGGATGCTAGTTGCAGACATGATCACAACGTGCTCGCTAAGCTTCACATATGAAACACAGAGTTGCCTGTGTAGCTTTCCAAACCCTTCTCCACAGAGACAGAGATATTTAGACCAAAAGGGAGAGGGAGCCAGTGTTGAGGGTCAAAGCACATTGATGTGAAACCAGTGAACACTGTCGGAGAACAACAAGAAACAGAGAAATCTCAGAGCCACAGCAGCTCAAGACCTTATAAAAGATGACAGATTTGTAAGTTACAGCCTCCTGCTATAAGTAATTACTGTGTAGGCAGAAAGTCATTAAAAGTAATGTGTTGTAAATTATGAGATGTTATACAGAAACCTTTAAAACTACATGAAAATGGTCAACTGGGCAGTGCTCTCCTCCACTGGTTTTCCTTCTCACAATTTGGTGATTAGTTATTTAGAGGGAAGGTCAAATGAATAACAGTGAACCCACTTAGGGAAAAGTAATTTTTGGTCCGCCTCAGGAAGGAATCAGGGTCAATAATTACAGCACCTGGAAAGATGTCCGAGGATATTTCAACAAGGGAGGGTTGAATGCATGGGTCATCAGAAACATTTGTCCAGTGGCCAGTATCTCTCTAAGCACACAGTGGGCGGACAGGAAATTCAAATAAAAAATAACAAATGTATTTGGGCCTAATCTGCATATAATTTTAATCCCTTTTTTAGAAAGGCGACATTTTCTTATTAGAACATAAGCAGACAGCTGTAAAATTATTCTTCGTCTAGACAAAACCACCACTATGGGATCTCAAGAAAAACGAAAGACAAGTGCTTGAGACTCATGTGCTTGAGACCGAAAAGTAAATTTGACCAATCGACATAACCCACATCTAGTAGACAAGTTTACTGATTCCCACCAAATACAGAGTAGCCTCCTGTTTTCAGGCCAGTCTCTGTTGTCTTATCCAGAGGATGGATGGAGGATGGTTGGATGATTGGTCCAAAGAGCAGGGAGTCGGAGAATAATTTGATCAAGCACAACAGATAAACGACCAATTACGGACTATTTGGATTGTTGTCAGCGGTTGGGAAAATAATTGTAGGACTCATTTTCTGGGTCCATTAGTATTCTGTGGGCTCCAAAACATGTGAGAAGAACATGTGACATTATGATTGACTTTTAAATAAAAAAATAAAATAAGAGACATTAAGTGTTGTAAGGTTGATGTCATGAGTCATTATGGGGGTCAAAATAAGTGTTTCCGGTTCTGGGGCAGGCAGCGTGCATTCACTGGCTCATGCTAGCTTGTGGTAGCGCCCGTGGAGATGCATGTAGGATGTCTTTTCGCTTATATAAACGAGTGGTGAGCAATTGAAAATGTTTCTGCATTAATCTTTTTAAAAAGACCATAATGCATTCCTTTTTTGGGGGGGAGCTCCCTCTTTTAAATCGCATAGGAGAAGCAATTAAAAGTTAACTTGTCTTTTGCAGAAAAACAGCAATGTATTACAGTGTTAATATTCTCAACATTTCAATATATATATATACATATATATATATATATATATATATATATATATATATATATATATATATATATATAAATATGTATTGCATGATGGCCACTTATGGCAATTAGTGGTGTGGTGGACTTGATAATGGTTTGATAACTGACTGACTATCACAGCTCTCCACTAAAGCTCTTACAGCCATCATTAAAGTTATTTTCAACGGATACTTCAGAACGCCGAGACTCAGGCTTTTAAAGGTGATCACTGTGAAGAGAATAAAGACATAGTCCACTTTTTTCTCTTTTCAAACAACTGTGGGGACCGGCAGTGTTTCTTCTTTCACTGTTTTAGAAATGTATGGCATTAAATCACATTTTGTCTAATTCAAATCAAGTATTGAAGCTTAATGCTTTTAAATCAAACCTACCTACAAATTCTATTTCTTAGCATTTAGATATGACTATAGTCTATTAAATCTAAGCTTGATGAACGTGGAATATAAAGAAATATACACATGCATACTGTAAGCTGCACATATCCACCCATTTGGTGGGGCTGTAGCTCAGTGGGTAGCAGGGCGGTGTCCCAGTCTGAAGGAAGGTAGCCGGTTAAAGTCCAACCAGGGTCTGCTTGTCGTAGGGTCTTTGAGCAAGACCCTGAAGCCCTAGCTCCCCGGGCGCTTAAAATAAATATAATTTCACTATGTTGTACTGTGTATGTCTGTATGTGGTCAATAAAGGATTTCTTATTATTTCATGCATATAAAGTAACTTTAATGGACGGGTCATTCAGTATTTGTTCTCTCTCATTGTTCCTCAGCATTATCATACACAACTGTTCTTTACCATTTGAACTTAATAGCATATCGTCATTATATTTTGTTGGTCATAGATGCTTTTTTTGACATACATATATATTTTTCATAAATATGTATTGTTCCATATGTGTAATATATGAACATGCATGATAGTTATGTGTCTAGGCCCAGGGTACAGGTTTGTTCTTAGCTGTAAGCCTGTTTCTGAAAAAATATGAAAAAAAATAGAAAAAAAGACTCAAGAGTACAAACATGTATGCAAATATAAATTGGAGCTGCTTAGGATTTTAAACAAGCGGAAAAAATTAAGCAATCGAACAACCACAACAAAATATGTCTTATCACCCTAAGTTGCTGAAAAGGCAGCCTGAATACATTAATGAACTCTATATGAGATGCAGTAGAACTTCATTCAATCGTGAAGTCAACAGCTACTTCCTCGTGAGCTCTAGCTCCTGAATCCAAGTTATTTGATTTAAATGTATTAGAAGAAAGAAAACTCTGAAGTCATCTTATTCTCTAGTAATGCCTCAGAACTTTGTTGGTCCGTGATTGACAAAATGACCCAGTCCAAAATGGTTGCAAAATTACAGTGCAGCTTTAGTTAAGTGTCTTCTCCTGGCTTAAACTTGTAGACACTGGCATACAGAGAGCTCAGTAAGAAGACAGCCAACAGTTTCATATCCTTTTGTTGATTTTCCAATTCACAGAATTAACATACATTTTACAGCCATCGAAAATCACCAAATTCAAGTGAGGGTAGTCTCACATCGTCCTCACTTGGTTCTGACATTGAAGTCTGGATTTACTCAACGGCAAGAAACATTATCGTCTTAAAAAGGTCCAGTTGCAGAAAAGAAAAGGTCTGCAACTTGATGATTCTAAAAAGGTAAAAAAAAAAATGTACGTTTCAAAATCAGGGTAACATGCTGGTCCAACATTCTCTCTGTCTGTCCTCTGACTCTTCTGTCTCGCCTCTCATCATATGCAGGGGCTAAAGGTAGCTTCATTAAACATCGACGGCGGCAGAGATGCTCAGAGGAGGGCTTTGGTGAATGAGGTCATCAGGCAAAAGAAACTAGATGGAATATTTTTTCAAGAATCACATAGTGATAATGTCAATGAAGCAGACTGGGGCTTCTGGTGGGAAGAACAGCATGTCCTCAGCCATGGCACAAACTTTAGTGCAGCAGCTGCTCTTTTGTTCTCTCTTGGGCTGAAATAAACATTACGTTCAGCTTTATTAATATCTATGCAACAAATTAAGTGCCTGAACGTGTAGCACTTTTTAAAACATTAAAAGGAAAATGAACCATCACTGATCCAGGGGAATGCGTTGCACTGGAGGGACACTGGAACTGCTGACAGTCTGGTCTCTGACAGTCACATCATACCTATCGATTTTCAGTCCATAACTTAGTTTCAGTGGAAGTGATTTCATTGTCCATACAAAAACCCAAATCATTTGCCATTTGAATTTGAAATTATTGCACGATTTTCATTTATGTGAAAATATAAAAATATTTTGGGACTTACAGGAGAAGTCAGAAAAAGTATTAGATTAAGGTGTTTTGTCAGCATTTTTACATCCAACTAGACAGCGAATATCAAGAGAACTGTTCAGCAGCTTGAGAAAGAGACCGCAAACATGGAAAATAGATCTACTTCAAAAGGTGATCATCAGAATCCTTCGGTCGCAAAGGTGGCAGCTGGAGTCTGTCATGCAGGAGCGGGCTCAAGGAGCGCTGGCTCAAGCCTGCTTCACCAAACTCCAGGACAGGGATGCTTCTTTAATTTACAGGAGTCAGTGGCTCAGATGAAACAGATGTTGTGTCTTTGTCTCCCTGATGGACAGGTGAACACAGACCCAGCAAGAATGAGGATGCATGCTGTAGATTTTTCTACGGACCTCGTCAGACCAGAAGGTTGTGATGTGGGCAATGAAGCAACAGTTGAGAGCAAACTTCTAACATGGTAATATTAGTGTCATGATTCTGTTTTGGTGCAGAACTTTTGCAGGGATTTCCTTAGCTAAGTCCAGAAGGGGGGAACATCTTAGGTATTCAGCTGTGTCTCAGATGGCATCTGGAAAAGCGCCTAGACGGCTTGCCATCAGACTTTTTTAAAAACACTTGTGTAATATGCTAGCTAAAGATCTCCTAGATGTTTTCAGAAAACAATGGAACCCTTCTAGCCCAACTGAAGACCTGTAGATCCTCTTATCAAACATCTTATCTAGATTTTACAGAACTCTGGATTGGTCCGGATCAATCATATTGTATACCACATAGATCTATGCTGTACAATTTATTTATGATGCGAGATGTGTTTGATATTTATAAAATGTCTAATATCAATACTGGTTTGGTAAAAAAAAACTCTTGCCACTTGTGAGGGAGCTTACTCATGTAGATTTAGCTGGGAGAAAAGTGAAGCCTGTTTAGTTGGTAAGTGAAGCTTGGAGAGCACTCCTAGCATCCCCAGGAACCTCAGATGGGAAAATGGAGGCATTATGGCCATAGGAGTGTATCTAGGAAGTGGAGACTTTGAAAAAAAGAACTGGGAAATAGAATCGGTTGCTACCCCAGCTGTCCTACAGGGGAAGAGTTTTGATAGCAAATAACCTGGTCCCCTCATCTATGTGACACAGACTCTTTGCGCTAGTTCTACCTCCAGGCCGTATGTGCTAAGGCTAGGCAGTGGAATTTTTTTCTGGTCTGGGCAACATTGGTTGAAAGCATCAGTCCTCTATCTTCCTGTTGCAGGAAGAGGAACACTATAGCTGATATCATTGCTGCTTGCCCCCCAGCAAAGCTTGCAATCTGGAAAAACCGGGAGAAATCAGATGACGAGAGAGGGCTGGATGGATGTAGTGCAGAGTCTGAGGGGGTTGGTTGCCGTTAAGTTTAAAATAGAGCATGCTTTTTACACTCTGACCAGGGACTTGGAGCATTTTAGGAACCTGTGGGGGCGTTATCCGTGTTTCTGCTGTCTAAATGAAGACACAGATGAATCTTCAACTTTACAAGCTAAGTTTTTGTGTTTGTATATGCAAGCGCATTTGTGGCTGTGCTTGATAGGGCGTTTTTATGCCGCTGATGCCTTATCACCATTTTGTATTCTGTATAAGTCTCTCCCTCTCTCTCAGTCTCTCAACCCAACCTGTCAAGGCAGAGAGCCACCCACCCTGATTCAGGATCTGCTTGTGGTTTCTGCCAGGTTTTTTTCTTGCTACTGTCCGCAAGTGCTTGCTCATGTGGGAATTGTTGGGTCTCTGTAGAAAAGGAGTACAGTCCAGACATGCTCTCTTTTTGAAAAGTGCCCTAAAATAAAACGCCCTTAACCTTTGAACTTTAAACTTTATAACGATGTTAATGATTATTTAGAAACTGAACTTTTTCAAAATTAAAGAAAAAAATATTGTGATGAAAGGGACTGCTTGTAAATCTTAGGCCACGTTGGCATCGATCCTAACCCAACCCAAAGCCTTTATAAACCACATTAATGATGTTCAACATGCCAATATTTGGTATTTTTATAATAGCACAGCAATACCTCTATGATCTGTCAGTTATTCCTTTATCTTGATATATTGTTTTGGCAAACTGAACTCATAAACATGTAGGGTTAGAGTTAATTATCACGCTCGTGTGAACATACGATCCAGAGCCTTATATTATTATCAAGCTTCACCTACCACTTCAGCGTCTCTGTACAGCCCACTGAGCTAGCTCTAACCCTAAGGAATATCAAAGGAGTCAAAGGAAATTTTGAAACTAAGCCCCCTTGATCAATCCCAACAAAAAACACCAAAGGAACAAAGGCAGCAATAGCCACACTAGATGGGTTTACATGGACACTTTAATCCCTGCAGAACGAAATAATTCCGAAAGGGTGTTCATATTTTGACTGTTTAGATGATCTGTGGTCTAAACAGAAATGGTGTTAACATGTGTCGACACATCAATCAGAGAAACTGTCAACAGCTGAAGGATGATCGCAACAGCGACCACTAGATAACAAGCTTAATCAGAGGGCGGGCCTCTACCGTGTGATGAAGGCTGACTTTGCTGTGATTGTGGTAATTTAAATGAAGAAAAATCTAACAATAACTTGTTTACTTTTATACTTGAGAGACGGGTCAGTGAGGGAGGAAAATAAGTTGCCTTTGCCTACATCTGAGTGGTAACTCTGGGCTTTAAAAAATTGGACATTTTTAGTGAGGCCCTGTTGTGCGGTAAACTCACCAGAAATGTTGCGTTAAACAATTAACCAAGGTAACACATTACATCACCACGATTGAATCACCTCTAGGGTATGCCAAAAACCTACCTCTGGGTAAAATTATTTTTTCCGTAATCTTGCTCACAAACAGGCAAATAAGACAAACACACAGGAGTGAAAACATAAACCAATTCCATGGCCGAGGAAATTTCAAGAGTGACACCTCATTACAAGGCTCAGACACCTAATACACCTCACATAGTGCAGTCAGCGTTGAGGCATTTGTCCTTTTGATATCTGTTAAGGAATATATTTCTGACATGCTACATGTACATGTTGGATATATGTTGCTTATGTGAGATATCAAATTTACCTCTAGCGAACTATCTAACTATCTATCTAACTCTATTTGGCAGATAAATACAGCAATAACATGTACGCTTTACAACACAATTCAGTTGTTTGTACATAAAGGGAGAATTCAGCCATGAGAAGTTGAAAGTCATCCATCATCATGTCATGCTCAGTCCAAAGAGGAAGCATTTTAATTTATTTTTCCCATTAGTGAAGCTCAGAACATCAGTATCAGCCTATATACTGACTGCTTGTCAGCCTATCAGCAAATGAGATTACAATACACTGGTAAAACTGGTCGGTGTTTAACTGTTGTGTTGCATTAGTTTTCTCTTGGCACAATCATGTATTGGCTTCGTACAGAATCGAAAAGCGATTTTCTTTTTTGTCCAAGACGTCGAATATTCGCTTCAGCCCTAGAGTTCAGGAAATTCAGCATAACTGTGTTTAGGAAAAAGAATCACTAATACTGTGTTTAGTTTAATAACTGTTTAGAAAATAATCATGAAAGCTTCCATTGAATTAATTAAATACTAAAAGAATTACATAATTGTGTTTAGTAATTTGACAGGGATTGACATCACTGATTTAACTAAATGCGATGTTACATCTGTGTATCATGATTTCAACTCAACAATTCTATTGCGTATCATTGATGCCAATCAATTCAGAATATCACACCACATCCTGTCATTATTGGTGGTGAAATGGTAAGCTCAATTTAAACAAAGGCAGCGGATTTTAAAAGACAGTCTGTTCCCAGTGAGCTCCAAAATGTCATTGCACATGTTTACGAACAACAATTCACTAAGTGACAGATTTTCCCTTTAAACCATGTCGACAAGATATGTAAGGGAAAGAGCGCACTGAAATTGTGAACGAGTTAATATTCTGGTTTGTAATACACTTTTTCTATTGTGCTCCTCAGCAACACCATTCATCAATGTCACAAACAGTTTATCTCATCTGAGAGCATGGCACTGCACTAAATCGAAATTCCAATCACTTCCAGGACTAAAATATACTGTAATTAAGAAAATCTGGTCTCGCCTATGAGCCTCTTGCAGATACATTTCATCCCTCAAAAAGGGTTTCAATTTCCTATTTCATGGTACAAGCGGGTATGGCATCAAATTTTTTAGTGTGTAACATTTCAAAATATAAATCCTGTGTGTCACATTTAATCGATTACTCTGATAGGCAGGATGGCAGCAAATATAAGAGCCCCACACCAGGGTTAAATGAGTTAAAACCATCTTATTAGATGCACAGCAAGAAGGCGGCTCCCTTCCACAGCATGTCAATAAGACTTTATTAACAACCCAGCAGATGCAAACAGCCTATTTATACGTGTAATGGGTTTTATACAATTGCGTTTAATATTGATTACCTCCAAGGACACCTCTTTTAACAGGAGAAAAAAGGGTGGAAATTCCAAGTTCCTTTTACTAGTAACTTTTCAATCAAATCTTTGTTATAATCATTTGTCAAAGACTAATAGTGGTGGCATGAGGAGAAACCGATTAGTTGTTATCCGGAAGTCCTTAATTCACAGAATCATTTCTAAATCTGAACATTTGTTGGAGTTTTAATTTGAGGACATTGCATCTATCAAGAAGTATCCTCATGAAAAAGTCTTTATGATCATGTTAAAGGCTGGCAAAATGTAAAAAAAGAAGAAAAAAAAGAAAAAAAGAAAATAGAACTGTAAGAGGAAGTTGCAGAAGCTGAAATAAATTTACATATTTGTGTTTTTCCACTGGCTTCAGTTCTTCTATCATCTCCAGTTCACTTATTTTGACCAAACAACTCATAACTGTCATCCAATATAGTCCACGTGTGATGATACCCATCTGGATGTGCCACTGCCTAACTGAGATTACACCACTGTGATTTATGTGACAGGAGAAATGAATGGGGTCTCTGGGACATCTGAAACGAAACAGAACTTTTTTTTACATCCTGCTCTTCCAATGTAAGTATCTGCTCGCGTGCCAGTTCACTGGCTTAAATGAGAGAATTTGGCAGGGTTGCTGGTAATAACAACCCATCCAGCATTGTAAGGTTGAAAAGCCACAAAGGAAGCATCTCCTCAGTAAAACTGGATGATAATTTGGTAAAGTATTGATGTAGTCACTTCAAGGGGGACTGTAACTCTAGAAAAGAAGATCAGCCCTATGGGAGGCTGCCCTATGTGAGATCTGTGGTGTTCATGTTTCAAAGTAGCTGTCAAAATAAATCTCTATGATGGATTTTCGGAGCTGAGACACCAAGGCTGTGAATTCTTCTTATTACCCCTTGACAAGAGGTAAAATCTCATTGAGCAGCTTGCCACCGGGGGTTTTATCCTCCTCCCTCCATTTTTTACAGTCACTTTCACTTGTTTGGTGTGTTGTAGCAGCATACGTGATAAAGCAGAGCATGGTGACTCTTATCCCTTTATGCAATGAAACACTGGGCTGAGAGATTTTACTAGTTCATGTAAAATGACGTGGATTAGCAGCCAGATAAATCATTGTGTCTGATATTAGGGTATAAAGTGTACAGCACTATGAGATGCACAGCTCTCATCTACTTAT
This sequence comes from Lophius americanus, assembly GCA_037951165.1. Lineage (NCBI taxonomy): Eukaryota > Metazoa > Chordata > Actinopteri > Lophiiformes > Lophiidae > Lophius > Lophius americanus. The sequence continues at coordinate 5,078,249 of JBBDHG010000076.1, read as the reverse complement.
CTGGATTTGCCCTGCCTAGCTCTCCTTTTCTCCCACACACACGCGTGAGCCCATAAGGCAGAGACAGAACTTCTTATTTAGATCACAGTGTGATTCATGGGTGGTGAGCCTCTTGTGTGCAACATATCCAAACCCACAGCAGTATCATCCCAGGGACAGTCTGGAATAAAGTAAACAACCACACTGTTTTCACCCAAAGGTCAAATGGCGCATCCAGAAACACGGCAGGAGATAACTCCGTTTTATCACCACAAACAGCCTCCGACCGGTGACAGGAGAGCTGAAGCGAACAAGTAGTGCCTCTACAGCGCGGAGAAACAACACACACCGGATAAATGCACCATTCCCATCGAGTCTGTGGACCTACCGGTGTTGTTCTCAGTGTCCCGTTGCTTTAACTTGTCCTGGAAGGTGGGCGCTGTCCGCCACTTGCCTCGCGGATCCCTCATCTGATTATAGTGCCGCGGAGAGCGAGGCAGCACGCGGCGGAGGAGAGGAGCTGTCCAATCAGCGCGCTGCTCACATAGAGAATACAGCCAATCACAGTAGGAGGGGCGCGAGCCACAAGATGCTGCTCTGTTGAACGGAAAATGACTTTCAGGTAACGGAGCAGCTGCTGTCGGAGGTGATGCGACGGCCACACGGGCCAAATAAACCCTGTTTAATGGTAGTGTTGAGGGGAAAACGACTGACTGGTTCTGTTTGGAAGACTAATATTAAATAGAACCACAAATTAATGGTGGAGTGTGTACAATGTGCAGATATCTTTTGAATAATGGAATACATTATTCATAAATATGTTGTTTTTGTTGTATAAGTGTTAGAATCCAAGAATACATTACTTAACTTTAGTTTGCTTAATAACTAAATTATGGTGCGCCCCACCCATGACTGAATGAATGAATGAAGAATGAATTAATGGATTCATGTCCAGATCAAGTTGAGGCAGAAACTCTCCTCCTCTCTGTGTAATGCTGTGATGAACCTATATAAATTATGATAGATGGATAAATTATCGAGGTTATTTCACTTTTAGACTTTTTATTTTACCATACCTGCAGTTTTTGAAGCTCAGCACCTCTCTTTACCTCACACACCCTCTATCTCTCGCTCTTTTCGAAGCTTGCTCTCTCTCCCTCTCTCGCTCTAAGCAGACAAGTGGCGTGCTGTGTGTCCCCGGTTCAATGGTTCAAACTTTATTGTCACTATATGACCAGCACTCATTTCCCCTGGCTGATGGTGCTGAGGGTGCTGATGGTGAAGGATCTGTTTGCATGTTGGCCTGTTTCTGTGTCCAAAAATGTGAAGATTTCATGGTCTTTTTGATTTTGAGTGACACTTTATTTTTTTACTATTTTAATTGCTATCTATTAGCGATATTATCTGCTACTGTCTCATTCTATTAACCCCATGTGCGTTATTAATCCTATAAAAGGGGAAGGATAATTTAACAGATTTATTGACGAACAGAGTAATCACAGATGTGGTTCAAAATTACTCTTTTCTATGTCCGCCTTGAAAGATCCCTTCCTGTGTGCTGTATGTTAAATCAACTGTTTATTTCCTAAATATACTGTTTGTTTTACTCCTGTTTGTGTTTCCTTGACCTGCAATATTTGGTTTATAGCACAAACATGAAATATCTTTATTTTTCATCCAGTCTTTTTAATTATAGAGCTGACAGTAAATGAGGGGCGGGAGGGAAAGAGAACAATGGTCCCCAGCTGGATTCAAACCAGGTACATTGCTGTGTGGGGTGATAAAGCTGTTATATTAAATGGATTTAACAAACCTAATGAGTAATGAGCAGCGAACCAGAGGATTTAGATTTGCTCAATAAAATGCAAGAAAAAACCTTATTAATAAAACCAGTATGATTGTTGACGCAAATGACCAAGATTTGCTGTAAATACAGCCTCGTGCCTCTGTGTGTATGCGTTTATGGTTGTGTGTGTGTCTGTGTGCACGCGTGTGTTTGTGGAGAAGAAAAATAGAAATATATATGAACTTAAAAAATAGTTTTTCTGGCAAGGATAAAATAAGTAAGTCAGTAAAAGTGTTAAGGCAAAAATGAATTCAGAAATGTTGCTATGTATTGTCAGAATGGTTTAGTTTCATGTTCTATAAGTTGTCATTTAAAATAAACAAAAAATGTCAATGCATCTAAATCACCGTTATTTTTCATCTTGACATATCGGACCGTGTGTGATGTGTCACAATTGTGTGTGCGACAATATGATAATATCAAAAACAGAACTGAAAAAACAAATTCAGTGAATGTGGAAAATTATTTCAGTATTTCATTTTAAAGATGTGGGCATTTGTATCCTCAAAGAGGATGAGAGTGAACTTTGGTGATGTTAAGCACAAGGGCTAAAATATGCGATCCATGAAAGGTTGGACGATCAAATGGCAGTGAAACCCATAACCAGGACATATCAAAAGCAGCTAGTAGCAGTGAGTTGCTAAATCTAGAAAAGAATAGAATAAAGTAAGCATTCCTTTGAAGTGAGGAACAGCAACTCCTTTCCCTCGGAGCAGAGGCCAAGATTCAACACCATGTAACAGAAGAGGTAAACAATAGATTTGTTGTTCTCAAAGCATTGTAAAAAACTACAATATGTAAAATTTCTCACGTGAAGCAAATGCTGCTTAGTCAGTCATGATTTTCTGCTCGGAACACCAGCATTTTGTCTAAAATCAGGCACTGAGATGGCATTGTGCCACTACAGGTTTGTTCAAACTAAAAAGATGCAGCAAGCAAAGACACTCAGAGATTTATATGTTACTCAACAGTTCTGTGTGTAAAATATGACCTGTTGTGTTACCATCAGAATGTGTCATGTGTCATCATGTGTGGTACGTAGTAACCCCAGCTAGCTGCTAGATTCTATTATTTATGGCTGAGCGCCAAACCTTAAAATAATCCTTAACCGGCTACATCACACCATTGGACTCACTGACACTGCCCTAAACGACTTTCAATGCCACTTCACCAACAGATTAGAATACATTTCTCTTGGAAGTGAAAGATCGAGGACGCACACTGTCACCTGTGGAGTCCCACAGGGATCATTCCTTGGACTCATTCTCTTCATACTGTACATGCTCCCACTTGGCCATGTCATAAGTCGATATGGACGCTCATTTCATTGCTACGCTGATGACACGCAAATCTATATGGAACCTGAGACATGTTCCTCTGCAACTTCACCGTCATCTTCATCATCATCTCCCCTGTTAACACTCAGCCCCTGTGTTGAGGACATAAAAGTATGTATGAAACACAATTTTCTCCAGCTGAACAGCTCCAAAACCGAAGCAATTTTAATTGGGACCCAACATCAGACCCTGTCTTCCTCCATAACCAGCATTACCTTCTTGGGTCACGACATTTCCCTCTCTTCATCAGTCACAAACCTTGGAGTAAGATTCAACCCTCAACTCACTTTTGAATCCCACATCAAACACATCTGAAAGATCTGCTTTCACCATCTAAGAAATATTTCCAAACTCCGCTCTTCACTCAAGGTGAGTGATGCTCAAGTGATGCTGATAAACTGGTCCACGCGTTCGTCTCCTCCCGACTGGATTACTGTAACGCATTTCTCGTCGGGACCCCTAATAAAAGTATTCAAGGACGCCAGTATGTTCAAAACAGTGCTGCAAGGATCCTGATGAGTTTGCGTGAACACGAACACATCACCCCCGTTCTTCATTCCCTTCATCGGCTTCCTATCTCCAAAACGATTGATTATAAGATCTCTCTCTTCACTCACCAGTGCATCCATGGTAATGCACCCCCCTATCTTAAAGAACTACTCACCCCACTGACCTCAACATCGGGCCTTCTGTTCTGCTGCCCCTCGTCTGTGGAATGCCCTCCCTGACCATCTGAGGGCTCCACAGATGACTGAGACTTTAAAAAAGGACTTAAAAAGGACTTTTAGCAGAAGCTATGATTTTGAATTAACATTGCTGCTCTTTGCTAATATTTTTACATTACTATATATATATTTTATTTATTTATGCTTTTATGTGCTTTTAAACTTTGAGATTTGATTTTGAAGTGCGTTATAAATAAAATGTATTATAATCATTATTATTATTATTAAACCTTCGGCTAAACTATGCTGATTTAACACTAGCATCTATTAGTCTATTAGTCATCTATTTAACACTATTTAACATCAAGCTATATCCTGTTCCAGATCAACTACATCCATATTTAACCTCTCCATTGTCAACTACACACAACATTGTGTAGTTGACAAACATTTCAACTACACAACGTTTGTCAAAATGTAGTTTACTACCCAGCTGGCATCCTCAAAATGGTCGAAAAGATGATTGTAGAAATAAATGCTTGTTCAGTCTGAGTTTATAGTACTCTACAATACCAAAAACTGCTTCCCGAAAACCAAAGAAAGAAAGTGAATGATACAAACTTGTTCAGCAAGAGTTGAAAAATCTGCCGTTATCGACAAACTCATAGCTGAATTCTTTGTGAGAGACTCATGTCATTTTATACTGTTTGGAAATCTGAATGCTGTTACGCAGACCAAAGTAATGCCACAGCTGTAGAGCTGACAAACCTATTTGTTTATATGTGTCAGGGGCGTATTCAAATAACATTCTTAAATTATTTTTGCTTGAAATGGCCCTGTCTATTAGAGAAACAGTCTTTCCTTGTGTTCTTCTTCCCGGTATAAACCTGATGCCCACATTGGATTCCAGTGTGTTATGCTTATAGCGGCTACACTAGACTGGGAGCGGGCTAGAGAGTTAGTTTCTCTCAATTTTCTTTGGAAGCAATAGCTGCAGATATTTAATTTGTCATGATAACGAGATAATTAAGTCGTTCTCATGAAATAGAGGCACCTACATTGCCGTTGCCATAGCGTATCTGCAAACACGACCCGAAATAATGTACCTAATATACAGTTCTCAGCTTCCACACTAACCCCTAACTCTGTGACTCAAGATTCTTTTTGATTTCCACAGAAACAACCATCATGGACTTGAGGGACATCATTTGAGGACATTACTAATATCCTCCTGGAGATTAAAAAGGTCTTTATTCAATTTTTTGAATATATGTAGATAAGTAGTACTCTGCGTATGGAAACAAACGTAGTAGATAGAGTAGGAAGAGTTGAGCAGTTAAAACATTATGCACTGTCGATTATGTCCCTGAGATTTCAATTAATTAGAAAGGTGTGTCCTGACTGCAGATGCCCTGACCATTATGGACAGAAAAGTCACCAGTGATTATTTTATTGTTCTTATATGGACAAGATATAAACCTGTTTTTTTTATATCGGATAATTCATTACATAACCGGTCATATAGCACCATGAACAGTTTAATCATCTGTCCCCTGTCCTTTCTGATTAAATGAGAAGTTGCCTGCCTTGGCAGCAGGCTAAAAGACTTAAATGTGTACAAAATTGCCTCTCCTTTGGTTTGTCAATGACAATGTAGCCCAATTAAAAAGATGCCGAACAGCATTTCAGGAGGGGATTCTGAATCACTGAAGCAGCAACGGTGCTGCCCCAACTTAAAAGTGTCAGCAAAATGTAGCATGACCCATGATGAATTTGTAAAGCCATCACTTTTATGACAGCAAACTACAGTTTTTCTGCAGTCATTAAAATGCAGCATATTCTCATTACCCTGCCTGTCAGAGGTTACAAAAGCAGCATCAATGGATAAATCTTCCACATCGGCCTGCTCAATCAGTGAAAATCAATACACCTCTTTGCAAAGACAACTCAGCAGGGCTGTTATTTGGAGAACAATAGATCAAACTGTTGAAGAACACAAAGAAGATGCAGCTAAGTGCTATCACTGCTCCCTCGTGTCTGTGCACAAGCTGATTAAAAAGTCATATATCGTCCAGTTCATGAAGCTTTATTTCAACCAGAAGATATAACAGAAATGGAAAAAACCTTCTATATTCACACAAAATAAAGCTGGAAGCCATTCAATCAAAGAAGAACACAAGTTTATAATCAATGCACATATTGCAAATGTTGAAAATATAGCCCTGTTTAGATTAGTCGGATGTGTTAACATAAAATAAGAAATATCCACTATCCCTTTCCCTGCACACCAGGTGCATTCAGTATCAATCAAAGCTACACTGAAAAGCTGTATTTAATTTCAACTCAGTACAAAAACACAAGATTAGATCAGAGCAGTTCATCTCTCCATGGACATGTGAAATTAAATGTGGTCTGATTATTATCTGATTGTGCTAAATTCAAGAGTTGTCGCTATCATCGTCGTAGTATCTGTTCCTCTTGATCTGCTCCTCCACTGTCAGGGCGTCATCATTATCTTCCTCGTCATCTGCCCACAGAGAAGTGCCAGCGCTGTAGATTGTAGCAAAGCTCTCGCCGCTCTTGTCTCTTCCTGTCACAACTCCTGTTTTATTTGCGCTTTCTCTACTTTCCATCCTGAAATCCAAAAGATCATCCAGAGCCTGCACCATTGGCGTTTCCCCTGTCGGTTGACCAAAGCTGTCGGATTTAAAATCAGACATCAGGCTGGAGCTGCTAGTGCTCAAGCCAGCAAAGATGTCCTCTAGGAAGTTTGATGTGCTAATCTTTGGCATGGCGCCGTCCTTTTCGAACGCTCCCTCATTCGTGTCTGTAACGAAATCTGTGCCTGAAGAGCAGTGTGTCGCTTCAGTATAGCTGGCAGTCACTGGCACAAAAGCGTCCGCCCTCTGTGCCAATTGTAGCACGTCCCTTGGCATCCACTTTGTTTCTCCATAGTGATCAGCCTGGAATAAATCACTTTCCGTACTTGTATTTGTCAAAAAAAGTGAGTGACTTTTATTTCCCTCGCTCTCGGTGAGCCCTTGAAACAGGATGGCATTGTCAAGCACCGCCAGGCCGTTATTATTATTATTGTTGGAGTTAGCATTTAGTTTCTGTGCTGCAATCGCCTCCTCATCAATTAATGTGACCTTTACCGCCTCCCCATTGTTACTACTGTCATTATTTTCTTTATCTATCTCCTCCTGGTTCACAAAAACACCCTCTGCTCTGTCTATCTGCCCTTCAAGTCCATTCTCTTTCACACGCCCCACCCTCTCTAAACTTTTCTCCTCCTGTACTTCCATGTTTTCCACAGCTGCACCATCACTACCTTCATGAGGATCCTTCTCATCCCCTCTAGGATGCGCTTCAGAGGCCATTTCAGGACCCACTTGTGCCACTGATTCTTTACTTTCTTCACTGTCAGCAACCCTCATTAGTCCCTCACTGACTTCTCCAGCCTCTGACGCAGGTAGAGTCTCCACGGGCTTTTTCATATTTTCCGGCGTGCAGGCAATCTCTTGCCCCCTGTTATATTCTTGGGACCCATTTCGTACTTGAGTTGCGGGGGTATCGGCCTCATTTAATGGAGGTTTCATCGGCTGATCTAGGTGTTCATTTTCCTGAGCTGAGCCCTCCTTAGGGGGCCACGATGGCTTAATCAACTTCAACTCCTCTTTGATGGTAAAGGATTTCTTTGGAGAATCTGTTTGAGGCGGCCACACTACAGAAATCTTACTAGAGGGCTTTTTGTTTTCATCCGCTGGTTTGTTCATGTCATGAGTGACTGATGTGTTGTGAGAAGTGGAATATCTGGAATCGACAACTTTCTTTTCATATGCAGGTGATATGACTTTTGCTCCTGAATTTTTAGTGCTCCATAGTTCTTTGTGTGGTTTCTGTCCAAATCCCTCGTCATAATTTCCTTTGGACTTGAACAGTTGCTTGTAGTGTGGCTTGCAGTACATTTGTCCATGGAGAGAGGCATAGTTGCCAAGGCTGTTTAGAGAAGGAACAAAAGAGGTTAAAGTGAGGCAAAGAAAAACCAAAAGAATGTTTTGCTATGTGAAATAACATCACCTCAGTTTGCCTCTGCAGTGATCACAGCGGAAACAGCTTTTATGAAAGTTTTGCTTGTCTGCTATCAGCGATTCCATGGGGTACACCCGCTTCCGACACGCCCTGCACAGTTCGGAATCTGGAACTCGAATTTTCTGAAAAAGAAGAGGTAATTTTTTTCATTAAATTATTTGTAGCTTCCTAACTTCTGTCGATCGGACAGAGCCATGTCATTTAATCAAAAAAGATATTCCATAGTCATTCAATGTATTTATTTTAATTTATGGTCTGTGACCTTTCAAATAAAGCAGGGTTTGCTTATTAGGGTGTTAGCACGGATAGGAGAGAATGTTTCCCTTCATATATTACATTAAATAAAGGCTTGTATGGGTTTAGAGGGTGGAGTGTCCAGTATTTCACAAAAAATAAAAAAATAAAAAAATAAATGACTTGTAGAAAAGTTTGAAAAGTACTTTGGGTGATCTTTTTTTTTACTATCTTGCCTTCGCTCAGTTTCATCTTGGAACAAGGATGGGGTCAACACCATTAAATTGTGTGGCCCGTGACCAAGACTGACTTTTGCCGAATAGCAACCACTGTGGAATTGAATTTCCTTTCATTTTCTAATTATTTCTAGGCTCAGTTGCTTCCATATACTAAAATATAGTGTAAGAGTATTTGGTTATTCCAGGGCGTCACCTGCTCCTAATTGCTAATGAATTTTCACTGAGAGGAAAATGTGATAATTATTTTAAAATGAGCATTATCTTTGTTTAATTGTTACAAACTAAGAACTGGAGTAAAATATTGCAATTCACAATTTAAAAAGAGGGATGAGAGATTTGCCATAACAAATGTTTAATGAATGTATACTTTAATTGCTTCTATCTCTAAAACCAGGTCTAGGTTGTCTTCCTCAACAACCAAGGGTATATCTTGGAATATCCTCCAATCCCATGCGTTGTACAAGCAAGGCACCTGATTGAACTCCTCTAAATGAAATGTGGCTCATTAATAATCTCAAACGGTCTACGCTGACCCAGCCTAATCATTTAGTCAGCGAAAAGATAAGGTAAAGTAAGATCCCATAGTGACTGAATAATTGAGAACTCAGTACAAAAACAAAAAATATTTCCTTGTGTCATTTCATATTGAACTAATTTTAGACACCTCAGGACTGATAGAAGTTTAATATGAGAAAATGGGTTTTCCACAAAAAGTTCCCCAAAACGAGTAAAATATGAAAAAAGTATAGTAAAAAAAAGAAATATACAACTGACCTTTCTCAAAATCAATCCACTCAATCCTCCCACTAAGGTCTATGTGGGTATAACATTTTGAAGTGATGCATGAAACAGTTTTCAACTTATCACGTTAACCGAGGATCTGCGGCTCATACGGAGGCAATTCCATTATGTGGCCAACTTTTTCGGCGATGTAATTACTATCAAATGACATGGTTCAACCGGAAATTTGAAGAAAATGTTAGATTAGCCAAAACAAGAAATCAAGTTTGAATGAAGTATTATGTGAGGGTTTCTTTTCATTTGTGTGTCAACACACTGTGGATCCTTCTAGGTGTTATGAAATACAAAGAAGGATTCACTGCAGTTGAATTAGTATCCCAAGAAAGGTGAAAAAAACAATTCATTGTCTGAAACGGCTTATTTTTTGCGAAAGCTTGAACATGTAAATAACTACATGTCAAGTTACATGTTATTTTCCCCTGACAGCAACGATTTGTAAAGAGATGTTTCAACCATCCTCTGCAGTCTTGCAATAAAAACGTAATCACACTCAGAAAAACATTAGTTCAATATGTGAGCATCACTGCCAGCGTCACACATCAGATAAAGTGCCAGTTGTGACTGAGAAAATTGAAGGCTGCTATGAGCTGCGTTGAAAACAAATGAAAACAAAAACATCACAAGCGATCAAAGGTGTCAAATCAATGTTAATGCTTCCTTTCAATCCACAAAATGCAGTTGATGCCTTAAACTCCTCACACACAAACGTTTTAAACACACCGTCACACTTGTTTAGTCTCCTCATGCTGCACAGCTCGCTTTACCCGTCACAGTTTCCTGCTGGTGCTTCACAATCTGGGAAGTCCTTTGCTCCGTGACACTGAAACCCAGGTTCTGAAAAACTCCTTGGCTCTCAGCCCACGACTGCTGGAAGTTTCTCAGCAGCTCCTCGGTTGAGGCCTCAGGGGGCACGTCCACTGTTGGAATGCTGCCTCTCACCACGTCAGCGTAGGATGGAGGGCTGCCACGGGTCATGGAGCCCTCAGAATGCATCTCGCTCGTCATCTCACTCATCATGTTTCCAAAGTCGTCAATTGTGCAGAATTGCTCAGTGACTGCTGTCATTTCAGAGTGACCAACCTGCTCAGTGTGACCGGCCTCAGGTTCTCTTCTCTCTATTTGTTCCCTTAGCTCTCGGGCTGCCTGAGAACTATGCTTTCCTGTCTCAAACACATCCTTTATGGCCTTAACATTCAACGTGGAAATTTCTTCGGTTTTAGGCGTGTAAGGGTCAGCCTCTGGATCCTCTGTATCACTCCCCAGCCTCTCTGTGATCACAATCGGCTCTCTCCTGATGTAAAGCTTTGGTTGCGGAGCTTCAAATCTGTTCACCAGCTTCGGCAAGTCAACTCTTGGGAGATCCTCTCTCAGGGGGTCTATGTTCACAATCTCGTTGACTTCCTCTGCATCAGGTCCCAACCGTTCAGGGATCTCAATGGGATCCTTCCGATTATACATCCTGCTCACCTCAGCTTTCTGTGCCCCTTCAAAAAAGGACTTCTTGTCCTTCACAGTAATCATTGAGTCTGCCACATCCACCCCTCCTTCCTCATTTCTCTCTATGGGAGTCTCTCTGTCAGCAAATGGAGATGATTGATCTCTTTCATCTGCCAACTGCACCGGTATTGTCACAGGCGGTGGAGGGGTCATGCCATGAGAGAGCTTCAAGTTGGTGTCCCTCAGTTTCATGAGCTTCTCTGAGCGGCTCAGGGTGGGAGATGGCGTGGCCCTGATGAAGGTAGATGTTGGAGTGTAGGACTTGCGTGGAGGAGTCGGGGGTGTCCCAACTGATCGATATAGGGGAGGAGAAGGAGTAACTCTGAGTGGTGAGTCTATCCTTTTCGACTCAATACTGATGAAAGTGGGTGAAGGGGTGCGGATGCTGGCTAATGGCGAGGACACTCTCTCATCTACCACATCACTCAGCTCATGGATTTTAGTCGCCTGAACAAACCTTCTCCCTTCCACCACTTTCCTTTCAGTTTTGGTTGACCCAATACTAATCTTTGATATATTTGCTGTTGCTCCACTGAAAGCTTTCTTGTCTGGTTTTGGAAGGACAGCTGGAGGTGGAGGTGGAGGTGGAGGAGCCTGCAGTTCTTCGGTTTCTTTTTCTATTTTGTCCCCAGCTGGCATGTTGTCCCCCAAATATCTGAGCTTGGCCTGAACAATATTTCTCACATACATCATCATCTCTTTCAACGTTTTCTTACTTTGCTGTTTAACAATCTCACTTATATTTCTCCTCTCATCCAAACCCATCACCCAGTCAGGGAATTCACTTATAATCATCCTGACAGCGTTGGAATCCATTTTGCTCGGAGTGCCCTCAAGCTCCTTTATATGAGTGAGCAGCTTCTGCGTGAGGGTGTATTTCTCTGAATCTGAGACTTCCCGTGAATCGGCCTGCTCTTTATGGGACGTTTTCTTCTTCTCTTTCACAAATTCCTCCTTAGATTCACCTTTCGACTGTAATGCCTTTATTTGCGTTTTGTTTGTTTCCACCGCTTGTGTCTTTATTTGTGTCTGAACGGCCTCTTGTCTATGCAGGCTCTGCTGCACCACCCCTTCAGTAACAACCACATCCTGGTGCCTCTGGATGAGCTCCATCTTCTTGCTCTGCTGACTTTGGGAGACAGATACATGGCTTTGTCCTTGATGGCTGGCAGCGGATGTTATCTTTGCCATCTTTGGCATTAAAACAGTTACTGATGGGGACAGCTTCACTTCAGTCTCATTCTTTTGCACATTCTTTATCTTTTTCATCTGAACATCCACTTGCACTTCCTTTATCGGTAAGGTCATCTGAGTTTTCTTGTCCTTAATTTTGATATCTGTTTTCATTTCGTTTCTTGCAGAAGTCAGCTGTTTGCTTTCCTGATCCAGTTTGGTTTCGCCTCCCTCTGACACGTTACATTTGTCGTGCTGTAAATATACTTCACTTTTCATCGATTCCTTTTGTCCTAAAGAGTCACCCTTATCCTCCCTCTTCTCCGCTGGCATCTTGAAGGTTTTCACCTTAAAACCTGGAGTAACTTTCGGAATTTTAGACGGTTGATGGGGAGAAATTTTTCCCTCTTGTGTTAGAGACACATTAATATTCTTTACATCCTCGCCTTTCATTGTGAACACAGTCTGGCTTTGAAGATTCACATTCTCCTGAATAGTCTGTGAACTTGTGATAGCCTTGGTGCTGGATTTCTTTATAAACTGCTGCTGCTCTGTGACAGAAGTAGTGGTCACATTTGAGCATGAATGCATGTCAATATTTGAAGCCTCTCGATTAGAGTGAGAAACGGAAACAGCCTGATTCTTGGGTGCGGTTAGACTCTTTTTAACATCAATCGAGGATGGTATTTTATCTGAGGATTGCTCACCTACAACAGGTTTCTTATCTGAGGGCACGCTTGAGGATCCAGGAGCTAATTTCTTATGTATCACTGAGCTCAGCGGTTTGCTCAAAGGGATCTGGGAGGCAGATTTCTTAGCAGGTAGTTCTTGTGCTGATATCCCCTCCTTTGAAATGGTCTTGTTTTCTTCAATCGTTGCTATCGTCACCACTGTGGTACCTTCCGTCTCAGCGCCCTGAGCTGCAGAGAGCTCGGCACTGGCAGCAGAGGGGAGGAATGTAGGCAGTGGAGAAGTGGGAGTTGTGGCATTACTCCTATCTATTTTTTCTTTTTCCAATTTCTGTTGGCGATACCTTTCCTCGGCGAGCATGAGAGGAGTTTTAAATTTGCGTGCAAACGGTCTGGGGTTTGTTGCAGGGCTGGGTTCAGGAGTTGGAGGTAGTTTAATCGGTGGGACAAATACCTTTTTAGGAGGGTGTGGGCTTTGGCTGGGTTCAGGAGTTGGAGGTAGTTTAATCGGTGGGACAAATACCTTTTTAGGAGGTTGTGGGCTTTGGCTGGGTTCAGGAGTTGGAGGTAGTTTAATCGGTGGGACAAATACCTTTTTAGGAGGTTGTGGGCTTTGGCTGGGTTCAGGAGTTGGAGGTAGTTTAATCGGTGGGACAAATACCTTTTTAGGAGGTTGTGGGCTATGGCTCTGCATCAGTTTGACAGACGGCACACTTGCTATCTTCGTTACTGATGCAGATTGAATCTGGTAACTTGCTTCAATCTGTTTTTCTTTTTTCGCTTCCTGAATGTCATCTTTTATTTCACTGTCTGCTAATATTTTTGTTTCTTCACAGGGAAGGAGTTGAGGTGGAGGTGGAAGTGCTGGAGGAGATGGCTGCTTTTTCTGACATTTTGGTTGCTTCGGTGTTTCTGCATGCTTGGGCACTTTGAATAAAGGCTTGCCCATGGGTTTCAAAAGCTTGGCTGGAGGAGGCTGAGGTATTGTATAAAGCTCTTGCTGTGAAGGAGGTGGTGGCAGAAAATCTGGTCCTCCTAAAGAGGATGGAGGTGGAGGTGGTGGAGGAGGAGGAGGAGGGAAAAATTCTAGCTCGGACTTTGTACATTCCATAGGTGGCGGAGGTGGTGGGGGAGGCAGGTCGCTGTCCTGCCTGGACAGTGTTGGGCTTTCCAGCACCGGTGATGGCGGAGGAGGGAGGGAGAGCTCAGACTCTGAGGGTGGAGGAGGTGAAGAGGGAGGTGGGGGGAAGTGGATCTCAGGCGTTGTCTTTTTGATCACACTTTTTCCTCTCATGTCAAGGTGGCGGGAATCACTCTTCATATTTTTGAAGCTCTGCTTTTCCATGAGATTCTTGTTCTGCGTTTGCTTTTGAGATGTTGACATTTCCTGGGATACGGTAATGTTTTGCTTCTGCGTAATGGTTTTCTCCATGACTGTAGTTTGCACCTGTTTGACTGTCTTTGTTTGACACGTTTGCATCTTTGAAACATTCATCTGTGATGTGCTTTGTACCTCTTTCATCACATTCATCACAGGTGTTTTAGTCTCTGTTTGATCATTAGCGGTGATTTGTTTACTCTTCATCATAATAGGTTTTTCAGCTTTCTGTGGGGGAAGCTCTATCTGTTTTTCTTCTTTTATGCTCTTATGTTGAGAGGCCCCGGTAGTACTGTTTGCTTTGGCTACAGTAACCGAGCTGTCCTCTTGAATCATTACCTGTGTTTTCAGCGATTTGCTTTCATTGTGCCTCTTTGTCTGCTTCTGTGAGTCACCGCTGGGAGCGAGGTTTTTCACAGCAGGGGCTGGATTGCTTGCTGCACTCTCACTCTTGGCGTCATGAAAGCATTCATGCCCCACTTGCCTTACACTTAATGGATCTTTCACGGGCACTTTCACTTTCTTGGGGGGATACATACGTTTTGGACTTGAATACTGTTTTTTTTGCATAAAACACTTTATTGCCCCTTGAACATCCCCTTTCAAAACCTCCTCTTTTTCCATCTGTATTGTTTCCTGTGCTTCATAAAGAGATTTTATGGATGTTTTCACATCTCCTTCAATACTCCCCCTGCGCTGCTTTCTTTGAGAAGTGGTTGGCTCTAGCAAGAGCTGAATCGTGCCTCTAACATCACCTTGTTCGCTTACTTGATGCTGGTACATCTTTTTCTCACACGATGCTTCGTGTAAACTCTGCATTACAACGTGGATGTCTCCTTTGACAATCTCTTCTTTTTCGACCTCTTTCACAGTTTGCTTTGCCTCTTCCAGGGACCTCAGGGTGCCTTTGATATCACCTGGCACTAAATCCTCAACAATCACTTCTGTGCTGGCAGTTGCAGATTTCTCCAGTGACTCGAGAGCACCTCTGATATCTCCCTTGACTATTTCAGGCTTTTCCATTTCTTTGGCTTGATGCTGGGCCTCCTCCAGGGACTTCAAAGTGGTTGGGAGGTCTCCTTTCACCACCTGCTCTTTCTCTACTACCACTTTCTGATTGATAGCTAAGGTCAGTGAATCCAAGGCTGCACTAAGGTCACCTTTCACAATATCCTCTTTCTCTAGGTTCCTGTAGTTAACTGTGGGCTCCATCATAAATACTTTAACAGAGCCGTTTACATCACCAGGGACTATTTCATCTTCTGCCACTGTGCGCTCTATCTGCACCTGATTCTTCCGCAGCAGTATTTTGGTTTCTTCAATGTCACCGCCGATGATCCGTTCCTTTTCCACCATTTCCTGTTCTTCATCTGGATCATATTGAAGTTGCTTCAGATAATCCAGGGCTCCTGACTCAATGCATGTGGAGTAAAAGCTGACATTACCCCTCTCCATATCTCCAACCTTTATCTTTTTAGAATCTTCTTCTCCTGCGTTGGACAGGAGGCGGTGAACGGTTCTGCTTACGTTACCTTGAATGATGTCCTCCTTATCCATGCAAGTCCGCTCCTCCTTATTCAAAAGGGAGTAGATGGTCATCCTCACATCTCCTTTCTCGTCCTCTTGAATCAGAATGCCACGCTTTGAGGAGCCCTCATTCTTGAGCAGACTGTTTAAGGCCTCCTGAATGTCCCCGTGAATAATCGCCTCTTTCTCCACATTGATCCCTTTCTCCTGGCTGAATAGCTGCTTCACTGTGGTGTTGATATCACCCCGCTCCTCCCTGTCAATACATATTCCCCTTTCAGTGGTCTCCCTGCGGTTCAGAAGATTCATCATTATGTTTCTCAGATCCCCTCTGATTATCTCTTCCTTTTGGATCTGTGGAGCCTCTGCGCTCATAAGTTGGTATTTTGCCATGCGGACATCTCCAATTTCATCCGCCTCAATAAGTATTCCTTGAGAGTCCACCATTTTCTGAGTGTAAAGCTCCTCGAGGGTCTCTTTGATGCTTTTACCTATTATTTCTGTTTTTTCCGTTCTGCTCTCATTGAAATCATGGAACGGCGTGGTCTCAAATAGCCATGTTGTTGTCTTTACATCAGCCTGTGGGATTTCCTCCTTTGTGACAACCACTTCTGTGCCATCAGTCTCTTTGATACTGTCAAGTGGCTGCTTCTCAAAGAGCCACACAGACTGTTTGACATCCCCTTTCATTACTTCCTCTTTTGTTACTCTCTCCATGCCGTCATACTCAGGGTCTTCGCTGTGAATCTCATCAATTGTGCGCGTCTCAAACATCCATGTGGCTGATCTGACATCCCCTTTCTGGATTTCGCTAACGCTAACAGTTCTGATGTACTTCTGAGACATCTCGTCAGTCTCAAATCGCTGCTTGTTTGTCTTCACATCACCACCTTGGATATCCGAGACGGTTTTCATATCCTTTATTTCATCGGTGATTTTATCCAGAGGTTGTGTTTCAAACTTCCACCTTGCAGAGCTAACGTCTCCTTTGTTGATGCCTTCCTCAGTCACAGCTTTAATGACATACACCTCGTCGGAATCTCTAATGGAATCCAAAGGCTTGGTCTCAAATAGCCATCGGGCCCCCACCACATCTCCTCTCAAAATCTCTTCCTTTGTGACTGTGGTAACTTCATGGTAATGGCCTTCTTTGTCACAGATGGCATATAGCGGCTGACTCTCAAACATCATGGTGTAGTTTTTCACATCTCCCCTCGCCATTTCATCTCTAAACATACCACTGATTTTAGAAACATTGTCTTCACTGGATTCCTCTTTAATTTGATCCAAAGAGTACGTCTCAAAAATAAAACGGCTTTTGTCTACGTCACCCCCCTTAACATCAGTCACAGTGCGAATTTCCTTCGCCTCATCACGGACGGCACTGAATGGCTGGTTCTCAAACATCCGTGTGCAGTTGACTACGTTTCCCCTCTGGATGTCCTCAGCCTGCTGAGTCTTCAGCTTCAGCATTGTTTCCTCTGAGGTTGAGCTCATGATGTCAGAGGAGCGATTCTCAAAGATGTACTTCATTTTGGAGACGTCACCTGACTGGATGTTGATTTCCGTAACACGCCTGAAAGAACTGCTGTCTGCGCCCGCAAGATTTTCGAGGCTCTCAGTCTCAAAGAGGAAGCGGGCCAGTCGTACATCTTTCCCTTGGATGTCCTCTTGGTTTATAGTGCAGGTTTTCAGAATGGTCTCAGACTCAGAGTCTGTATGATCGCGTATGTTGTCAAGGGTCTGTGTCTCAAAGAGCCAAGTACACGTTTTGACGTCACCCTTCTGCACATCCTCAACGTCAGTCTCGCTCTTTTCCACCTTTTCATAGAGAACATCCATTGGTTGGGTCTCAAACAGCCACCTACAGTTCTTAACGTCCCCTTTCTCAATTTCAATATCTTCCTTCTTCCTATGTATTTCATCCTCAGAATTATTGAAATATTTAATGGCATCCAGCTGCTGAGTCTCAAACAACCACTTTGCTGTTTTTACATCCCCTGACTCAATCTCCTGTTTGGATATCCCTTTTATTATCTGAAACTTATCTATGCTTTCATCAAATTCGTCTATCGGACGCGTTTCAAACATCCATCTGCAGCTGAGCACGTCTCCCTTCACTATCTCCTCACGCCTCACGGTCTTTAACTCGTGGTAATGGCCAGAGCTGTCTTGCATGGCATACATTGGTGTAGATTCAAAAAGTACTCTGTTGGATTTGACAGATCCAGTCGTGACACCTTCAACTTGAATTCTTTGTGTGCCTTCACACTTACTTAAATCCATACTTTCAAACCTTTCCTTATAATTGGTCACATCTCCTTTGTGAAGAGCTTCAACATTCACTGTTCTTATAATCTCCTTTTTCTCCTCTCTTATATTCTCCAGTGGCTGGCTTTCAAAAACCCACTTTTGGTGCCTCACGTCACCTTTTTCTTCATCGGAGGTAACCATTTTCTTAAGTTTTCCTACTTCGAGCAGCTCTTTTAGATTTTCCATAGGCACAGTTTCAAAAAGATGCTTTGCTGATCGAACATCACCTCCTACAATCTCCTCCGAAGGTAAATGTCTAGCATTGGCGTCGTCTTTGAGACTATCCATAGGCTGAGTCTCAAAAACCAGACAATGCTTCCTCACATCGGCACCAATTATTTCTTCCTTTTGCCTCCTGGAATCTTCCCATTCCTCGTCCTTAATGGTGTCAAGGGTCTTAGTCTCAAAAAGCCATCTACCTTTGTTCACATCACCCAGGATGTTGTCCTCCATGGAAATGCCACATATAAGCTTTACCTGAGCAGGGTCTTTGTTGATAAGATCTAGAGGTTGGGTTTCAAACATCCAGCGAGATGTCTTGACGTCTCCTTTCTCAGTTTCCTCCCTGCCGATGGTAGTGATCTCCAGCATCTCACCTGAATCCCCCCTGATGACGCACATGGGCTGGGTCTCAAACATCCGCGTGGTGGTCTTTACATCCCCTTTGGTCTCTTCCAGCTCAGACTTCAGATTCAGGAAGTGGCTCTCCTCTATAGTTTCTGTTTTACCCAAAGAGTCCAGATGCTGGGTCTCAAAGAGATATCTAGCTGTTTTTACATCTCCACCGGCAATGTCTCTGGCGACAACAGTATCGCTCTCCTGCTCTTCTTGATAGATCTTATTTAAATAATCAAGGGGCTGAGTCTCAAAAAGCCATGTAGCAGTGCGGACGTCGCCTCTCGCGAGATCAGTTGATTTTTGTGAGAGCTCAGCTGAATCGGGGATCTCGGTCCCCAGAGCATCCATGGGCTGAGTCTCGAACATCCAAGCTGTGTATCTGACATCTTTTCCAGCAATGATTTCCTGCTGGGCGATGCTCTTCGCCTCGTTTTCATCTGGAGTTTCATCTTTAATTGTATCCAAAGGTTTGTTTTCGAACATCCAGCGCACCGATTGAACCTCCCCCTTGAGGATCTCATCCCATTCCAGAGACTCTCTGTCCGGGCTTACACATGGGCTGTTACCATCATTTTCAAACATATGGCACACCTGCTTAACATCTCCCATTTCTTCGCTTTCCTCAAAGCTCTTCATTTCTTCTTCGGTGAACTGACTCAGGAACTCTGCTTCCAGGTTCTTGCGGACCTCTGGGTGAATGTGCTTGTAAAGGCGCTTAAGTTCTGCCATACTCTTGTGTTTATAGAACTGCTCCTTATTACCAGACTGCTTCTGTTGGGGCACTTGTACCTGAGGCTGGGAGGAGATGTACTCAGTAGTTTCTCGAAACTGGTGTGAGGGCGGAGGAGGCAAGGGGTCCATCATCTCATAGGACGCTGCTGAGGCTGAAGCTGCTGAGGCTGAAGCTGCTGATGAGTCAGTAACATTTTTTGAGGTTGAGGATGTTTCATAGCATTTTGTGGCTGAAACTTTCGAGGACTGATTGACTGTTGCCCATGGAAACTGGTTGAAATCCACATCAACCTATGTTATTTGAGTGATTTTCGTTAAGAACAGAAGGACAGTGAGAATACTTATAATTATTATTTCTAAGATTTTTGCAGCTTCGTCACATTTTTCTTGTGGGTTTTACGTAATGCACATTAATGATTAAAGCATTAATCAAAGAGCACTTTAACTATGGACATAAATTTGTATTATTGTTTGAGTCTGCCTTATAAAAAGGACAAAAATAACAAAACTTTGGCAGTGTGATGGAAATGGCCTTTCATCCAATCCATATTACCCTCCATCATCTCTGGGGATACCCAGTTTCCTTTAGTGGGCTCAACTTCATATTGACACCTAGAAAAACTAGCACCTACATAAATAAACAGATAACATCATTACCTTAATTTCCTTGACTGGTGCAGCTTCCTCAATTGTCTTTTCATACTGCTGCTTCAGAGCCTGTGTGGAAATCTTCGGTAGGTCCTCTCCTCCAACGAGCATAACTGAATTAGACACGAGAAGGAGGCTGCCTCATTAAGTCATTCGCTGTGAGGAAGCTCAGGGGGATAGGAAAGAGAAATAAATCATTTCATTAAAAACCTGAGTAGTTTTCATTTTCTGAAACCATGCAGCGATTATTTCCCAATTTCCCCTTTCCAATATTTTACCTTCCTGACTCTGCCCTGATTAGATTTGCTGCTATGCACTGAACAGAAAATCAGCTGCAGTCTTTTAGCTCATCCGTTATTCAGTGGTGGGAAAAATCATTAATATATAGGACACAAGACTGCTGTGATGAAATGTGCAAATTACAATATAAAAGGCGGGAGCAGGATAACCTGTTTCATTGTAATGGTTCTCGTAACCGGCTGCCGTATTGCTGTGTTGGACTCTTTCATCAAGGATAACCTGTGAAAAGATAGTAGCAAGTCATTAGCGTACCAGCGATTGCTCTGCAGCCTCCAACTGCTTTCAATCAGAGAGAAGTTTAAGGCTTAGCATGAAGCTAATTTACAACAACGGGCACACCAAAGTTCACAGTAATTTATTAGGTACCCTATTAACACAGAATGGTTTTATTAAAACCCTTCAATGTCCTCAACTACATAAGAAACAATGGAAAAGTTATTTCTTTACATATTATATTTCCTTGGGATATCTATTCGCGGGATATCTATGACTCCAAATGACAAATTATTTGATCAAGCATTGTCTTTAAAATATAAATGGGACTTCCTCAATAACCACGGTGGCCCCTTTGACATGTGGTGTCCCACTGGGCTCCACACTTGGCCTCTTTGTCTATAGCATCTACATGCTGCCTTTGTGACATATTATAAAAAGATTAAGTCAAGTGGCAGGCATTTTTCAATAAGAAATAGGGATTCAAAATGTTTTCGACCAAATAATTGACCAGTACCTTAATTAGTTAACTAGAAAATGCTGCCATGCACCTGCAGACAAACACTGAATGTATGAACTGGTACCTCTTGATTGTGAAAGACAGTTGTGTTTGGGATGAACTCCCTGGCACTGCTTCTCACTGTTACCTCTGAGGAGCTTGACATCTCCTGTCAAACACAGAAAAATTGGAGGGTGATCACTTAACGACAAACATATTTCAGGGTTTTATCGTATTTAATGAATTTGAGCTGTAGGAAACAGAGAATAAGTATTTTTAATAAACCCCCCTTTGGGTGGTAACAAATGTTTTTCCATTACATGAGCTGCTTCATTGGGATTCATTATGTGGAAATTCAAATAAAGGAGGATTTCAGTGTTGGAGAGAAAAATAAATATATTCTACAAAGTGTATAAAACTGCATAAGCCATTTCCTCCAGTGAGAGTGATTTAAATGAGATGAAAGAGAAATTCAATATTTGAGCTTCTATCACCATGAAAAAGGGTGGTGATGCTCTGAGAATCTAAAACCACCTATGTCAGAATAATATCATCAATCCTTGTGTAAAACTAGTTTTAAAACAGTGCTCAGATATAACGGTACACTTGGAGAGAAAATTTGAGCAGTGAGTATTAGAGGTAAAAACTTCATCAGACAAGCACGTACTCTCACGCACCACTATGTAAAATTTAGAATTCAGTAAGGTCCTTGTGCTCTCAATGAATCCTCCCTGCTTCTCGCCCGAATGAGCAGATGGAGAGAAAGCCTGGCGGGGCAGCATTGACCTTACTTCCCTGTGATCCGACCCTGTCCCAGACTGCGAACGAGTTCTGGCATTTTCCTCACGCACTGGTTGACAGTGCCATAGATGACACGAAACAGCGCTGTTTCCTCCTTGATTTGACCTGCCAAAACGACTCAGAGTTGCATTCCAGAGCAGGCAATTCTCTCCAATAAAAATAAAATAGAGTAGAATCTAAACCCATCAGGTTATAATCTTCATTTTACAATGAAAGGACAATATATCATATATAATACAATATGCTTATTATCTACCAAAGTTGTCCAGAGTTCACAACAGACTCAAGTTGGTTTGGGTCCTATGATGGTATGTCATCTCATAGGAGGCATATATGAACAATTTAGTAATACAAAAAGTGCAATATTTCCTTTTTTAAGTTAGATTACTAACAAATTTTTTGCTTCAACACATTTTGTATTACAATACAACATCAAAATAAATAGTTGTATTAATTATATGAGAAGAAAAGAAGTTAATTACCAAAATGATTAATAGATTGATAGATTTAGTCCAGATTTGGTGCATATGAATCAACTTGAGGAGATTTATCTTGCAAATTTCATATTTTATTCTAACTGTCCATATTTTACTCACTAGAGTGAACTTTTTTACGGAAAGCTCTGTTTCTTGGAAAATACTTCTGAACCGTTTAGTCCAAATTTGATGAATATGACTAACATATTTTACTCCCTTAGTTCATATTGTACTGACTAGGGGGAGCTTTTTCTTTTTACTGTACTGTGGTCTGTACTAATAATGGTCTGTACTAATAACTAGTAAATAAATATAGCCATTCACACAAACATTCATATAGTGATGAATGAGGCTGCCATGCAAAGTGCGCCCTGCTCATCAGGAGCGGTAAACATTCACGCCATCATGCACAAAATAATGGAACAGGTATTTGGAGCAACTTGGGGCTCAGTATCTTGCTCAAGGACATTACGACATGTGGACTGCAGGGGCCAGGGATAGAACCAATGACCTTCAGATACTTGAACGACCACTCTACCACATCTTTTGTCACATACATGGAAATGCTTAACAGCAGGATGTCATGATCACAGAGTATTCAGATAGCATGATGGAACCCACCTGGACAGATCTCTGCTCGAAATGAAGCTGAGAGACGCTGGACACAGAGGAGGAAGAAGCAAGCTCCTGGTTCTCAAACTGTCTTTTAACGCTGGCGAGGCCACCAGGCAGCGAGCAAGCCTCGGACTCATCCATCATCTGCAGACAGAAAGCAGATGCTATGAGAAACACCTGAAGATCCATCTGTGTGTGCTGTGATTGACATGGAACACACCGTAACCCTACAGTTAATATGAGATGTATGAGATTGTGTTTGACCTTGGTGAACCGACCTGCTCTCATTGATTGTGCATATGTTAAGACATTCACATATCTAAATATAAAAGTGAATGGAAAGCCATTATGCAAATGAGTTAAAGGCTTCAATCAGCTATTAAGGTTTTATTTTAAACATGTGGAATTATTTAAAGACATACAGACATGGTGTTCCTTTGCAGAGAGCAGAAAGGCAATTTTGTGTGCAGTAAATAATACCTGTAATAAATTTGAGCCAAACAGACATGCATCCTTGTGATACAGAGAAGAAATCTAAATTGAAGTGTTCATGTCAGGCAGGAGAATTCAGATGGCAGGCAGCCTATTTTAATGGTTTTCATTTTTCCAACATATATCCTGCAATAGACGGCCAAACATCCATATGAAATGTAAGTCTTACAGATTAGTCCGTTTAGTGGAACAAAAAAGCCTTTCAATACTCTTTATTGAACTGTGAAAAAGAAAGACTCCTTAAGACTGTAAAATACAAAAGACTGTCTTTGCAAAAAATCAGGAAGAGCGGAAGAAATAGGCACTCAGTCATCATCCTGTGAATCTGGGATAAAAGTTACACCGACCTCCCTACAATAATGTCCCTTTTTGAGCTCATATTTTACTTAAATGTCTAATGTAAACCTCTGCATATGTTTCTCCTTTGGAACATTAATATATGAATAACTTAGATCAGACGTGTGTCAGTGTGAGAGAAAGCGACGGAGAGAGAGTTTGCAGTAGGTTGAACACACATTTCTTGTTACCTTTCCCTTTTATTCAAACGAGGGAAAGGATGCAATTTGCCAGTTGTTCCAGGGGAGTTTAGGTTCCTTACATTTTACAGGAGAACTCCACGTTATCAATCATTATACCCCGGAGAGTCGTGGAATACTTTGTTTTCATCATCGCCGTCGCAGAAGATCCTTCATGTGAACACGATAACTCAAAATCAAATTCCTGGATCGTTTTCAAATTTAAGACTCATATAGACCTTAGAGTGAGGAAGTATTGATTGATTGATTGATTGATGTTGGGACAGCGTGGTTGTATAAAACAAAAAATAATAATTTTATTGTGAAAGACAGTTGTGTTTTCGGCCCATAATTCTTTAATGGTTGGTAACATTTAATCCAAATTTGGTGCACATGAATCACCTCAAGGATCTGTCCTTCAAATATCATGTTTTACTCTAATAGTTAATATATTAACCACCAGGGGGGATATGAGTGCAGTGTTGAGGCACCGCTGAGCCTCAACACTGCACTCATATCAGCTCCAGCATAGTCACACTCATGGGAATGTACCACTGTGCCCATTTACAAATTTGCTTTGGTAGTCTGTGTCGCATGCAAACAACAACCTGGATTCAGTTACTTATTAACTTTTAAAATGATCTTAATTTAATTAGTTGTAAACACAAATAGAAAGTCTGAAGACAGTTCTCTGGTGACACAAATAAAATGTAAAGCAGTTTAAAGTGTAATTAGAAACCTGCCTAATCAGCACTGATTAGAGCAGTAATTCTACTCCTCACAGACTGTTACAACCGCTGATGTCATCAATTTATTATTATTATCCCTCTGTGGAAGACGTTCAAACTGTCGCCCTCGCTCTCTCAACAATTCTCAAGAGGCTATTTAGGACATTTAGGACGAATTACACAATCCCGGTCATGTGGTTCCGGTGAGTTATTAAAAAAAATATTATTTTCTCTCCAAACGTTTCAAATGAGTCAGTTAGTTTAACATCGGAGTGGTGACTTTGGATCAATTGGATGTTTGGGTATTTGGGGTGTTTCCCTAAGAATTATTTTTAGGGAAAAATGTATTTTACAAAACATGTCCTACATCTAGACAGACAACAAATCTAAAAGCAGAGACAAGGTTTATTTAAACATACAGAAAACGTGAGTGTGATGTGTGCACAATATGTGGTTAACAGAAACGTTGAAATATATAAAAGATATATGAAGATATTATAATAGGATGATATAATATAATATAGATGTGGATTATTATATATGTTATAAACAAGTAATTAAATGATAAAATGCCAAAATAACTTCACCATCATAATCCATATTATATACAATAACATTGTGCACTTTACAGTATTTATAATATAATATATATTGCTGAGGAGGGAGGACGGGTCAGTTTTAAATCCCTGTGATGTACAGTTTATTAGCTTAAGCCCAGAGTATTTAACTAAAATTGCAGGAGATCCTGTGAGACATCCTTCCTCCCTTTCTAAGATTAAAGTCTGAGGGTCCACTAACCCGTAAAAATTATAGTAATATAAAATAACAATAGTACTGATTTATGAGATGTTTGAATAAGAAAAAAAAGATCAAACCCCCTGAGGAGAAAATCTTTTATTCTCTGAGTGGTAAGATTCCATCTTTCTGATCTTTCTGATGGCAAAAGTTAATAAAAGGTCTTTTTTTTTCCTTTGGTGCCAAAATGCTTCCAAATAGAAACTTTGCCTCTTGCCCTGAGGGCCACTAAACATTGTGTTAGTGTTAACGGGTAGATCAACCAAATCAATAAGATAGTAATATACTGGTCTCACTCTCTTAAATATAAAAAAACAACATGTTATAAAGTATTTCTGTCCATCAAGAGTTCAGCTATCTTTAAACACCTTGTCACTCGTGAATAGACGTGCAGACAACAGCTGCAAAGAGATGGAGGAAAAACAAGATTCCTACTCTGATTCCCTCTGGTGACCAGACTCCCCCCCCTACATTAAATATGCAACTGTTGTTTCCCATCATGCGCAGAGCCTCTTTAAGGTGAAAGGTCGCCTTCTGTGAACGTACCACACTTTGGCCGAATGAATGATTTTTTAAAATAATGATACAGTTCAAGCACAAAACTAAACCACAGTCAATGAAGAAAAAGCCAAAGTAGATTTTATCCTTTACTGTGAATTCTTCTTCTTCTTCAACATTTAAATAGCGGTTAAAACTGTGAAAAAACATTACAAAAAAGATTTGTTTCATTGTGTTTCACTTAATGTGACATTCCTTCCCATGTTTACATAAAGTTAATAAAACCGCTCAAATCTGTATCTTACAAATTGTCGTGATACATGATTTCTAACTTGTCTAAAAGGAAGAACACAAACTTACACTAAATCGTCTTTGATGGTTCGTCATGGAGCCTTGTAGATCATAGTCTGATAGCACATCTGCTACCTGTTTTTAAATGGACTGGAGCCAACAGCCAGTGACTTCACAAGAAGTGACCTGATGCTCATAAAGGGAAACGCGCAATGTCATAAAGGGGACATTTATGATGTATATGTATATATAAATGTACATATATATATATATATACTATATACTATATATATATCTTCTAATTTGGACTACAAATAACTATAAATAACAGAAAGTATCAATTTTAAAAAACTTGAAAAAACAAATCTTAAAAATGCCGTACAGGCGACACAGCTATGTCGGCATCTACCACCATGGTGTAACCAATCTGAGAGATTTGGTTAGAATCCAAACTGATATACCTATGTTTAAATTTAATTGATAACCTAAAGCATCTGAGATTATATTTTAATTTATCCCCCATACGTTAATTCAGTAATAAGATAGTCATATCTATATTTCTATTATTTTATTTTATAGTGCATGTTGTGAAAATATTACTGTAGAGGAAGACTTAAAGTCATTCTGCTCAGATGCACACACAGGAGAGAGAGAGAGAGGAAGAGAGAGCCAGAGACAGAGAGAGAGAGTTAATTCAGTGATAACATAGTAAATTCTATTTATTTATTTTTTTAATTTCACAGTACCTGTTGTCAAAAGTCATTTGCAGGAATAACTTCTGAAAGAAGAAAATCGAGCGTAGACATCGAGTGAACTGAAAGACTAAAAGATAAATGTGGATAGATTTCCTTTGGAGGCCGCTGATCGTCAGATATGCCGTTTTATCAAGTTTATGATTGTCTCGGTAAGCTAGCTGCTTTACTTCATGTGTTCACCAAGTATTATATTAACATAGATAGGATGTTAACCCACAATTATTCTATTGCGTGTCTAAAACTTAACTTATTTTGCCAGTAAGAGTGTTTAATTTGCCACGATAATTGTGTTACTGAGTCTTAAATAAGCATTATTTTTAAAGATAAAACTTGTTTCACTACCTACAAAAGGACAATGTTTTTAAAAATAAGTATTAGATTGTTCTTATTATACCGTTTACTGTTATTCAGAAATTTTACTGAACTAAGATCATTTTAGTTTTATATCTGGAAATTACGATTGTTAATGTTTTAGACATATTCAAAGATGTGTAGCTGAGTATATGTTCATTACACTGCAAAATAGCAAATTATTTTTTAATATGCAAGGATTTCATACAATGCTTATTTAGACACTGTTAATTGATGTTGTACGACGAGAGGAAAGAGAATGAGAGATCAGCAGACTTGAAAGACTTATAGGAGTAGTCTTAGTGAAAAGCAAAGAACAATGATTCTAAACCGGTTTGTAAATGCAGGTAAAGTTTTTTGTTTGGATTCAAAGATTCCTAAGAAATGATTCAACGACCCCAATAGATGGCAATCCAACCCAGTTCGATCCCGCCACTGTGAACTAGGTGTTGTCAGATTAACTATCTGCCGCGGTTTGATCGTTACCAGTTCTCACACTGGTTGCAGCTGGAACACGAACGTGGAGGAAAAATGACTTAGTTTCTACTTGACTAATTGAGACTGACTTTGACCTTAAAAACACCGAACATCGGAAACTGGGAATCAAATACATACAAAAAGAACGGCACAAACATTAATTTCAACCAATTAATTTATATTGTTGTTTAGCAATTAGACACATCACCACTCATGCTTCACTCTAAAATAATAAAAGGAGTTTGTGCACAGATATTCTCAGTAAGCTGTTCTGAACCGTGGCTGCAGACCACAGTTAACAAGTTGAGAGGTATTCCAGGACACATGGTTCTATTTCACACATTGAGCCAACTCACAGCATTGGCCTTGGTTGAATAATTACTCACATAACTGAATTACTGGCGTTATAAAGCAAAGGTAGGCTCCTCAAAGTTGCAGAGGCGTTTTGGTCCTTAATGACTCAGGGATATTCAGAAATGTTTCGCTGTGTTTAATCAAAGGAGCGATTATGTGTGAGGCCTGCTGATGTGCTAGTGTGGAGTGTGTTTGTCTGAATGTGCTTCAAAACATTTTCCTTCATGCATTACATTAGATACTACAACATATGTTAATTTTATTTCTTACATTTGTTGGTGTAATTCTCATAATAAATGATACAGATGAATACAGAATGATATGCATTAAGCAAATACAAATATGTATATAATATAGTCAACACACCCTGACATGATTACTACCAGCCCGGTTCCGTCACTTCATCACTTAAATTGACCATTTTCAGAAGCGAGAAGTGAACCGTCAGGTCTGACCAGATTCATTAATCAGGTCAGACCTGGTCAAGCCTGACCAGGCTTAGTTAAGCCGAAATCTGAAGATATTCCAGAAAAGACACGACGAAGACTGTGATTGAAAGACATCTGTCTGGGAATGTTTAGAAAGTTCTTTCTAAGGTTCTGGGTCGCCACAGAAACATCATTCATATATACAGCTGACTTGGAACATGGTGAACCTTCCCAGAAATGGCCCACCTTCCATCTTTCTTTCAAATACATGACAGAGGTTACCTCAGGAATTTACAGAAGATCCAAAAAAACGTGTAAGGAACTGGTCTCTTTCACCTCAATAAAGGTCAGAGTCCGTGGCTCTACTATTGTAAAGGTACTGGCATCGATTGGAGAGTGGCAAGGAGAAAGCCACTGCTAGCCCAAAGGAACATTAAGGCTCATTGGGATTATGCCACAACACAGCGTGATGACCCTCAGAGATTTTAGCAGAATATTTTATGGACTGATACGTCAAAAGTTGAACACCTTAGAAGATAGGGGTCAAGTTACAACAATAACTCTGGTGTAGGGTTGCCTAGCTCCTTTGAGGTCAGAACAATTTGTTGTAATTTGAGGCAAACATGAGCTCCGCTCTCTGATGGAGAATGTCAGGTCATCAGTCCTGACATTCAGTTGGAGTTGAAAGACAACTGGGTCAGAAAGGTGTGACACTGATCCCACTCTTGAGAGCAAGTCCACCTCTGAATGGACATAAAGAATAAAATAAAGAGGCCATGTTCACAAAAATTCCAATAAGGCTGCACTAAAGAATCAGAAAAATAAGCAGAGCAATTCCACTCAGAGACTGATCTGCACTCGGAGAACAGTTTGGTTGCTGCTAAGGGTGTTACATTTAGAGGGAGGAAAGTTTTGTCATGGTGGTTGGTGAACGCTGATTTAGGTATTGCATGACCTTTTTTTACCTTTCTAAATAAAGTTATTTAAAATTGTTAAATTAAATTGCTGACTCAGGTTTCTGCTATTGCATTTTAATATTGGTTTGAAGCTTTGATACATTGCATGTAATTATATTATATAACATATAATATCTATAATGCATCAGAACATTTATAAAAAGGTAATGTAGCCCAACCTCCTGGTCAGCTACTTCTAAAGATAAATCAACATGGTTACGAGACAATTATATCACTGAAGAGTCAGAGACATTATGGAATCATCATCGCCGCTACGTTCGCCGCATCCTTATACCCCCATAGTGCGAGAAAGAACTGGATTGATTTTTGGAAAGGTCAGATGTATATTCAAAGCACTAAGGGAAACTTTACCTCCAAAGAGTTTTTGGTCATGTTTTTGCAGGCCTTCGTATTATTTAGTACAATTTAGGTGCACATGAATTGGCTCAAGTTCATCTTCTTAAGATATATATAAATTATAATAATATTTTACTCTAATAATTCATATTTTAATCCCTTTGGCTCTTTTTGCACATGACTTCACATTTAATTTCAGAAGTTCAATCAGGTGGATTGCTTGTAAAATGCAGGGGGTTGGGGGCTTTTGGGGGATAAACCCTCGCTGTCGGAGAAGAAAGCAGGTGTTAAAGGGACAGGATAAAAGAAAAAGAAAAATTTCTGCCACACAAATATATTTCCTTTTGAAATTTTTCATCACATCTGCATTTTGTTCATTCTGAGATCTTTTTATTTCTTTGAGCATGGAGTCACGGCTCACATCTGACAGGTGAACGCTGACATAGCTTAATTTCTCAGCGTTAGACCAGAGCATGATCAACAACTGGATAGAATGGAAAAAACAGACTATCCGTAAAAGGACCTCAAATATCTAAGCAGTTAATTCCAGCGCTGGTAAAGGTTTCAGCATCAAACCTGTGTTTGCTGCTGAAACCTTCATGCTGTTTGAGTTTGACACCTCTGACGAAGATTCCTACCACCCATCCCAACCCCAATTTTTTCAGTTCAACATATTAGATAACAAACCGGTCAGATCTCAGTGATAGTAGATTTAAACATTGGGGAGAGTTAAATGAGAGAAATGTAGTCCCCAACATCAACAGCACCATATTGTCAATTTCACCGTCTTAATCTGCTTCCTCCATATCCTCACCGCCATCTTTCTTTACATCCAAGTGGAAGTATCGTCTTACCGTCGCAGAGGAGGAACTGCTGGTTTCTTTTTTGGTCACAGCTGCCTGATACATGGCCAACCGATCTTTTATTGACACCGTCTCGGTCTCCTGATCCTCTGCGCTCGGGGCCCAGTCTTGGGGATGTCCTGACCCGGATCCACCTGCGCTGCCTGCAGCTGCACAGAGAGATCAGCCTTTCAGATATGAATACCCTCAGTGACACGTAAGCCAAAGTTAACTTCATGTTACTGTCAGACGGTTTGCTCTGCAGTAAATGGACAAAGACATGAGGTCTCTGTCGGGATACAGGAGCGGGAAGAGTTGACAGACTCAATCATATTGATGTCCTGTTTCAGAGAGAACAGCTCTGCTACAATATAATCTAATCATGGTACTTTCCTTCATCAAAAGGGAAAGATACAGTAGAAATTAACTATGCATAACCTAAATGTAGTGTTTAATGTGTAATTACTCAGTTATTATGCAGCACTTTTACTTTTGCTAGGGTATGTCTTTCTTGCCATTTAAATTCCTTTAATCTCTAATGTCCTTTTATGTTGTCCAATGTTTTTTTATAATGTTGATGTTAAAATTTAGCATTCATATATTTTTAGTAAAGCTCTTTGAATTGCCTTATTGCTGGAATGTGGTATGAAATATGTATGCCGTGGGTTATCTCAAACTTATTAAAGCTATAGTTTAACAGCTTAAAAATTCCAAATTGGGTATTATTAAGAATCTTGACAACATTGAATCTGTAGTAATATTACCAACGAAATGGCTCGAGGCAGGCATCCATAAGAAATATTGACAAGAAACTAAAACAGAATACTCATCAATCAGCCAGCGCTACCTAATGATATGACTTCATATTGTTCAGTTCATCCCAGCGGATAGCCAATTAGAGAATAAAACTGATTTTATATCTGACTTCTCTGTCCTACAAAGCTTCATTAGGAAAGAGAGAAGGCTCCATTAAAGCTCAGTATACACCCACACTGGACCTTTTAGCTCTTGGCATTTTCTCTCTCTCTCTCTCTCTGTAAAAGAAAATCGTAGGATAAAAGGAGACCCTAAATAGAAATCACTCTCTCTCATTATGTCCTCACACTCTGACCTCATGACTTTTCAAATCCTCCTCTTTGTTGTGTTTCTGCATGAGGCGCCTTTTCTCTGCATGTATGTGTGTTAGTATAACTTTAACTTAGGGGTGAGATCAGCATGATGTCTACAATCCACATGGATTGATGCTTATTTATTTTTCCAGCGGCCGCCACATTTGGATCCATTGACAACGTCTTTGGTGCCATGGAGATCCATGATACATTTAGATTAATGGTAAAGGACATACTGTTCATGCATGGCTGTGCAAAGCAAGTGATGTCATCACCTCTCTCAGCCATATATAGTACATACATTTTACACTCTGCTGTTGTCCATATCATCAAAATGAGGAAATCTGACACTCCTCTGCTTGACAACTTGGTAACAAAGCATGTAAAATTGTGAAAAATATGATTTAAAATCAAATTCATGAAGGCGTAGCCACATGACAAACACTGTGTTTCACCACTTTCTATTTTGTTATTTAAATGAAAGAGATGGAAAATATAAAAATAGGTATGTCTTAAGGGATTCAACATTGAGAAGCCATGCTTTCAAATAGTTGAAGGCTCTAAATATAGCTATTAGCATTAGCCATTATTGTGAGTCAGAGCTAGAGTATTAAAGTAAAAAACTTAATGGTTTTACTTTTCATCACAATATAATTGGCAAATCAGTCCAAAATAGAACCAGAACTGAAATTGATTCCAGGAGAGGTTTTCTGGATAGCATACTTATTTAACACTTGTTGACAATGCAGTGAAAAAAGAAGTTTAGCTTAGTAATCGGGTGCCTCTATTTTCTGACTGTGTGAAGATGATTTTTTTTGTCCAAAGAATTTCAGTCAATGAGTTTTGTGTGGATGGACATAAAAAACTATTTGTGCTCCACATAAAACTATAAATGCTCCAACATCAC
Organism: Lophius americanus; assembly: GCA_037951165.1. NCBI lineage: Eukaryota > Metazoa > Chordata > Actinopteri > Lophiiformes > Lophiidae > Lophius > Lophius americanus. The sequence continues at coordinate 5,045,722 of JBBDHG010000076.1, read as the reverse complement.
AAAGTTTTTATTTCTAAATTTCTGTATATCTTATACTTCTATATTTCTGTTTTTCAGCTATGCGACTGAAGCTCAAAGATCATGCTGCATCAACTGAATTGATCTAAACTGCTCCGTGATAGTAAATACTGCTCCACTACAGAGGAATGGTAAAAGTCATTGATGGTATTGGCCTAATGAATTAACTTAAGGACAAGGCTAACTGTCAACAAGAGAGCTCTATTCTGCTGTTTTTTCTTTTTTTTAAAATAAAAACAACCCACACCAAAAACGTTTCTGAAATAATTTTTGAAATGCTGCTTGTATGTTACATTGGGCTTTTATGGGATTTTTTTCCATAATTTATTTATTTTTCCTAATGTACACAGATTTTCCATTTCTCCCCCGCAATTCCTCAATGACTATCAAAATTGGGATTCATTTGATTAGTTAATAGTACAAAGTTTTTCCAATATATCAAAGTGCCCAAAATATGTTGCTTGTTTGTTGGTAAATATTTAGAATTGAAACATTGTCACAAATCCACTTAAAATTTGTGACAATGGTGTCACCATGGTTTGTTATTATTGTTCATTAAGGCAAAAGTGAGATCCAATGAAAAAGAGTTCAGGGAGCTTCAGCCAGAGACTGGCATCAGGAGGTTCCTTTGTGGATAGTGTAGCAGCAAATACTACCAAGCTATGGCTATTCACCTTACTAACTGTCCCGAAGTCACCATGATTGTTTTCTACCAATGCTCAAAATATTTGTGTCCCTTACTGGTATGAGTGGGGGCTAATACAGGCGCCCTGTGACAAGAACATACTGCCATCATCCAAACCGTTTTAGATTTCTGCTATGTCTGGCATCCTTGTGTAGCCAGTAAGTCATCATGGGGAGAAATATCCTGCTGGAGACAGCAGTATCTGAAAATAAACAGGGTTTTTACCCACAGCATCCTATAAATATGGGACAGAAATCCTACACCTGAGGCTGCGGCGTGGCTTAACCTACTGACTTGATGACAGACACACAAGGCAAACAATCGTGTTTATCACCTGTGATAAATGGTGAAGTCATAGGCAGGAATTTAGACAAACGACAGTGGTGACAACAGCGCTCTGGATATCTCTGCCCTCTGAGAGAGGCATGCCATATGCAAACTTGCCATAACCAGTAGGTGAGGTAACCAGGCTCCCGGGGGGGGGGGCTGACTGGAGAAAAATTTACCCAGCCTTTTTATAACCCGGCTCTGTCTGCAGCGTCATGTTCTCCCTGTGACAGGGACATTTCTGGAGTGGAACTGTTTGTGGTACAATTAAAATGAAATAAGAAGAATAAACAGAGGCAAAATTAAAGAACTTCTTATGAGAATATGAAACTGCTTTTCATACTTCAAAGATAGGAAAGCAGTTTCACCATCTCCCCATGCTGCCATTAATTACTACTGGCATCAACTGATGTTTAATTAGCATTAATAATAACTTTCAAACAATTTCTCATTGCTTCACATAATGAGGGGCAAGTCTCTGTTTACACTGTGGTATTGATTTCATTATCATTTTAGTTTTTTATAGAGAGCACATTTATTTTGCATAGAGTTATATTTACCACCAAAGTGGCCATTATTTTAATTATTAGAAGAGTATCAGCTTCTTATCTCTTCAATGCCACAGCAGCAGCACAAATGACGGAGTCTGGCTGGGGGTTAATGGAAGTGGGAGAGGGCATGAAGAGTCAACATGTAAGGCCATTTTGTTAGCGTTATACACGAGTCAGTGGCTATATTGAGCCCAGCTGAGCGCCACTGACCTCCCTGTCTCTGCCTCTCTCTGTCTCTCACTGAGTGGCCATCAGAGGTGAGATGTTTGGACCTGCACTGTCGGCTAGCTGGAAGTGAAGAGATGAGCGGCAGCACCGAGAGTTGGTGCAAGAGACAAAATGTTTCCAAGTAAGAGTGAAAAAGGTAATTTTGGAGTTTGGGGATGGATGATGTGGCAACATGACTTTGAAACACAAAGCTAAATCTTTCTTGAGGCTGTCCGATCATCACATAAGTGTCACCCCCTTCCCTGCCCTCTTGTTCAACAGAAGAAAAATGTTCTCTTCATTACTTACTGACCAAAGCTTTTGGCAGCAAGGTTTCACAGCACAGCCAAATCAAGCTAAACTAATTGAAATGTCAGCCATTGGGGGAGTGACTTTATCCTTTCAGATGAAAGCAAAACGGCCACAATAATTGAGTTGTCAGATCTATCAAAATAACTTCTTTACATGGACGCCGAATTACCCTCCGGTGCTTCCTTATGCTAGGATAAGCACTTTGTCCCTGATTTGCTTTGCTTTCAGAATATTCCAGCTCAGATTGCTGCCGGTTATGTCTGGTGGAAGGAAACAGGAAAGGGCTCATGCATGTTTTATGACAATTCAGAAATCCTTGTGGAAACGCACTGCAACATCACGTCACAATTTTTTGGAAGCTCCAGCACCCGATGACAACCCAATACAGCCCTGCTTCATCTTACAATTACTACTTATCATATCTGCGTAGGCTGGGCATATCAATCCATTTCATTATCGACTAAAATGTCATACACCATTTTTAGTCTGTCTCCTTCCACTCGTGCCTCAGTGGAAAATCAATTTAAAAGAGTCGCGGTGACAGCAGGTCTTAAGTAGAGCCGGCCTTGAAATGCTGATTGTCCATATACGTGTCTTACCTCCTTTAAGTGTGTAGGCTGCTCTGTACTTGAAATGACAATAGTATCCAGCAGAGGAGAAAAATGTACTGGATGTCCAGAAAATGAAATGGGCTTAGTTTTCCTGCTTTACTCCTAAACAAAGTGCAGATCCAGAACAGACAAACAGCGAGGCTTGGAGACCAGCTCCAGCAGTGTGCTCCACGGCTCAGTGAGGCCCAGGCATCCAGTGACAGCTGATTTTATTTTAGAAGTCTCCCTTGGTAAAAAAAAAAAAAAAAAAAAAGAAAAAGGATGGACTTGGGGGGCAGGGTAGGAGGATGTGGGGTGGCTTTTTTTAGTCTCAATATACCCAACATACCCTTAACCTTATGTCACAGCAGTCTTCTGGACTCAGACGTCCTGCTCCACGAGCTGGAAAACAGATACTTGCTACATCCTTCATTGACGCAGCATTGAACAAGAGGATCTTTGGCATTTAAAATCCCTGCTTAACATGGTAAATATCATGGCATTTAACGACTCTGCACACACTGGAGAAAAAGATTTCATACACCTTTCCTCATTGAGAACACAGAACTGGCAGTGTGAAAAGATTTATACCATCTATGACACGTTAATAACACAACTGAAACAATAGTGATTGACATATTATCTTCCAGTCGTTTTATTTTGAAGTATAATTCTGCACCTCACGAAAAAATACTTTCTTTCATCTCATTAGATGAGAAGGCGTCCTCTCAAAATTGAAAAACATCCAGGAACTACTGAAAGTCTAAGTTCCTGCATTTGCATAAATCATACAATAAACGGTAGATCCAAAATTTGAACCTTCATTTATCTAGGAGAGTCTCATTGATATCAAATATCCCTGGCAGTTTGGTCATGATCTGGCATATTTTGGTGTATTTTCCCCTATGTGCTCCCATCTATCTTCCTCTCCCATTGCTTCCCTTCATGTGGAAGCGAGACTCACACACCTGGATCCCTTTGCAGCTCTACAGCTGAGTCGCATCACGTTATCATCCGCTGCAGTATTTTTCTCCCACTACTCATCACGATCCCGTCATGTTCAGTGGTAGCTATCAGCTCTTCAAAAACATATTCTAGTGGTCTTATCTTCCCGTGAGATTATTTCTGCGTGTATTAACGCCCTTCAGCGGCTTCTACCTCAGTGGGTAGAGCGGCCATCTCCGAAACACCACCAGGTCTAGATGTCGTAAGGTCCTTGAGCAAGACCGTGAAACACCACCTCCATGGAGGCTTCAAGGGTTCCGCCCAGTGCCAGATGGGTCAAATGCAAAGAAATTATTTCACTACTTTGTACAGCGTATGCGATTAATAAAGGAGAAATTATTATCATTACTCTATTTATTTATTCTTATTATTTAAAAAGAAAGATGGAATATTTTCATATTATATTTAATTGTTTTACTTCTAGTGTTTATCTAATTTATTAATTAGATAGAAATTTTACATTAGATTAGCTCAACTTTCTGGTCCTTTGAAGTGCTTGCTTCTTTTTCTTCTTTCAGTTGTTCCTTTTAGAGGTCGCCACTGTAGATGAATCTGTTTCAATCTTTATCTGTCCTCTGCAGCTCTGGTACACCACCCAACTGCATGTCCTCTCCACCACATCCAGAAACCTCCTCTTTGGTCTTCCCCTTTTCTTCCTGCCTGCCAGCTCCATCTCCAGCATCCTTCTACCAGTAGATCCACTATCTCTCTTCTTCACATGTCCAAACCATCTCCATCTGTCCTCTCTTATTTTGTGTCTAAGACGTCTAACCTGGGCTGTACCTCTGATATGCTTCTTCATAATCCTGTCCATCCTCATCACTACCTAAGAAACCTTCTTCTTTTCTCTAAATGATTTTGGTTTGTTTTCTCCTTCTCCTTCCATGGTGAACAAACACAGCCCTGAAGCAAAAGCAGAGGTCGTCTTTTAAACCTGTGACCTTATGTCTGTCTGATAAGCCAAAGACCTTTCATTCCTTCTCTTACTGCCTACCTCCTTCCTGACAATACAAGAGGGAATGTAGTTCACACGACACGAGAATCATTTATGTCTCTTTTCTTCATGTTCTGTGCCGTGATCATGAAAGCTCACTGACCTCTTATATGATGCACAGAATGTGCGCAGAGATCCCGCCCCATGAGGTGCCACTAGCAGCACATCAACCAGGGAAAAGTGTGATTATCAGCCTGGTGGTGTGATTATCAGTCTGGTGGAGAAGCTGTACTCGGCTGATAATCCCACTGAAATTGCACATGGATTTCCTGCTCCTAAAGTGGAAAATAAACATACTCTTGTGGAATACCTAATGAAGGGGTGGAAAATGTTGGTCCCCACATTTCTACCCAAAAGAACTTTCCGAATGCCAATAACCTTTCATTTATTAAAGTGAGTTTCCAATGAAGAGCTTGACCGGTGCGAGCCATACCACCGCGGATTGGTCAAAGTTTTTTAAAAAAAAGGGCATGTGACATTGTTTTGAATAATAACCCTGATCATGTCTCTGTATCTTTTTTTTTTATCTGGCGAAGCAGCCTAGGCAGAATAAAAGTAATAGTTTATTTCAGGATATTTTATTTAAAAAAGAGTATGATAGTTTGATATGAGGATACTTCATGCATCTATTTGGTGCCGCTGCTCTGATACATCTAGAAAACGCTAGAAAGCACACTTTAACCGGGGGCCTGGTGGCTCTTAAAATGATTTATGCCTCCTGACGAGCGAAAAATAAGGAGCTAATACACATTTGAAAATATATTTGAACAAGCTGCAAGGAAGACAACTTTACTTTACTGATACAGGCGGACATGTAGGAAAACAACTGATTGTGCATGGGTCGATCAACTGAGCCCTATGCAGAAATCAATAGCTGGGCTTACATTGGCCCCATTATTCCAAATAGAATCAGTTCAGAAGCCCAATCACAACAAAACTGTGACATAAGAAAACCAAATTCAAAAATAAAAATGCCCAAACCAATTGACATTTCATTCACTTACAGAAGGGGAGCAAACTTGTTTTTCATAAAATCATTAGAAGTGCACTCAAACAAAGGAAAGGTAAATCAATGGTTGCTTTCTGTCTGTGTACACACAAGATGCCAGCTTCCACTCAGAGCCGGCCCACAACTGAGAGTTTATGTTTAATACAAACTCTCTTCGAAGAAAAAAATGGTGGGAAAATAAAAATGAATGACAAATAAATCCACGAGAAGACTGTCAGGAGCCGCGATCGACCGAAGAGGTAAACAAATTTTAAAAAATGGAAAATTTGAAAAACTAAAAATCCAACAACAACAAACCTGGATCAGAACCAAAAATGTCCCTGTTTATAATGCAGTGGATGAAGTAATTGGCGAGGAAGAAGATCACGGATGAAGGTCTCTGACCATGTAGGATCATTTCTGGTGAAGAAACCTGACCATGGAGGAAGATCACTGGTAAAAGTCTTTTACCAGGGAAGAAGAACACAGGTGAAGGTATCTCACCATTGAGGAAGATCAATGTTAAGGTGTCTGACCATGGAGAAAGAGCACTGGTAAAGGTTTTTTATTGAGGAAGAACACTGGTGGAGGTCTTTGACCATGGAGGAAGACCTCTTGTGTAGGTCTCTGACCATCGAGGAAGACCTCGGGTGAAGGTCTCTGACCACAGAGGAAGATCACCGTTGAAGGTCTCTCACTATGGAGGAAGAACTCTGAGGAACGTCTCTGACCATGGCGTGGATCTGGGTTCAAGGCTGAATAACTTGATGAGGAGTTTTTTTATGATGCTCAAGATCACGTAGAATTTCTGGTAAGTCTACCAAACAACACAAAATTGGTTTGCCAAAAATATTAGGTTTGCCAAAGTAATACCACTTAGATACTGGTAAGACTTCTTGGTGACATCTTCCTCCCGCCCTCCTCCAGTGGGAGTAATCCTGAGTAATTAGCAAACTGTTAATAATTAAAAGCATCAAAATAACATTAAAAATGTCCCATATCACAACAGAGAAAACCGTATTCTGATATACGCACCAAATATTTGTCCCTGTGAGCCTGCCAAACAGTTGTAATGATTAAACACCAGATCCTATTAGATTACTACTGCTGTAAAAATGTGAGGTTAAAATTTCAATCAGAACATAATTTGTGCGTCTTCAGAAAAGCCCTCAAGCAACGCTCCCAGTCGTCACGATCGGTCAAAATGCCACATTTTTTATCAAGGGAAGTTCTTAGTGAAGGCAAGAAGAACGAGGTAGAGAACATATTTATTAAAGGAGGTCAAAGATTTCAGGGAGAAGTCATGTTCCACAGTTCTATGCCTACTAAACCAATACAGTGTAAATATAATGTATTTATTCCCCCTGAGGAACAACCGCACTTCAAACCCAACCTCAATTTTCGATTTCCAAACATCAATAATGTCTTGAGGGCTCATTCGTGTCCCATAATAACCACTGAGGAGTAAAATCTTTTCTTTTCCAGAGGATGAGGTTGTAAAGACATCATTAGTTGGCTGGCAAATCTGGAAAGAGTTTAATTAAAAATGGCCTTTTGGCAAATCCAGTTCCATTTGGGCGCATTTACACTTGGTTAAAAACTCTTGTGTGCCCCACAAGTTTAATCAACCCAATAGGAAAATATATGCAAACAATAACCCAATAAAAAGCTTTACTTTACTCCCATTGTTGTTTGGGCCACAAAGCCAGCAATGTGTCCGTGCAGGTAATTCAGGTGTAATAAAAGAGGAAACACGTAAACAAGGACGCATCAACATCAAGGTTTAGAGGTGAGCTTTGCATCTGTTTAAAGCACAGTTATTCCACCTTGGAGCTTTAATTAAATGCAGCAGCTTTACAGAGAACAACTCCTATACTCCCCCCCTCCCTCTCTCGCTGCCACCAACTGCCACTCATTTGACCTGGCAGATTATGCAGCGTTTGCATGTCAAGCTGTCAACAAAGACAAAAGCCTTCGCTCTGTTAGGACAACAAACAACCAGAGGATTGACAGGACGCTCCAAATTTAGACACGATGGCGCAGAGATTTACAGACGTGCATGGCGACACAAAAACCTCTCATCAGGTAGAGATGGAGTGTGAGCGTGCATGAGTCTGTGTTTATGTGCTTGTTTACCACCTTTAGATCATTTTAGAGGAAGGTCAACACTTCCTTTATTTCAGTTTCACACTCTCTACCATTGCTACAGCTCTCTTTGTCCCCTACTTCAGCTCCATTGAGTTTTTTAATGTCTTTTAGCTTGTTGTTTTTTGTTTTTTTGTCTCAGATGGTCCAGCTAGTTAGCATGGTGGATAAATGAGTAGCGAAAGAACCAGATATTTGCCTCCGTTGGAGACCAAACACGGAGAAAGAAAAGACTAAAATGTTTGCATGTTAGCGTTAGCATTGTGAGCATATGAGAATACTTTTGGACACTTTTGACAAGCTTGATATACCGTTACACACATCAGGTTGTATTTTTTTTTAAGGCTAAAAGTTATTATGCAATATTATGTAATTGTATTTCCACATCTGCCGCCGCCGCAGATCCTTTGTGTTAGCACGATAACTCAAAAACTGTATTAAGGATCATTTTCCTATTTTAGATTAAGATAGATCTTAGTATGAGGAATAACTCGGGGTTTTTTTGGAAAGATGGGTTGTATATTTCTTACAATAGGGGGAACTTTATCTGCCAAATTTTCAGGATAAAACTTCTCAACTGTTGGTCCAGTTTAGTCCAAACCTGGTGCATATGATTCGACTAAAGGAGATCCATCTTGTATACATTGTTATTTACTCGAAACAGTTCATATTTTACTCAATAGGGTAGATCATATTAGAGTATCCTAATTTTAATCTCTCCAGTTCCTCAAAATAGACACCCTAATCAAAGCACAGTGATAGCTGAGAGAAGAATGTATCAGAACCATCAAAAAGGACCTTGAACAGTAAGCTCCATCGGTGAGTACATCGCCGTCACTGAGAGTGGAAAACCAATTGGAGAAAGCTTTACTATCACAGTAATGAAAGTGCAGTAGCTAGTCAGGCCCCAGCTTCCTATTAAAAACCTGCCAGAGATGCAGTCTTATCTGGTCATGAACAATCTACTTTCTCAACCCGCTTTCTGCCAAATGTTTATCTTACACAACAAATGGGACACTTTGCCGCGTTAACCATCTCCCAGCCTCTGCTGTGCATTTGACAGGCTACTGTAGCCACGATGTAGTCAAAGAGCTTCTGATCAGATATTATATGTACACCATTTCTGTAAAGTAGCTTTTTCACTCTTTGAAAACACAATTCCTTAATCAAATCAATAAAATACTCACAAGGAGCGACATCCATATGTGAGGCCATGGCGTGATCTGTTGAAGGTCCAGCCTGGGTGAAACTACCGGACGCCACTCCTTTGGATGGGGAGGTGTGAACGGCCGTCTCTTCCTGGTTGAAAGAAAGACAGATATGAAACACCTGCGCTTTGTCTAAAAGGAAGGGAGAGGTGACACTACATTTACACTCATACACAAAAACAATTAAGACACACATACTGCCACACATCCCTTTAGTCTGACAAATGGTTGTGGATTCCAGTCAAACCTCGGTGCTGTCATGTGGTCTGTACTTATAACGCAAACACTCAAGACTCCCTCTATCAGTAGGGATGACCTTGAGTGAATGTGAACAGCAGGCATTGACTGGAATGTTAGTTCAAACAGCACATGGTTGAATTTTAATAGAGTCACTCTAGCTGTAAGTAAAGGCGTGTTCACAGGCTTCCATTCAATGTGAAGGTGAATGTCCTTGGTGCATAGAGGCTTTTCTTCCTTGAAAAATGTTGTTACAATGTAGTGCAGACAGTGACACACAGCTATTCAGTTGTAAATCATCCCCACAGGGACACACACATGTGCATGGGGGTGCAAGTCTGCAAATGTGGGGGTGTTTATTTTTCCATTTTTCAAATCAAATTTATTCCCAGTAGCATTTTCTCAGAGGCGTCCCTCAAGCAGTCAACGTGGAGCGATACTCTTTACATGGCGTGACCACACGGCACACACACTCATAAACACAAACAAACCTGGGTCTGTCTGGCTCGGTCTCCTCTCTGCTGGAGATGTCAACCAGAATTTGAAAAACGAAGCGGACAAAACATTGCCCTCAAAAATCTCATTCAGCAAATCCCTGCACACCCACATGCATGGCAATTCGCATTTTTTTCTTAAAGAATTACACACACACGCTTTGACAAAACAGGTTTGTAAACATAATCTCTCCCTTTCTGTCACTGTCACTCGCCCATATCTTGCTGAAGTAGCTCTCGCATCGAATGAAACTCAAATCAGTGAGCTGCAAGGAGCAAAACCACATGGTCCAAATCTACCGCTAACCACGGCTCCCTGGTGCCTGGTGTTCACTGCTGATATTAAAGGCTACTTTGTCTACACGGCCTCTTACTTTTCCTCAGGGGACAACTAAGTGCATCGGCGGCAAGGACAGTGTAAATGTAATACATGTTCGTGTTTGGGTTTGTGGAGTTCATCACAGCTGGTAACGGATGTGAGAGTCACTGATGAGAGGCATTAAAGGAGTCAAAACATTTATCTCTCTAAGGCTGTCTGATGAGCTTGTTTACACTTCACTTAAGACCTATGTCTGTCGTAAATTATGCATCTAGTGCATTCCGTGCGTGGTTCTCAACTCATTTTGAAAGATTTTCTCTTTAGATTAGTTGCCAGTTTTCTCTGGCATCAAACCGCCATTGAATATAATCTGTTTTTAAATTCTGTGTGCACATAGGCTGTTATTAATAATGTAATTATACTATAAACAATTTCATCTGTCTGATGTGAGGACTGCACTCAATTAAACTATTTAATGTTTCCAGCAAGGAAAAAAATAAGGTTATTTATTTGCATACTTTATTCATTTTGTACATTTATTGATTTAATATCTTAGACAATCAAAATATACCATAAAACAACAAACAATTGGTCAAGCATGTTTTTAAATGATAAAAAATAATCAGTCTAGTAAAATGACTCGTGTTATAAGTTTTAATTAGATTAACTCCACCATTAGATAATTACTATTCTCAGAAAACTATTTGACACTTATTAGACTTTTTTTCTTGTAATAAGTTACATAATTCTGTTTATTAAGTCCTAACATGTTTTAATATGCAAAAGAAATTGTACATATCAAATAAGACTTTCTGAATAACTAATAATTAATGCTTCCTCCTTGTCGCCCCTTTGTACTGTGATGTCCCTCGGGGCCGCATCCTTGGCTCTTTACCCTTTAGCTTACATGTGCCGACTCTGGGTCATATCATAAACAGGTTAAGCCAAGTGTCTCATACTTTTCTGGAAGATATAGTGACTCAAAATGGGCTTAACCAAACAGGACATTACTAATGTTATAAAATATATTAACCAGATGACCAGCAGCAGCAGCAGCAGCAGCAGGGGAGTTCCAAATAGCTTTGAGTTCCTACCTCAAAGTAAATTGTCCTGCTCTGTCAACACATCGGCTTAGTCACTGGTATGTTTTTACCTACAAGGCCATTGCCAGACTCCCCTGTTATTAATGTGCTTTTCTGTCACAAAAGCATGGCACTTATGGGACGGAGTTGGGAAAAAGGCCTCGGCACCATCTACTTGGAATAGTTTGCAGAATGACCTTAAACTTAAGGAACTTGTTACCCTCTCTGTCCATCAATAAAACGTATTAATTAATTCTGAGTTTGTATTCTTCAGCACTCTGTCGAGTATGCCCTTTGTACCTGTGATAATCTGTTGTTTTTATGTTGTGTCTGAAACTATGTGTCCTGTTGCCATTTTGGCCAGATGTCTCTTGTAAAAGAGATTTTGATCTCAATTGGACTAACCTGGTAATACAAAGGTAAAATGAATAAAAAGTCAAATGTATCTTCTTTGACACAGGCGATTATATTACATTTTTTATTTTATCTTATGCATTTAGTAATATAGCCTAAAAGGAAAGGAGATTGAGGAAGGAAGAAGAGGCAGTGGGATGTTGGGGGATACTTCTGTTTATCTCTGACCGACAGACTGACAGAGTTAATAAGGGACGGCGCTTAATGACATTTGTCTAAATGTTGCTACATAGTTATAACTGATAATCCCTGTGGGGGAAATACCCTGCGTCCTCAGCTAATGGATTCAATGTTGGCCAACTGGGACATTTCCATCTCTGACAGACGCCTACAAATAGGCCAATCGGACATGTGATGGTGAAACCATAGTAACACAGATAGTAACGCATGCACCTGTAGCCTGGGGAGGTGACTCTGTCACATCCTCCAACCTCCACATTGGTGCCTATTATTGGGATAAATCACACGAGCATAAACTGATCCGGAATCTTCAGCTCGCTGTCACACATGCAGAAAGTTCACCATTTTACACTGATTTCCATGTGTCAGATCTTAACATTTTCATACTTGAACTAGCGGTTCTTCTAGCAGTAGGATTTTAATGATGAGCCGTGGACCGCAGAAGGTCACTGAGGAGTGCTGCCTGCCGTCCCCCTCTTCACCACAGCAACATCATATGTTTAAAAGATGTCAATCTGAATGAGTCCATTTCCCAAGAATAACCAGTTTAAGAGAATGAGCCAGTTTGCTGAGATAACTTCAGTTTCATGCATGGATTCGTAATGTCTTACCCTGAGTGAGGGTTGGTTCACCTCAGTTCAGAATGTTTTAAAAGGGATATAAAACAGACACTGTAGGTAGATCATCTCAGGATTATTCTACATTTGGTTAAGCATGAATTGAGCTTAAGGCCTTAGCACAATCTTAGAAATAAAACATTACATTTACTGAACTTATTTATGTCACCAGTCCCACAAAATCAGGTAAAATAAATGGTAAGCTAAATGATTAAATTATTAATTAAGTAATTATTACTCAGTGCTGAAATGATGCCAAATTATCTTAATAAAGTGCAACAACATGGAGTTTTACGGATATAATATAAACAAAATGATTTTTCATTGACTAAACTCGATCTTGTGTGGAGTTTGAATGTTCTCCCTGTGTCTGTGTGGATTCTCTCTGGGTACTCTGGCTTCATCCCAAAGTCCAAAAACATGTGATATTGGTGATACTAAAATTGCCCGTGAGTGTGAGTGGTTGTATGTCTCTATGTGTCGGCCCTGCGATGAACTGGCAACCTCTCCATGGTGTAACCCGCCTCTCACCCGATGTCAGCTGGGATAGGCTCCAGCCCCTGTGACCCTGAACAGGATAACATAGATAATGAATGAATAAACACGATCTTGTAGCATGCACCAAACACACTAAAGTCGACTTCAATAAAAAAGTAACAAAATCCTAAAAATGGTTTACTAGTCACAAATGAAATTAAACTCAGATGTTTCAATTGCAAATACATAATTAAAATCAACAAAGGAAAGTCAATAAATGCAAACAACATCATTGCTGTTTCTTCATATGTTAACTTTTCTAAACACAACTACAACTATGCTGTTGTCCCCGACAGCAAGGGTCAGTGTGTTTGATCTCCAATCCTTTTGCTTGTACATTTGTCCAGCCCATTTTTGTTAATATACTATATTGTTATATATGAGCCCAAAAAATAATGTGCATAGCTAAAAAGTGTGCCATCTGTCATTGAGCCGTCATCTGCCTGTGCTCTCAGCGGCTTGGTGGGGTTTGCGAACTGCAAAATGTGATGAAATACAGCTGAACATCTTGGTATTTTAGGCATTTATTCAGCATTAGGGAATCCTAGACCTCTTCTTTCTTGCATGAATAACAGTTTTTCAGTAGGGGTGTTGGAACAAAGCACTGCTGTCACTGTGAGCTGGCCAGGTAAACAGCCAGTCAGATCAAATAAACTTGATATAATGTGAGTGACCTGTGTTTCAATAATGGTAAATCATTTCTAATGTTTGAATATAGTGATAAATGGATACATTAATGAATCTGGATTGTGCTCAGAGTAAATGTGAACAAGGTGAAAAATGGTTTGTAATCAGATAAATCGGTTCTAATTGGTTTCCACACTGCAAAAACCAATGATTAGTATGTGTCTCTCCTACACCTGATTACTTTGAGCTAAAATAGATCGGGGATTGCTCAAACTGCTCTCGCCAGAGTTGATGAACTTGCTGTGGAGTTTCCAATCGATGATGTTCACTGGTTCGATATAGGATGTGAAATTTTGGAGGAGTACACACACAGGATATGCCTTTTAAGCACTTTGGGGTCCTAGTTTTGGATTTCTTTGCTGTCTTTCTGTTTAACGTCATCTTATTTTCTTTTATTTTCCTAGGCTGTTTCCCCATCCATCATCCTGTCTTCATTTATGTCTCTTTTCCATGTAGAGACAGCTCCCTGCTCTGGCTGAGTGTGTCTGCAGTGAGGTGGTTATCCTGATTGTCTTAGAGGGGAATGGCAGGCTGTATTGTGCCACCGGTGGAAGTGGGATCACCTGGGACCAATGCTTCCAGGATCTGTAAATCTCTCTGACTCTCACGGTCTGGTCTTTACGCTTTCTTTCTTTACTCTACTGGTTTAAAACGCCCTCACAAATCAACGCAGAGACACTGATTAGCACACCATGTCCCCTTGGCATTTTGCAAATGAAACGGTTAATTTAATGCCTACTACAGTGTCTGGAGGAGCGGGTAAAACTTTATTGCTGGCGTTTGCCAATTGACTAGCGGCGCCTGCTGATAAAAGAAGTCACTCATTCGTGACTTTAAGCTACAGCATTGCTTTGGAGACAAATGGTGCTTACACCGATCTGTGCATGTGGAGTTCAGCCACATGCACTTTCATTCTGGCATCTCTTGGACTGAGCGGTTCTGGCTGTGAAAGCTGCATTATGAGTTTTCAGGCACATCATACAAGTGCCTGCTCTCAGAAATTGTTTTGACATTATTGTGAATGTACAACAGCAAATAAAACACTGGACTGACTGAAGCAGCCAGTTGCTTTGGATTTATTTCTTTTAACACGTCCAGAAATTTAGCGGCACTGGGCCAAAGGTATTGGCAGCTGTTTTAAATTGTTACTATACCAGGCGAGCATCACAAAATTAGTTGTTTGGGTGGTTCCCCTATTAGTGTTCCCCTGCATCAGGGTTAGATCAACCTAATCTGGTTGCGTTGCAGCTCCTTCCTAAAAATGACCATGAATCAAGCGTTTATTTTAGTTAGGGATTCAACAGTCATACCTAGAAAAGAATAAATGTTGATGAGACTATAATGACACAAATTTAATGTGACACTCTGTGTTCCAATGTTTTGTCTATCCCTGTAGAGCGTAAGTCAAGTGTCGAACAGACAGCAATTAAATTGACAAAGCTAATATCGATTTTCCCCTCAAATTTACATGTCATGACTCTTAAATGTCATTGGGACTACTCTGTGAATTTTAAAGTGTTATTCGTAGGAGTTTCACAGAATGGAACACATAGAGAACCAGAGAGAGTCCAACAAGCTTCTCTCTCTCTACTCCTCAAGTTCTGAGACTTGAAGCTTGTGGAAGAGACTTTGGAACAGTAGGTTATCAGCTCTGTGTTTCTGTCTTTCGGTTTCCTGTTTGTTTCTCTGAGTGTTGATTGTGTGTTTGTGCCGGGCATGACCTTCCAGTTTCCTCTGCTGCTGATTCCCCCTGCACACTGACTCTGACTATGTCACCTACTTAACAAGCTTCTAGGGTTTTTAAACACTGGCTTTTCATGCCACTCGTCACCGCATCCTCCTTTCACCTGTGTGCTACAACACAGGTGTGGTTGATTGAGTCATCCGGTGTGGCAAAATGAACCTCAAGCAAAAGTTCAGTGAGGAAAACTATTTATTTTGCATTCTCAGTCTTAATATCAGAATGTCCCTGTCGGGGGCTGTCTTTTTAAATATAAAGTGAGTGACATCATAACAAGTCAGCTGGCCTCATCTATCCAGTTGCACTGTCACACGTCTTCATTCATGGTTTGCTGCTGTCTTTCGAGTGTGTTCTGTGTCCCTTCTCTCCATTACTGCCCAGTAGACTCTGATTAACCCACCTGGATCATTTTATCAGCCACTCTAGTGCCATCTGCCTCAGCAGAGTCATCGACCACCGAGACCAGTGCATGGTCTCCAATGGGCTATTTATCTTCTTTGTTACTGCAGACGGCTGACCTTCAATCCGATTCCAAAAACTTTCTAGCAGCTGATTATCGTCTGGTTGACAAGTCTACCAGGGCCAGCTCTGAAATCTGCCTTCTTGCTCTGCTGCCAATTCTACCATTTATTTTCTCAAAAGTGAACATAAACAACCCTTTTCAACACTGGAATTGTTTCTTTGTCCGAGGTTTTGCTTCTGAGTCGGCAAACTTACTGATTATTAACAAAAGCACTGTGTGAAGTGGAGTCAGACTGTTTCTGCTGCCAAAGCACAAAAGAAAAACAAGACAGTCTGACAGTCTTATAATTTAACGTGTTTTCAATTTTGTATTCATTCATCAATAAATCATTGCCTGATAATTACAAACAGGGAGTAGCATGCATCTATCTATCTATCTATCTATCTATCTATCTATCTATCTATCTATCTATCTATCTATCTATCTATCTATCTATCTATCTATCTATCTATCTATCTATCTATCTATCTAACTATCCATCTTCCAATGCATTAATCATGTATTTCAAAAGTAGTACTAAATATTAATCCACAGAAGAGGTTAAAGTCATGATCTCTCATCATCTGCTGCATCAATTCAATCCTAGCAACCTTCAGAGTAACTGCATCGTGAGGCAGCTGCGGCTTTAGATGCTGCAATGCCTCAACCTCTGGGGTTAAATTGTTCAGCCTGTGTGAATAAAAACATGAGTGAAAGAACGCATGAGCGCATGACTGAAAGGCTCGCTGTTTATGAGTCGCTTTGAAAGAGAGAGTAATAGAAAGAGGAGAAGGATTGATTCGTACAAAGATCACTTGAGTAATCTTCAGCGTACAGACCAGGTGCTTTCATGTAAATGAAGTTCATATCATCCCAATCATTTGATTTGGTTTGTCTCTGCAAATATTATAACATTTGTGCACTTTCTTCTATTGATATTTTCTAAATATTGCTTATGGCATCACTCACAGTTTGGCTAAAAACACACCATAATTACAGCACAAACACAAGTGTTGCATTTAGTTTTGGGTCTGTGTATGTTTTGGTTATTTCAGTTTTCGTTTCAGAAACAAATACTGGAAAATGCCACAACAAGCGGTAATTTGAGATTGAAAAAATCAAAATGGAATCCTTTTCAAGATCAAATAGGGATGAGAAAATTGAAACTGGATTGTTTTTCATTTTCTAAATTGATTATGAAAAAATAAAATGGAGACAGAAAGGAAATAAGGTTTCATCTTCTGAGACCGGGTGTAGTCATTGCAGAGCACCAAAGAGGCCGGTGCTCCTTAGAGATTGCGATAGAATGATAATCAATACAATAACAGAGAATTTGGACTGCAAAAGGAATAGAGTGGAGAAGAACAGAGTAGAGTGGAATCTGCCACAACATTAACGTCTCCTGCAACTGAGTGATCTTTTGTGTTATTTATACCAGTATAATGAAATTTAGGTCTCTCTAGTGCAGATGAAAAATAGAAGAAGAAGAATAGAAAAAAACATAAATGAATAAAAGCAGTAAAATATCCCTACTATTATCAGCAGGAACAGCCGCTGTAAGATAAAGTGCCTAGAAAAAGAGAAACTTGTGCAAGCGGTGCATGACTCAGCGAGCTTAAACAAAATTAAGCAGTTGCATTATTGACATTAAATATCTTAATTTCTCACAGTTGTCACAGTTCAACCGGGGTGTGGGGGGGGGGGGGGGGGGGGGGGGGGGTGAGGGAGATGTAATGGAGGCCACAGCATTTGGATAGAAGCAGTTTTTCAATCTGTTGGTGCAGGATCTTAAAGTTCGGATCCCCTTGACAGACAGTATCGGTTTAATGATGGAGTGGTCAGGTGTGACGGATCCCTGAAGATACTGCTTGCTTTCCTCCTCAGAGAACTGGCATAGATGTTGTCCAGCTTTTTTTTATTTGTACATATATATGCTCATTTGTTTTCATTAGGTTGGTTGTCATGAGCAACTGAAGTCATATAATAAGCTAGAATGGGACAGAATTCAACTCCCAAAGCATTTAAAATGAGTGTTCTCTATTCCAAAAATGTGTTATAGGTGTGAAGAAAAGGTGATGTGCCACAACGGTGAAGAAGATTTGTCAAACATTTTTGAAATGTCTTCATCAAACTCAAAACGAGAGTATATAGATACAAAGTGAACATTTACAGTATTAAGCATCTTTGTATTATTCTCTAATAACATTCAATTGAATAAAAAGGACTTGTGAATTTTATTGATATTTTAGGTAATGTCGCTTTCCTTCTTTTCCTTTTCCAAACATTGTTTTCCTTAATCCGAGAAGAAATCTAATCTGCTGCACATTTTTGGAAGATGCATGAAGTACACCTTTTCATTAGGTTTATTTGTGTAGAGAATTTATAACCCCATCGCTAGAAATAGTTTTGAAAAGCCACCCATTTTCATTTGCAGGCACTATGCCATTTATCAAAGTATTTTCAGAACCACACAAACCTGAATTTGGATTTCTAGCCTAATTGTGTTCCTTCTTCTATCATCCCTCAATTTCTCTGACTACGTTCATTTGAAGGTCATCGATTCTTACATCTCGTTTCTTCCCACCCTCTCTCTCTCATGCTCTGGCAGCTGCTTCTTTGTCGCCCATGTTTTTGTTTGCGACTTGTGCCATAAGCTATCTATTTTGCTATCCGGTAGAAGAATAGAAACATTTTTCAATCCTCCATCAACTGTCTGACAAGACAGAGACACATCAATATTTCAAGCACTCATGAGCAAACATGGGCACACAAGGAACCCAGTCCAGAAAAAGAGAGGAGATATAGGGCATAAAAAAGTCAGAAAAGGAAATATAAAGTCAATGAACAGCAGAAAATGATGGACGGATGTAGAGGAGGCCACAGAGGGAGAAGGAATCGGGTAAAAAATACTGATTTGAGTTGTTCCACCAAATCCATCTGGGATAGAGAAGGATTAGAGTAAGGCCAAATAACCAAAGAGAGTCCCAGAGAAAAGCTAGGGGGCAGTCAACAGCTAAATCGAAAGAGTTTGAGAGACAGGCAGAGGAAATGAACAAAATCAAAAACGATAGGACAGATAGCAGCTCGAACAGATCCCGCAGGGATATATGATTCACATTAATGGACAACAAAGCTGTATCAGATGGAACACGCTCACAGTCATGGTCCCCAGTGGAAAAAAACTATGATGATTTATGAGCAAAAGGCTCGTATTCGGCTTTATTTTCCTCTCTGGCAGTTTTTGACACATAAAAACTTTTGTCTGATGCAACATTTTAGTCAGTAAGAGCTTTCCCTCGGTCATATTTATGGCTCTGTCCTGTCAAAGTCTTCCTTTTCCTGTAAGCCTGACAAATAGTGTGGGGGTTTTTGCCATTTGTTGTTCACTGTTTAATACTCAACAAAAAGTAGTAAAAAAGAAATATATATATATATATATATATGTAAGCTCATAATGCTTCTTTTATTAATAAGATTTAGATTGTAATGGGTTTTATATCAAGGTTTGGGGCCTCATTTATACTAGACTATGTGAAGGATTCACCTCAAATAGCCGTATATATATATATATATATATATATATATATATATATATATATATATATATATATATATATATATATATATATATATATATCCTGACATCCTTATATATATATAAGGATGTCAGGATTAATCTTTTAACAATTAACAGCAATTATTAAAGTCAAGGTATCGTAATCCTAAGAATTCTAGAAACTATAGTATTTTAGGAGACACATTCATGTGTGAGTCGTGAGAAAATCTCTCTCCCGTCTCGGCTCACGTATGTGTGAGGCAGAGACGTGTGGTCAGGTGAGGCAGCATGTAATGATAAAATAGAATAAATGTTCATATTTGTCTACTGATATGTGCTTTAAACATAATTCTGTATTAATCCAATCATTTCTTTCATTTTCTTATAATCAAATCGCTGAATTTCCGTGTTTCCTGTTTAAATAGAGAGGAGACGCGTAAGCTGAGGCATCTATGAGCTGAGCCTCATCTCAGACTGTGCCGTCCCACACAAACTGGGATGACAAGTGCTTTCTGTTTTATCACTGTTGTCACAAATGTAATAATTGTAGCACTTTTATTATATGTCGTCAATTTCCATAGAATAGTTGATGTATTTCACGTATGTGTATAACGTATTTAGTCTTGCTGATCTGACATGAATCCGTAATGAAATAACACGAGGTGAGGCAGCCAGTACCTCTGCCTCACTGAAGGGGGCGTGCTGAGCCCCCGGGTTTACGCTTCTTCTGCTGTTTCTCTTCTTCTACGCAGAGACAAAATCAGAGTCCAGTTCACTACAGTAGTCCGTTCTTTTAGGTTTCGGTCTGACTTCAAAAATCGGAAGATTTTAGATAAAAGCCAGCCCAGGAAAATTGATTAATTTTTCCATTTTAAAAATGAAAATATAATTTTGTTTATATATATATTTGTTTTTTCGTATATTATTGAAAATATTTTGAAGACCAAAAAATGGAAGAGGAATAATGATAACTTTATTTTGGACGGAATCTGAAAGTCGCTGCTATTGGCTCAAACATGTCTACTGTGTCTCAACTTCGTGATAATCCTCCATCGGTTGGCCCAAAAAACTAAACTTGCTAGTCCTCATTGATTGGTTACTTTCCTGATGAAATGAACTGATTTTCAGGGAGTTTTTACATTCAGATGTGTAGCGAATGCATCAATAGTCTGCTCCTCTGGTCAGGATGCTAATGTTAATCATACAGCCCTCGCTCAACCTGAGACTAAAGCCTGACTTAGAATATAAAATTGTTGCATCGCCTGCACAGGAAATCAGGGCCTTCTATTGATATGCCAGATATACACAGAGGCACAACTACGCGGATGAACATACACTCAGACACATGCATGCGGGAACATCGTGCCATATTGGCAAAGAAATTCAATGTTAAATGCAAGGATGATATTTAGATCTCAGGACCCGCACCTGTCAGCCAGATTATTATAACCATAGACAACTGAAGTGAATAACATTGATTATCTTATAATGGCACCTGTGGGTGTTTAGATATATTCATCAGGAATTGAACATTTTGTCATGAGGATGATGAGATGGAAACAGGAAAATCTGAACTGGGGAAAAGATAACGGGTCCCCAAAGTTCATTGATGTGTGTAATAAACAATGTAAGCCAGTGTTGCCTGATCCAACAGAAGAGTGTCTAGAGCACGAACTGCAGAAAAAGTGACATCACAGATCTGTTGTGGTGCCTACAGATAAATTAGGATGTTGGTTTTTACTTGATGGCAGATTGGTGTTGATGTAACCAACTCAAGCCTACCTACCTAAAGACACCTCTGGAAGTGAACGTTGACACAGACACAGCTTTGTCAACTCTTTCCTGCTATAGTTTCAATAATCCTGACTACCAAGATTATTTGTCTGACAATAATCTGATATCAAAATCTAATACCGTGACATCCCTACTTTGGATACGTGCAACTTAAAACTAACTTGAGCGTGGTGGAACAGATATGTAGCTGATGGATCAATGTAGCATTCTCTTGAAAACACAGCATGTTTTAAACAGCTTTTTGCAGATAATGTTTTACAATAAATCAGCGTTAATGTTAGCAGTTCTCCAGACCAAGGTGCAGCTTAGGTTAACATTAATCAGATTGACTAAAGCTGGCTAAATGTCCCAGCAATACTGCCAATATTACTGCTTCATCGTAGCTTAAGTTTGATGGCAAAGTACATAAATATGAAATTATAATCAACCACAGTGCTCATTCATGACAGTTCATCACTTCTGATGTGGCTTTTGCCTGTCTGGGACACCGTAGTCAAACAACACAAATTAATATAAATGCCCGAAGATTGCTTGACGTCTATCAAGGCAGACAGAAAGATAAAAATTGGAAACTTAACAAAATGTCAAAGTGATGTGCTTGTTGGAAAGATGGAAAAAAGAGGAAGGACAATGTTTGAAGGACAGACTGCGGGCATTTCAAAAGGCCAGAAAGGCCTTGGAGTGGCAAAGAAAGGTTGATGCAGTGAATACTGCTGAGAGAAAAGGTCAGAGTGTGGCTGAAATAAAATGAAGTTGTCCAACGTGAAGGTAGATGCAAAAACGTGACCTGTATCATGAAGAAAGGAAACGGGACACAGTAGTCCCTCCACTGTGTTTAAGCCGCTCCTCAAGAGATAGTCAAGAAACATTAGAATGTCTTTGGCTACGCCGCTCTCAGTCAGCATAATCAGTTGGTCCTCCAGTCCCTTATGGAGGTTGCGGGTTCACTGCTATTTTCGGCGAAACTTGCAGAAAACTACTATGATTGGTCATATTTGTAGATAATCTGAGGTGAAATGGAAGAAAATTACAAGTTTGACCAGAACGTGTGCGGTATTGGTTGAACTTCTGTAAATTGCTGCTATCATGACATTGCAGCTTCCTGGAGACATTGGTTCTTAAATTAAATGATCTACAACCCTGAGAATATGCTCAGAGCAGTTGACCGCAGCAGCGGAGGGGGGATGGAGGATGTGTGAGAACAGGATATTAAGGATGGAGCTGTCGGGCAGAAGAAAACTAGGAAGGCCAAAGTGGAGACACATGGATGTGGCGAGAGATGACATGAGGGTGCAGAGGTCTGGGGGAAATATACAGGGTCACTATAATATGCTCAGCTGTCTAGTGTCTCCGGCTAACTTCACACCGCCAGTCGTAATGGTCAATTCTGATGATTTTCATTGATCAGATTTCTTTGTGTAGTTGTTCAAATTTACTTTTAAAATGTGGTCTCTATCAGACTACAGTGAGAACCGTTCATGGCCCTAAGCTGAACGCATGTACAAAAGACAAATAACAAAGACGTCATTTGCAGCAAACTGTCAACTACGGAGCCTTTATAGTTAGTTTGATCAATTTCTGTAATAACTTGTTATGCAGCGGAGGTCAGAAAATTGGAATAACAGAATAAATGAGATATAAGCAACTCAATGTTTTGCTGAAAATGGGTTGATTATTTATATCCCTGAAAAGTCAGGGATATTTTGGAATTGCGATTGCAGCTGACACTGATGCCTAGTCCACTGCAACAGAACCTTCATGTTAACTTCATAACTCAATTTGTTACCTAGAAAACTGCTACTTTTGCAAATTGGAAATTATTTCAAATTATGTCCCCAAAAAGGTAGGGATTTTATGGAATTGTCAACGTGTGCTTCGTGTCCTCCGTGTCCTCTGTGTCCTCTGTGTCCTCTGTGTCCTCAGTGTCCTCCGTGTCCTCCGTGTCCTCCGCATCATTAGATCCTTCATGTAAACGCGATGACTCAATATATAGAATATACTCAATAGATCATTTCCAAATTTTAGACCCACATAGACCTTCGTGTGAGGAAGCAGTGGAAAGATTTTGGGAAAGGTCGGTTTTGTATTTCAAATAATTACTAATATAAATTTTTTGGGCCATAATTTCTCAACGGTTTATTCTTATAGTCCAAATTGGCGCATATGAATCAACTACATGACTTCTGTCTTTTGACACTGTTCAACACCGACATAATGACACATTCAATTTAAAGAGGTGAATCAATAAGTATTGGGACCTTAGCAGCCCATTTATACAGATTAGAGATCGGTAGAACATGCCATTCTCTCTCAACATTTGATAAAGTAAAGAAAAATCATGTGGTCATGAATTTATAATACAGTGAATACTGGCTGAAATATCTACTTATACGTCTTCTCTGCGTCTGTATCTCGTGGCTGGGAGCGAGCTGGCTGTTTTGTATTCAGGGTCTGCCTCCATTGATTATCTGTGCTCTTAACTCAGCCTGAACCATGAC
Source organism: Lophius americanus (assembly GCA_037951165.1). Lineage (NCBI taxonomy): Eukaryota > Metazoa > Chordata > Actinopteri > Lophiiformes > Lophiidae > Lophius > Lophius americanus. The sequence continues at coordinate 5,022,034 of JBBDHG010000076.1, read as the reverse complement.
AGACATATGCACCTCTCCAGGGAGAGAAAGTTGTGGGAAAAGAGAAAATTCAAAAAAGCATCAGTGTCAGAGATTGCAAAGCCCTGAAGTGGGGCTCAATGAAGATTAGCATTATTGAAAGATGAATTTTTTTTTAATCAGTTTGTGACCTGCTTTACCTGCAAACTATGAGTATTGCTCTTGCTAATGAATTGCTCTTCATTTTGAATTTTTTTCTCAAAATCCATGTTGATTCACCCTGAATCTCTGTCCCTTCCTATCAGTCTCCATCTTAACACTCTCTGCCTTCTCCTCCCAGCCACTCTCTGTTTCACAATACGGCCCTATGCTTGCTGAATAGAAATCTTATTTCAGACTCTTTCATCAGGCTCTGTGCTCTTTCAATGTTCGCTTAGCAAGACCAACATCGCCAGGCACAACTATTTATACACGACGTCTCAAAAGTGGATTAAGATCAGGCTCTGTTTTCAGCCCGTCCAAATATACACTGAACGGCTGATATTGGCTGACATGCTGCATACCTGATTATATTCTGAGGATTTGAATCTATAATTGTGCAGCTGTAATACAAGCTCATGCATATGAACGCATCACCTTAACCATACAGTACATTTGAAATTCAATCTCACCCTGACCGTCTATTACAGATTAAAATGACCACTGAAAAAGCGTCCACAGTTGAAATAAAAAAGCCTTATTCTTGAACATAATCAAATCGTCTCTTATTAAGGTAATAAATCTGCCAATAGAGCCAAGACCAATAATCCTTGAATTCTTAAAACTCACATAAAACTTTGGCCAGTAAAGACTGTAACTAGACAGAAATGCAAATTTTAAGCAAGTTATGCGTATTACAAGCTATGAAACCTCAGTTATTTAAGACTGACTTAATCAAAACTAGTATTTTATGACCTTAAGTATCTAGACCGTATTCTTATGGTCTCTTGTCAGTGGTTTAATCAAGCTAAGTATCAGCTGCAGTATCCAATAAAGACAAAGTGAGCACATTTTAGAAATTATACCTGCTTAACATCTTTATTCCACCTATACTCATGTTCTTTAATTCAAATTTTTCACAAAAATCTAACCTCCAACTCAAGTAAGATCATTAAAAAGATAAAATATTCTTATTCTTTTTCTTCTTCCGCTTTCGGCTGCTCCCTTTCGGGGTTGCCACGGCGGATCATCTGTTTCCATCCATAGCTGGGTACCCTGCTGGCTAATTGTACCAGTGACGGTGTTTGTTAACCTGGGCCACAACCGATCCGGTTTGGAATTCCGTTTGGTATTCCACATCTGGATTTGGTTAGGTTTCTGGATAGGTTTTACACAGGTTGCCCTTCCTGACATAACCCTTTGGACCGGCACTAGAGGCACACCGGCTTGTGACCCCTTTGTGGCTGGGTTAAATCCTTAGTATCAGAAAATAAATAATAGCCCTGAGTTTGTTTCTGCAGTTTGTGAAGAAGTTTGAGATCATATGAAGAAGATCAGGTGACAGGGATGGCCATGGAAAATCTTTATTTTGTGATCTCTGAACCCTTCTTGGGTTGATTTGAGATGTACTTCAGATCATTGTCCTGCTAGAAGGACAATGATCTGAAGTAAAGAACTGGTCCTTCGGGGAAAAAAGAGCCCCACAGCATCAGAGAGCCACTACAGACTTCATGGTAGGTACAATGGGCTTGAGGGGCTTGTTTTGGTCCGATCTAACAAACCAAAGGATTTCTTCTGGCTACCCTACCAAACAGCTTGTGCTGGTGTAGGTGTCATGTGATGGTGGTTAGGGAAACTTTCTGACTGCAAGATTCAACTGACCTTTGCAATTATCTCGTGGTAATCGTTGGAGAATCTGCAGCCGGTCGAACCTTCTTCCTCCCATAGCATGGGATCAGTTTGCAGTCAGGTGCTCTTCCTGGCTAATGTTTAACATCTCCAGTTTTGTTAATCTTCTTAATTATTGATCTGACTGTTCAAACTGACTTTTTTAGCTGTTGAGAGATTTTCTTCTATCCATTGACAGGTTTTGCGGATTTATAACTCTACTCAACACATCATTGCCATGTTCTCTTCTTTCCTTTTTTGAAAAACGTCAAAGAGAATTAATGCCTGGATCATCTCATATTTATACCACAGAAAACAGGAAGTCGTTGTTCAGCACTTCAGGGTGTCTACGCAAACACACCGAAAATATGACACAATGATAGTTGACAAAATAATTCCCAGACGTCAAGAGTCGTTCTGACTCATGGGGATTCGGTTGATGCAATAACTCTGAGGGAGTCTTTATTATAGCTATGAACATTCATTCATTAAACCTGATTAAAATCCTACATCAATTTGATAAAATCGAATTTATTCAATACATTTCTTTTTGTTTCATATTTGTAACCCCTCAAATAGGTCAACATCCAGACGCTTTTGTTGCTGCTTCCGTCTAGTGACACTAATATGGCATCCTAACTGTTACCCACAGACATCCCAGCGACTGTGACAGCTAATGAGAATAGCACGGACAGATTTTTACAAACAATGCAGAGCTAATGAGTGCCGACTGCCAAAATACAAGTATTTGATAGGCTAAGTCGTTGGGAAAGGACAGAAAAGCTATGGCTTTCCAAAATATCTGCACGGAGAGGTTGTGTTGATTGTTTAGACGGAGAAACCTTACATTTTTGTTTCATGTTAGCAAATGTTTGTATGCTTAAGATGCAAAAATAACACGGTAGACCTCTTCAGTATTAGGGAATCATCACTGCGCCCCGTTCACGCTCGCCTCCGCCTTCACGTTACCTCGATAACATTCTCCAAAACATTTCATGGGTCTTTTTCAAAATTTAAATCCACTGAGACTTTCATGTGAGGAAGGACTGGATTGATTTCGGGAGAGGTCATATGTACATTTCCAGAAGCTTTATATCCAAACATTTCCGGACCAGAATTTTGCTATCGTTGGTCTCATTTTGACCACATTTGGTGTCTATGAGTTGACTTGGAAAAATCTATCTTTTATATGTACTAAACTAAACTTCACAATTAATCTCACTTCAATCAGGGGGATTTCAATCAGAGGGATTGCTTGTACAACACAGGGGAGTGGGGACTTTGGGGGATATACCCCAGTACCCTAGCTCGAGATTTTTATCCAACCTACTTTTTATAGGTGCTCTGCATAAGCAGGTCTTACTACACATTGCTTGGTGTTAAAATGGGGGAAACAAAGCCACACAATAACACTCTGGCGATGAGTAACAGGGAACATTCACGCTAATTCATAGGAAAATGCTGAAAGAGAGGAGAGATTTGGGAGAGGAGAGGCAGTGGGAGTAAGAGCCATATGGCAAGACATACTGGCATGACAGCGAGATGACAGCGAGAGCAACAGCTGATGAGGAAAAGGTCAGAAAAACAAAAATTAAAAAATAATTAAGATTTACGATCATTCAAGGTTGAAGACCTGCATCCAGTGGCAGAGACCTGCAAGACTGAAGACAGATGCTCTGCCTCTGCTTGGCAGGTGGCTAACATTAGTTTTGCTATGTTTCACAAAATCAATAGGTCAGTTCTATTTTTCCTTGGACGGGGGCAGAGCTCCTGAAGTACCTCTAAAGGTAAGAGTGTTCAAATATCAACCATCTTTCACTGGAATGGTTGACTCGTCCTCCAGTCATTGAGCTTTTTTTGATTCATTGCCAAAAAGGTGTGACTTGGTTACCTTTCTCCGAAGAGGGATTTCTCTTTTTCTCTACAGCAATGACGACAGGCAGAAATGAGAGATGGCGTTATGCTGCCCTTGTTTCGGCGTAGTGCTGTAATACATGATGAACGAAGCCTTGAGGTCTTTGGCTAATTGTTGAACACATATGCTCTTGCAGGGCTTTGGGCGTCTGGCTGCATTAGTGAAAATCACAATCTGTGTGGAAAAGCCTGGCGATATGCATTCATTACGTGGCTGTGAATGGATTAATGCATCTCAGTGAATGTGCATGATGCTGTAATACCTTTGGGAAAAGATATCTGTCTTACAAGCATTAAGAGCAATGCCGAGCTAGAATATATGAATGAGTCAGATGAAGCAGAGTGTCTGGGAGACCACAAATCAGTGGCACTATTCTCAGCACCAAGGCGGCGAGCAACAGGTCACCATCACACAACAGACTGGCTATGTGTCACACATGTGGCTCCACTGCCAGCTCCATTAAAAGATTTGAATCTGTGAAACTGAGATGAAAGAGATGCCTGGTAAAAGTTAATGGAATTTTTACGAGCTCTATGGATCTGAAGAAAATGCCAGCCTCCTCATCAAATCTGGATCAATTTTTAGCCGACACGTCGTGGCTTTTAGTTTACCAAACATTTAATTAAGGGCATCTAGGAGCACATTGATTGATTTTTTTTATTTATTCAAGCGAAATGGCTCATTAACCAAAAGGCTGTCTTATTATAATCTTTTAGCATATTGTTTGGTATTCTAAAGTGCAGTTTTGGGACGTGACAGAGTGAGATAAGTAGCAGTCTGAGGGATTTAGGTAATTTAAAAAGTCTAATGCTTTACTGAGATTTGTGTTGATGAAATAGATGACAGCTTTTATTGAATACAGGTCATTCGTTCAGTGTTTTATGAAAAAAGAAAATATGTCTCTGGAGGGAAAATGAGAAATATCTTTTCCGACCTGTCAGTGAGACATAAAAAAACATGACTAAGTGACGGTGACGATACAAGTTATGAAAATAAACCAAGGCGACATTCCACAGCTAGTGCCACAGTCTGAATTTATGGAGACAGCTCATCGAGACGTCACATTCTAAAAAAGTGCCCCTCTTTATATCTTAACCATTTCATCCTATTAACCGGATATTAATGCATTTACGCTCATCCTTTTAAGTTATTTCATATCGGGTTATATTTACACAACACATCAGAATGAGATATTACCAAAATTATGCAAATACTGATAATCTGACTGGCTCAGACCCAGGTGGAAAAATATCTGACGACACCTTCAAGAATGAACTCTAATTAACAGCAGGTGATTAGTAATTATCTCACCGATATAAACTACATGTTGTTTCTCCTCATCCTCAATGATTTTGGTTTAGGCAGTAACTGAAAATGACACATGCTACACCTCCACCTAGGGGTCACCAGCAGCTATTACAAGGCATATGAATTTTAGCTTAGGACATGGTTTTATTCATTTTTGGCCAAGAGGCAGAAAAAGTTCCTTTTAATTAATGGCCTAATTCTTTGCATATTTACATGTTTGTGTGTGCAGTTGTCCTTGGAATGAGCTCGTCTGTCTCATACATGAGCACGTGTCTAAGTTTGTGTGTGTTCCCTGTGTGCAGTCATGACCAGAAGGTCAGTCAAACAGATGTTGTGAGCACTAGCTAATGTCCCAGGAGGATCGGGCCGCCACACAAGAGTAAAAACATGCACTTTGGATTCAAGATAAACGTTTGCATCACTTCACATCTGTCGCTATTGGAAACGCAAACTGTCCTCTCCCCTACTGAGGACCCTGGCCACAGCTGAGCTGCCACCTGGGAGTCCATAGGTCATTGTTATGACTGTCCATCCAATGACACAGTGCTGTTTGAATAAATGAAGTGGGGCGCAGAGAGAAAAAACAGCGGATCATCAAATATTAAACTCAACATTACAGATTGCAGACAAGGTCATGTTTTATAACCATTCAGCAGCAGAGTTTCAGCCCTCTCCTCTCTGTGGGTATCTGGGAATGCTGCCTGTGGTCTCTATTAACACCGACTGCAAGCTGTTTTATTCAAGAAAAGACGGGACCAGATCAGGAGCACTCGCCACACAATGCGAAGACTCAGCATTTTTTGTTACGTTACCAAGTGATATACAGACACAGTGACCAGCTTTTCCGCTTGTTGAAAAGGGAATATAAATAAATGATCTTTTTTCCCCAAGGGGAAAAACTGAGATTTTGGAATTTGGAAGTAGAGCATAAACATTGTGTTAGAAATGAGCTGTTACATGCCAAAGGAAAAGGTTAAAGAAAATTCTTTCTAAAAGAATCAATTTCCCACTCAGATGATGGGAGCCCTGGTAAAACTTATCTCCTTTCCCTCAGGTCAATGTTTCTGCAACTCTGACCCTACCACCAAAGCATGACAGTTAACCTGACAGTCTGACAGTTAGCCTGACAGTTACCCAGACAGTTAGTCATACAGTTAGCCTGTTAGTTAACCTGACAGTTAGTCACACAGTTAGCCTGGTAGTTAACCAGGTAGATAGCCTGTTAGTTCTCCTGACAGTTAGCATAATAGTTAACCAGGCAGTTATACTGACAGTTAACCTGAGAGTTACCCAGACTGTTAACCTGATGGTTAACCATCCGGCTAACTGATGGTTATCCAGACAGTTAGCCTGTTAGTTATGCTGACAGCCAGATAGATAATAGTTAACCTGACAGTTAACCTGATAGTAAACACGGTCGGTGTTTATTTCTTTGTATTCTATGTGTGTTCAGCACTTTGATCAACTGCAGTTGTAAAAGTGCTTCATAAATAAAAATGAGATTCACGATGACATTAACCTGTCAGTTAACCTGATAGACAACCTGCCCCAGACAAAGGTAGAATTAACATTGCCTGCTCTTTAATTCTCATCTCCATCACCTTCTCTGTTTTCTTTTTTTCTCTGTTTCCTATTTTCTTGAGTTGTCCATTTCCCAAAGCGGAGCTTTCATTGTCTCAATGTTTCATTTTTATCTGGATCAGTGCAGGAAGTAAACACCGGGTCAACTGATGTTTATGCAGATGTTGCTGCTTCTGCAAGGTTAATCTTGCAATAGATAAAAAATATAGCCTGTACATAAAAGCATATCTCATTTTAACACGTATTTCATCCTTTTACACAAAGTGAAAACAAAAGCATTTTAACTTGGGTTAAAGTTAAACACGCTAAAAATTATATGGATAGAAATTATTTTACCGAATGCGCTGGTAAATGTATTCAAATCAATCAGCCACCATCATGAAGGGCGGTCCCTGTTTATAAAGCACAGGAGCCATTTGTCAGATGATGTCTGAGAGAGAATTGCAGTGACCTACAAGCAGCCCACTGGTTAACATCGATAGTCGCCTCTATCACGCTTTGGTGGATTCAGCTGCCTGGCCAGCCTGGTGACACAATGAGCAGAGAGTTGTTGTGAGGACAAGCTGATTCGCTCCATCCACCTACACACAGTAAAGAAACTGCCATCCCATGAGAAACCTGATGATCTTGGTGTCATCATATCTTTGCAGCACCATAGTAGAGAGCTTTCTTAGTTAATAACTCCACACCCTTTATTATATACAGCTGAGAAAAGAAAACAACAGACAACCTTGGAGTTCTCAGTGCTGGAAAGTCCACAAAGAGAGGAGGTATAAGGGGTCACGAAGTTTTGAGTTTGATCAAGATTCAACTCCTTTGTTTCCTTCACCCTAACCCCTAGTGCTGTTAATTCAGAAAAAGTTGGTTTCCCATAGTGATAATGGCTTTGCAATGCAAAGGCAATGATGCCACTCTACTATAGTAACTCAAAGTGAAACATCCATTCCCCTTTTTTGCTCAGTTTTTGATCTCCACCGGCTGACTCTTTCGTTCTTAAATGCTTTGGTGATCACCAACCAGCCACTGGCTGTTTGACTTTGCTATTTTGTTCTGGTCAGGTAACCCACAAAAGGTTCTTGTGGGCTTTTCCGCTGACAACAGCGGCCTGTTAGAGTTAAAAATGATTCAGAGGAGAGCAGTGAGACTTAAGCAAGGCAGTGGAGCGGATACTTTCATGTCCTCTGTATCATTAAACATAGTCCTTGCTTTGCTATTGTAACAATAAGTCTGCAGACGTTTTAACAAGTCGAACACCAGGAACTTAGAGACTGATAAGGCTGAAGTGGTTAATCAAAAGGCTGAGAGAGCCAAAGATAAGAATGTTTTACCTATAACTAATGGTCAGACTGGAATGTAAAACAGCAGCAATACCAAAGTAGAGCTCTTATTTCTTAAGCCATAACAGTGTGACTCAAACACACGTCTGCTGGCAAAAATCAGGACATATAGGCCAAATGGACTAAAAAGCATAAGCAAAGAGAACCTCATAGGGTGACTCCTGACTTTTGTTATACAAATCATTAACTACAGTCATCTCTAAATGTCTCAAGAACCAGATGTGATTTGGTTCGAATAGAGTCTCATTTCTCTCAGCTGTGTCTCCTGCTGGAGAAGTTTGGCAATGCTTCCATCAGCAGAGAACATGCTTATTACAGGGTTATTTTTAAAACCATGCTAACCATAAAGCTCTGAAATAGGTCTTAAATAGCAGGGTGTTGAGTGTCAGCAACCAGTGGCACCACTCAGATGCAGCTGGTGGGCCGTCAGTCGGCACTGGCACACTGCATTCCTCATAATACATTGGTTCTTTAAGAGTTCGGATGAGGAAAGAAGTTTCCGTTGGAACATTTCAGGGGTTACATCTGATGTCACAACCACATTAGCAGTATAAAGTAGGTCATCTGGCGCTTTTGGTCCCACCATCAGACATTTGGTGGATGGGAGGTTTTCTCATAATGACCTGTTTCAATTCCAAGAGACTCAGATTTTCCCCTCAGAGAAGTGGAGCCGAGATGGAAAAACAAAGTCGGAGAGAAAGAAGGCCACCTCTTTTCTGGTGAGAAATGCTTGCAGCACACTTCTTCTCATCAGAGTCAATCAAACAGCATAAGATCCAAAATTACCAGCTCAGGAATTATATGGAGATCACTTCAGTCTTTCCAATTACATCCAAAATGAAGTCGCCCGTAGGCTCGACTATTATCAACCTTAACAGAGTCATTCAATAAAGAAGAGAAGTACAGTTTGCGACAGTGCAACCTACAGTGTACAGTTTCAGCACTGGAAACTAGATCCTTTTTGCCAGAGTATGACCTCACGGTCATGTCAAAAGTGATCTGACATTTTTAGGTTTCCTCGTATGTTGCAGGGGCTTCTCAGATTGATGAAGACACAATAAGCATGAATGTCAAAGCATTGTAGTCAGATTACATCCCATTCACCTGGAGAAACTGGAATTTGCTGCATCAAAAATATACAATTCACACCAAAACATAAAAAAACTAAGACTGTGCAGAAGGTAGAACTTACTGTGTTTGCCACTTCTGACTTCTCAAACATCCTTTTCAGGCTATCAAGTGGGATGTCAAACCTTTCAATCCTCTTAGCAGCCTGCAGGTCTTCTCTGCACACTGGATCATCTGATGCCTCTACCTGCCACCCAGAGGGACCCTGGGAATCGAAGCCAGAGGACGCCGGCACTTCACTTGCCACCTCCTCTCCATTTCCTGATTGAATTTCCATTGTTGCAGAGAAACCGTATCTCTCAGCCACCTTTTCCCTTCAGGCCGGTACTTGGAGGGGAAGTCTATTGTGTGAGGTGAATCAGGAGGGGTGAGGAAGTGAAGGAGAGGCAGAAGGAGTTATGAGAGTGTGAGGAGGTGGAAATGCAGGTTTTGCTAGGGTTGCACTACGTCTGGGAGGCTCTGGGAGTCATGCAGGCTCACCGAGAAGCTGGGGGAAAGAGGAGGAGAGTGAAAAAGTTTCAGAGGAAGTTTTTCCCTCCCTCCTCTGCCCTGTAATTACTCACACTAACACACGAGTCTTTTAAAGTCACATGGGCTCAGAAGAGCACATTGAGATAGATGTTTGTAAGAATAACCCAAAAGGGGAAAAATAATCTAAAAAAGCGTGAAGGGGAGACATACTTTTTAACGACGAAAAAAACAAAAAACACTGCTCTTCATTCAGAACTTTCTAACCGTTAGTCTGATTTACGCCAAATTTGGAACATTTGAATCGACTCAAAGAGATTTAGCTTGTTTAGCATATTTTACTTACTTTTTTGCAAGTAATTTGTTCAATTATTTAATTATATTTTAATTTACATTTTCAGACCGAAGTCTTCTTCCGAGGTTTGGTTTCAAGAATAATCCAGAATCAGTTTCATGGATTTCTGGAATGGAATGAAATGGTGGCGTATGAACCAATCAGCCTTAACATTATAGCTAGTGAGAGGGGAGAAGTCATAATAACACTGATCACCTCATAACCATGAAACCGGTGGGCCGCTATTTCAATAAGGACCAAATTGTGGTGGAAGTCAACTCAGTCAGAGCTTCTCCAGAATTGAAAATCTGATTGGGTGTTCTCGTCTGCAGTGGTTTGGACCTACTGAAGTGAAAGGAAGGAGAGTGCCAAATATTTTTTCCTGCTTTAGTTATTGCATCCTGGTGTTCCTCTCGATGGCTCACCGTGATTTTCTAACCGTCACACGTAAAAATGCTCTGCATCCTCTGCATAATAGGTACTTTAGTTTGATACTAAGCATAGTTAGATAATGCAACTTTTCTAGTCAGTTAAAAAGACAGTCAGTAAATAGCGTCTTTCCAGCCCAAGTTTCATTCTAGGTAAAGTATTTTTTGTGTTGGCCTGCAGACAAACCAACAACGAGATGTTAGTGCAAACATGTGCAAACAATGCAAAATAATGTAATAATTTTTCCACCATTTGCACCTGTGTTTCAAATATCAACAACGGTTGATGTGAGAATCTGTGAGAAACTGTCTTGCAGATGCAGATGATGGGCCAGTGCAAGGGAATCCCAAAATGAATTCCAAAAATACAGGTTATATATTTCTGAAATGAATTGTCTAAACAGTGCGGCAGCAGCTTAGAATGGCAGTGGTGACCCCTCTGAGGAATAAAAGCCAGGACTGCAGTAACTAGGCTTCTGACAATTAGTTGATTAGCTTGTGTGTTTAATGTGGGGACGACAATCAATCAATCAATCAATCAATCAATCAATCAATCAATCAATCAATCAATCAATCAACAATCTGTACCTAGGACAGGCACAGATTGTAGGCGAGTTTGGTGGATTAAGTAACGCGACCACAGGCCTTTTATGCCCGAGGCCTGGTGGTTGAGTTTTTGTCACAGTGATTCGGCTCAGCTGCTCTTGTGCCATGACCAAATAAACCAGTGGCTCTAACCTATCCCTCCTCTCCTCCACACCGTAGAGTTCTACTGTGTTTAGGTTGCCCAACCATTTAAGTTCCCTTTAAGGTATCATAATAAACATTTAGGTCAATTACGGAGTTCAAATGGCTTTTTGCACATCAACCAGTGGCTTTGGCGAGATAATAGTTGATCAATTCCTGGATCATTTTTAAAATTTTATACCCACATAGACCTAAGTGCGAGGAAGACCTGAATTGATTTTTGTATATTTTGGCCACTTTGGGCCATCATTTCTCAACTGTCTGTCCGATTTAATTTCATACATAGTGTATACAGCGTACACAGTCTGTGATAGACTTAAGTGGATCTAGCATTTATATTTCACATATTACTCTCATAGTTCATTTAGAACACACTAAGGGGAGTTCTTTTTAAGAAAATAACTGAACTTCGGACATATTACACCCTTGTTTGTAGGGACAACAGCATTGGCCAAGTTTTACATTGTATTTCTACATGTGTAAAATACCAAGTATGTGACATCTGGGGGCTGAGGTTTTGGCTTAGAAGGTTTTAACTAGTAAAGAGATGGATAGTGTACGTTTTTGATGTTAATTAGTGAGGTGTAATTACTCTCTAATTAAGTAATACTTAATTAGAGAGTTCCATAATACATAAGACTTCCATAATACACAATGCACTTCAAAATAATACATTATGGAAGTGCATTGGGCAACACTTCATATAAAAATGGAAAATATTCCTTATTTGATGTCCTAAGAGTTGTTGATAGCACTTTTTCAAAGCCTGTGATGAATAGGATTAAAGCTTCAGCAAACTGGGTTTTCATAAGGCCAGAAGAGAAAAAAATATGATTTGTGCTATCGTTATTTCCATACAGCAAAAACTATGGGAGTGGGGTCTCAGGCAGTAAAAGCTGAAAATAATCAAATAAGCTCCACTTTGTGATCAGCTGGTCACAGGGGAACATCTGCAGGCTTTCAGGAAACAGATTAACAACTAAGCCTCACCCATCCTGCCTTTAAAACCAGGTCTGGGCTGAATAGGAAAGCTCATTATTCCTGAGCAAATCAAGGAAGGTCCATAACAGCTAACCCTGCTGGCCTGCTCCGTGGCCATACTGGTGGCTGGATTGTTAATTTCTCTGCTGCCACACCAACGCTGTGTGGCACCAACGACTGTTTCCTGCTCTTGGGCCAGTAAAAAATCTACTCAGCGTCCTCTGTGATTCCATTTTCCAGCTGTCTCTCTCTCTCTCTCTCTCTCTCTCTCTCTCTCTCTCTCTCACTCTCACCGTGTCATGTTCATAGTGTTATTCTCCGTAGGTCCAAGAATCTCAGGCTACGTTCAAATTGCCAGTCTTAATGAACAATATCGAATTTTTCTCAGATTGGATTTCTTTGTGTAGCTGTTCATACTACTTTTATAAGGTGGCCTCTATCAGACTCTAGTATGGCCTTAAACTGACCCGCAGGCACAAAAGAACAACAATAAAGCCGTCACATGCTGCATGCTGTCAATATGGAAGCAAAACAGAAACCACAAAAGTAAGTTTCAACGCTTCCACTGTAGGGAAGGCATTTATAGTGTATATTGTGTTTAATAGGGTTGCTTATAGAATAAATAGTGTTTTATATATATATATATATATACTATTTCATATTGTTATTTATAGTGTATATAGTGTTTATAATGATATTTACAGAGTTTATATTGTATATCAGTGTTTTTTATAGTTTATATAGGTTTAATAGTGATATTTATAGAGTTTATAGTCTATATAGTCTTCAATAGTGTTGTTTATTGTATTTTAATGGTGTACATAGTGTATATAGTGTAGTGTTTATGGTGTTTATAGTGAATATAGTGTTTGTGGTGTTTATAGTGATGTTCGTATTGTTTTTAAAGATGTTCATAGTATATAGTGAAGTGTTTAAAGAGATGTTTTCGTATGAAAAGCGATTCCTGCTATTGCAGCTTTGTTGTGAATGTCGATGGTAGAGTCACGTGAATTCTGTTTTGATGGTTAAGACTGGGGTTGCATTGAAATAACTCTTACCTGTGTCTGATTCAGGACCACATAAGGAAGTAGCTCAAATCAGAACTGGAAAAGAGCAGATTCCATGTGGTTGTGCTGCTCACACTGAAATGAGCAAATATCAGACCTGGGCAAAATTTTCCCCTACAGTGAATGATGGAAAGGAGAATAAGACAGGCCAACAAACAAACTGATGAGAGAGTGACAGCTTAGTCACCTGATTCGATACAAACAAAGACAACAGAATTACAAGCCTGAACAATTTGGTCTGAGCCCAAATAGAAACATCTATACAGCCAGAGGCAGAGCAGCGTCCGGATAATTCAATCTTAATGAATGAACGGTCATGATAGATACATCTGATAGTACTTAGGAGGACACACTATCACTTCATTTATACCAGCGGTGGATACATTATTCAGAGAGGGCCAAAGTGTTGCTTTCAGCTGGATCCTGTGTCCACTGAGACCACTCAGCTTACTAACCACACAAGGAGGACGCAGAGCACAAATCCGATTATATGTCTGATAATGCCATTTGAATTTCTATTAACTTCCACCAACATAATCTAATTTCATCAACTGGAAAAGGTCAGTTTGGGAAAGACGGACGCAAAAGACATGTTACTGACTAATAGAGTTGTACACAATTTTAGAGAAATGCATCTTGATTTGTTGTATAGTGAAAAAGGGTTCAAACACACACACACACACACATACACACCCACAAATACAAACACATACAACACACGTATACTATTAAATAGCAGGTTTGAGTGGAATTGACTATGAGAGCAGCCCCCGCTAACACAAAGCTCCACAACAGAACCACTTTTCTGTTTATAATACAATGAGACAATAGTGTAGCTCTGTTGGAGCAGCAGAGAGACCTTCTGGTGAAAACTCACCCGGGTAAAAACACTGTCTGCTTCTATTAAATAAAAATATTACTGGTTTTGTGTTTGCTTCTTCCATGTTTAATTCCTGGCCAACGGCCAAAGACAACTTTGTTTAGAGGACAGACTGAAATAGGACCCCTCTGATAAGCCACGTCTCATTTTATTTGGTCTACAGCCACTGGAAGAAGTATGAGAAGATGTCAAATGTTTCCATAATCTATTAACAGTCTATGAATTCTCCTTCAGCGTTTTATCTACTCGCTGAGCCAAAGGGTCATTCTTTTCCTCAAGGAAAACAGCAAAGTTTAAAGAAAATTGTTCAGGAGTTTCTATCTTGAATTCTTGTTCGAAGTAGTAAAAGTTCTTGGTCATCTGAGGATACAGGTGGGGGCAGAATTTGACCCGCTAGGGAAAGCATATCATTGATTACAAGTGTAATTGTACTGCAGACACAATTCTTACTTACATACACATTCTTTTGAATCTCCTTGATAACCTGTATATTTAAATTTGAATTCTAGTTTAGTTCATTAATATTAAATTTGTGAAACTAAGTGAAAGGAGTTACTTTAGGAAGTCAAAAGAGAGAAATTGTTCCCTGTGGTCTTTGTTTTAGTTTTATAATGTATTTATCCAGTGCTGACATTTCATAAAAACGTTATTTTAAAGGCTATAGTCCGCTGTTTTTAAACCATCAACCTCTGATAAGAGATGCCTATCCAGCACCAACCGAAACAATTCATATTATATTTTATTTTATTCTTGTTTCTTATAGTGTCAATGTTGTTGAGATTATTTTACATTTAGTTCTGTACTTTTACATTTTGAACCAATGGCATTAAAAAAAAACAATTAATCATGTTAATGTAGTGGATAAATAAATAAGCTAAAACTAAATTACGAAGTTTAATGAAGCTTATAAGTAACATTTAAGCTTTGCACTTTATGCTTTATTGTTTTGTATAGTTGATATTTGTATATGGTATCTTCTTTTGTTGATTCACAGGGGCTGTCATATAATAGTCAGAATTGAATTTATTTTTACTTTACATTACATATTATGTCTTCTTGTTTGGTCATCTTTACCGTATGCTGGAGCTGCTGCGACCACAGAATTGTATTAATCCCCTCTTTGGGATTAATAAAGTCTCTATATATTTCTACCTATCTATTGAAATTTATTTCCTTTATAAAAATTAATGAGTGATGACGTCATATGTGTGGGACGCAGCCTGTAGAGAAGAAGAAGTTCGGTCCGTGCCCACGTGAGATGTCAACAACAGAACCGAGAGACAGATGGATGTACTTTCTGTTGTTTTGCTATTTGCGAATTTAGCATACGTGTTTTTATGTTTATTGAACACACGTTAATACAGACCTAAGAGCCAGACAGTCAAGTATTTTTTTATTCAACTTTATCTACACCTACTTGGCGATGTTTTAGTAACTGTTTTACATTATGTCAATTCAATTCAATTCAATTAAATACTTTATTAAGGACACAGCTCATGGAGGGGTCCATAGCAAAATAAATAATTGTCCGGTTCAGTTGATCAATTTTTTTGTACTCCGTGTTCAACCCAGTGCTGAATATACTGAATATTTAAGTTCAAATGAACACCAGACCACTGGAATATTAAAAGCATCAGAGGGGTAAAACATACCAGGCAGGCATTGGTTTGATAAGCAGCACAGAAAGTAAAGTAAAGTAAAGTTGATGAGTGTGTCAGATTTACAGTGTAAGAATTATCAAGTATTAAGTAAGACAGTAGTTAGAAGTGTTGGTGGGGGACAGCCATGAAACTCCTGATGAGGGGCTCCTTAAAGGTTTGGGTTACCTCGGGTGAGCTTTCTCGCATTTATTTACTTTTTTTGTACCTCATTTTAGTGAATCCCTATGAATGTACATTTACACACTAATATGAACACAATTTATCAAAACTGACTCAGTGATAACACACAGGAACTGTCACTGAATAAATGTCACCTCACTATCAGGAATGTTAAACATGCACAGTTTTACTCACTACTTCCCATATTTTGATTATTTCATTTAATCCTGTAGGCTTACACATATGATTGAAGACAGCACCTACAAGTGTTAACATTCCACTTTATGGTCTCATTACTCAGTATGTGAATGGATCGTGTTCTTTGTTGGGTTTCTATATGACTTTATTTGACGTCCTTGCTCCATTTATATGCCGCTTTGCTAATCTAATTCTGCGGCAAGGATCAATAAAGTCTAAAGCTATACGTCATCTGAAATGAAACATGTTCCCAAAGGTGCTCTTATAAGTGTCTTTATGAGGCGCTGGCTGTTTAACATAAGCCAGCCTCTACCTGATCAACTTGATTTCTTCCATTTACAAGAATCTATTGTATCAGCTGTCATCAGTGTGTAGCCGAGGGAGTTTGTTTCTCTGTTATCTCTGTGAGAATACCAAAAACTTAAATTTGGGGCTAAAAACACATTTTTCACACAGTTCACTCAGAGTTTTTTCAACAGTGTATTAGGGCTGCATTGACAAAAAAATAAATGAATTGAAATTATAAACATGATTGCGAGTATTCAATTTTATATCTTTTGAAAAAATTATCGTAATTTTATGTGAATAAGGTATGATTTTATGAGGAAAACAATCCTAATTTTACAAGAACAACTTTAGGAGAAATAGTAGTATAATAGTAAAAAAAAAGCAAATGAGATGTAAATTATAATTTTACAAAAAAAGAAGCTGGACTTTTACAAGAAAAAGTTGGAACTTTTGCAGAAAAAAGTAATTTTATAGTAATTAAGTCATCATTTTATGAGAATAGGATTGTAATTATACAAGAAAAATTTATTTTACGGTAAAAAAAGTCTTATTTAATTTGATAAAAGCCTTAATCATGAGAATAAAGTTAGAATTTTGTATGAAAAGAGTTTTTAATTTAGTTTGAAATTTTAGTTTTACAAGGAAGATTTTTCGAATAATATTACAACAAGAAAAAAAGTCATTATCTTATGAGAATAAAGTCTTAATTTTTGGCCACCCATTGTAAGGGAAATGAAGAACGCTGTGTATCTTGTCAAGATATATTTCAATAAAATTATAGGTTTAACAAATCAATAAAACTGTAATCTTTTGGTACATAAACACAACATGATCATAAGTATCAGGACTTTGAAAACAGTGTGTAATAAAGTTTTTGTTCCAAAGAAAGAGCCAGACAGACTTGGAGGAAATCGTCTCTTTGGTGGGGCAGGAAGTGCTGCAATGACGGATTTAGCCATCACATTATGTAGGTGAAGGTTTAAATCATAAATAGTGATCATACAGTAATCTGACTACTTTTTGTAACTGTGTGTGGAACAGCACAATAATAGATTTCAAAAGCCCAGGTTGCAAAACTGCCCTCTACTCAGAATTAAAGTTATTATTCTGGTAATGTCATTGTTTTTTATTTTTCAAGGTGTCACCAATACACCTAGGTAGTTTTTAAACTACCTTTTGAATAAAAGTGTATTTTATTCACACTTTTTAGGGGACCTAACTTCGTGTGAGATGTTTTGGCACATAATCAGCAAGGAAGTTTAAAAGTAGTGGACCTCTGACCTCCTTAGAGGCGCCACAAAGTTTCACAAATTGTAATGTGATAAGATTGAATAATCTAATATAATTACTTTCCGACTTAATCATCTCGTTCAGTCAAAAGAATTGGGCAGAATCATTTTTATCAAATGAATGCTACCTGCCTCCTTAGGTTGTGGCAGTCCACTGTCCATCTCATGTGGCCTCTGGCTTAGCCTGGTCCAGGTTCATATCTTTTTGATTTCTGGACTTATAGTTATCGTACAGTGTAGATATATGAGATGGCCTTTTCAAGTTATTTTGTGGCGATGACAGGAATGAACTTATACGTGTCTCTGTAAACCTGCTTGTACGACATGGATGTAGTATAATTATTGATACAACAGTTTATATCTTTTCAATCTATTATATATTCAAAAGATGAATTTATGAGGTAGTTGGGAGAATAATCTATAAATGAAATAAATTCTATTAGTGGCTAACTGTAAATATTAATGGATCAAGGATCAATCCCTGTTGCACGCCTTACCCTTGGCGGCTGGATAATGCCTCAGTGCTGTTTTCAGTAATTCAGTGACAAGCCATCAGATGAATTAGGTCACTAATGAGCACCTCCAGAAAGAATTCCTGAAATCGACTTGCTGTACATACCATTATGCATTGACTGTGATACTTGCCGCTCACTTTCTAGGGACAAAGGTAGACAAAGGCCACAGTAGGGATAAGGTGACAGCCGCACCGCTCTGGTAACTGAGGTTTTACATCCTACCTTGCCTTTGTAAAACACAACAGGTCATCTGAGAAGGGCAGAGGATAGTAGAACCATACTGATCCACCAATAGTGAAAAATAAAGCATCTTATACTGGTTTAACCTAGGAAATGAATAGCGATAATTTAATTTAAAGACTTTAGGGTGTTATACTGTTCTGTGCAATGATTTTCAGCCCAGAGAAGGTCTGAAATCTTCATGTCTACGGATGGAAAAACAAGAGTGGAAGCTCTGAGATCACCTGCACGGTGTAGTCTGCTTGTTTGACTTGGGGCCTTCGCCTGCAGTGTTCTTTAAACACACCAGTCAGACGAGTAAGCCATCTGCTCTCCTGACCGGTTCCCAGCCACTTCCTCCTCTTTCTGGGTTGGAAAAAATGACTCGTCTCTTAACAATTCTTCACAGCTTGCTGCAGCTTTATATCCTGGTTTAAAGGGAGCAATAAAACCTGGTGAAAAATGGAACCGCTATTTAATGCTAAGGTGCTGCCTGTTCAGAAATTTCAGGTTGCATGGGTCGCTTTGTTGACACAAACACAAAAATCGAATTAACCGCAGGCTTTATTGAGCGAAATAGCCCATTTTGTCCAAAAGGAAAACCCTGTTATGCAGCAGACTTTAATGGATGATCC
The DNA here is from genome assembly GCA_037951165.1 of Lophius americanus. Classification (NCBI taxonomy): domain Eukaryota; kingdom Metazoa; phylum Chordata; class Actinopteri; order Lophiiformes; family Lophiidae; genus Lophius; species Lophius americanus. Next base: position 5,003,072 of record JBBDHG010000076.1, on the reverse strand, counting down.
ACAGCACAGTCTCAGCACCTTTAAACCTTTGTATACATTATTATATCATCGGACTGCCCTCACTAACACACAAATTTGGCCATTAAAGGTGTTTAATTATTAGTAAAATGCATCTTTATTTCTCAAAAAGAGAATGCCGTTTCCGTCACACCGTGCGTGTTTGTTGTTTTAAATGCCACGTCTGCCATCTGCTGGTCACTACATGAAAGTACAACATAGGGTCATTTAAGGTGATGTCGTTCGCGCAAAAAATTTAAACAATCGAGTCAGTTTTGTTGCAGGAAGGATTATTGTAAGGTTCTGCCTCATGTAAGTTTTATATATATTTCATATTTCAAATAAAACGCCAGGCATGTGCATCTAAAGATTGTAACTGAACCAAATGACAATAAATTTATCTGGAAATGTTACCAGTTAAAGGAGAATCAAGATGATGATTTGTTACTTATGTTTTTCAATATAATTTAAAAAAAAAATCATTTATGGAGGCTTTTCTAAATGACAGCAGAACAGGAAGTCGTTGTAAAAAAAACTATTTGTAGTAAGAAGCTTTAGTTGACTGCTGTTCTTATGGAGGCACAGTTTGGCTAATTTTCCTTTTAACAAATGTTTCAGAGTATAATACTCCTGTGAATGCAGGGGAAATTAAATAATAATAATAATAATTGAACCGGCCGCCAGGATTCAAAGTGAGCCGCACTCATTGAAAAGTGTGTTCCGCTCCCTCACCCTGCTACAGGCCTTTTACCACATCAGATGTTTTTGTCTGAGAAGTATACTGTCCCAAACAGCCATGGCAGGAATGAAGCACACCCGGAAACAATTCAATTGAATCAAACGTAATGAACATTTGCTGAATGTGTAAAAAACTGAAAGTGACAGTTAGCTACTGAGGCTAGCTCAGTAGCTAACTGTCACTTTCGGACTTCTTTGCTGACAGGGCTATTCCAAACAACTTTAGGAGAATTATTTAATATCATTTTATAGTATTTAATATCATTTTATATTTTATGTCAGGGTTGACAGAGGAAGTGGATAGTGCAGCACAACTAATGAGCTACATTAAAGCTCTCCGTTTCAGACTGTTGATTCAAGGTGTGTCTTTTCATCAGTGTTGTAAATTTGTGGTTCCAACTAAACCAACAAAATCACTTTGGCAGATTTACATCTCCTCCAAATGAATCCAAATTGTTGACCTTGTGTAATTACTGTAATAGCTTTGTCCAAAGTCAGTGTGAAGAGACATTACATCGGACAGGTGATCGTCTGACTACAGGCATTTTATTTTTGGTTTTTATTGTTAAGCCCATCTTAGTTGTTATAGCAGCTACATATCGTCTTCTTTATCGTGTATCATCTTCTCCTTGATAAGCATAGTTCCCAGCAGAGCTGGGCTATGGTCTGCTTAGAGCTATGGGGTTCTAAGCAGAATTTGATGAGAGGACCCTCAACCATCAATATTATTTTTGTCAGTGTCAGGGCTTGATCTTTTGGACACTGTACATCTAACGCACCCATTATTTTATTTGCCGTATCTGTATTATACCAATATGAGCCTGGCATGTTTTTATCCGTAGCTTTTGGTTTTTAACATCACAGTCCATTTTAACAGACAACAGTTTTGACATAAATGGAGAGGTTTATACTTGAATGAATGTATTTTAAATTAAAAACATTCCACATTGACTAAAGAAATCTGTGAAATTATTAAAATGCTGTAGTTTCCATGCCAAGCCATTTGCTAGCAGTGTAACTATTTTTAATTCTGCATCCCAGTTTGTGTAAAGAAAGGAATTTATCATTATAGTCTATATAGTATAAGAGTCAAGTCAAACTCTTGATATGATTAATATTTTCTATTATTTAATTTGTTTTGCTTTGGCTAGAACTATTGTCAAAGACAGTTTATTGTTTTTTTTTAATGAAATAGCTTAACTGTAAAAACAAACCCAAAACAATAAAAAGTTAATTACAGTGGTACAAGAATAAAATGTTGAGTTGAATAATCATTTTGGAAAACTATGTACAGATGAGAAAAAGTTTCAAAAATGAGGAAAATAAATGAACTTTCTTCAGTCACATAGTGTCTCCCATAGAAAATTGGAATTATTCCACTTTACCCAAAGAGTTGAATCAAATTTATTAGTAATAAAAATTTGAAAAAAAAGCATTTATTGCATGCATCTTATGTCTGTACTCAGCACACTGGATAGCACACCAGTCGTTGATAGTGTTGAGTTCCCCGAACCACCAGATGGAGCTTGAGATAAATGGTTCATATATACTGATCAGGCCAGTTTAACATAAGGAGTATTTTCATGCAGCTCACAGTTTCATATGGACAATCAAACCTTGAATTAATCGATCCCTATTAATCAGACCATCCCCATCGCTTATGGTCTCATCAAAAATTCATTTTTGTTTTTATCAAAGGTGGTGTGAACTAATGAAATTAATGATAGGAGATATTAATAATAACAATAATAATGATAATATTTTTTAAAAAATGAATAAATAATGATTTGGGGGCACAAATCTAGTAAATTTTAGCTGTAATTTAGGGAATTGAAGTAAAGAGAATTGCATTATGAGAGTTTGTGGGCGAGATGACTCAGTTGTTTCCTGTTCTTCTTGGGCAAGTTACTGATTATTATAGGAACACAATTATCTCCTGAAAGACATGACTTGGTTTGTACTTCTGATGATATCAGCAGTGATGTCAAAGAGAATGTGTGAGAAAGAGCGGGGTAAAAGAGGACGAGGTATGAGAGAAAGAAAGAGGATGAGAGAGAGAGAGAGAAAGAGAGAGAGAGAGAGAGAGAGTGCAAGAGGCAGAGAGAGTGCGAGCGAACGCGCGCGTGATAGAGAGTTGCAGAGCTTCAACTGAAGGTATGTTAAAATAAAAGTCCAAAAGTCAAATTATGAACAAAGTGTCAACTTGTTCTTGACATTCATTCATTCATTCATTCATTCAATCATTTCTGTAGCCGCTCATACTGGGCTTTCAATGAAGCTGATTTCCCACTTTTTTTATTGTCATTCTTTCCTGTTTGTTATAATACTGTTCTTCACTCTGCATTCATATCTGATGAACAGGAACAGCAAACTGACCAGCTGGTGGTCATAGAAATTTGAATTTATGGTGATATATCAATTCATATTTGCCTATAATTGGATTTTTAAAAATGTGTGTATTTTTTTGTTTTAAATCAGTTGATAGGTTTCATTCATAACAGCCAGAGGTTCTGTAGAACACATAACATTTTTAAGTTTACTGTTGACAGGCGAGTACACTCAAAAAATTAAAAATAATATTATTATGAATATTATTATTTGATTGATTGTTTAGCTGATATTTATGACGATATATTAAATTAATTATTGTTAGGATAGTAACACTGTTTTTTTGTTATATATTCCCAAAAAATATGAATAATCTATAGTTATGATAAGTTAACAAAAAAAAACAGTTGGATTATACGTTATATGTATATATTGTGTAAATTAAATAGAGTACTTCCTATAATCTTATTAAATTGCTGTTTGTGAACACAACATATTCATTTGAGATTGAAGTAACTTAAATTTAAGTAAGTTAAAAGTAATTTATGTTGAAGGACTGGCAGCTATTCATTTCATTATTATGCTATTTATTTATTTGAATTTCATCTTGAAGTTGTTGTTTTTTACTGAAATATGAAAAAATTCTGACTCAGAGGTATTTATTTCAAATTTATTTGTTTATTTGTTAGACATATTATAACTTTCTCTCAAATTACATGCACGTATATATATATAGCAATGGGGGGGTGAGCAACATATACAAATACCGCTTAGGGCACTAATTTGGCTAGGGGCAGACCTGCCTGCACATCCTTTAACACTAGTTGCCGGCATTCAGTTCTGAGTAGCTTTTTTCCCGGTAGGTCTACTTACTGCAAGGCAAAATGACGCCGTACCTTGTTGAACATGGCCCATCCTGTCCTGGTTCTGAAGGGCAGATTTTGAATCCAATACTGTGGTATCTGGGGTCCACTTTTGACCAAAGACAACGACTTGAGGGGCCATGTTCAACAAGGAGCAAACACTTTTCCCACCTGGGTCCTGAGATTCTGAGAGTTATCTTGATTCTTGCTTTGGCAGATTTGAACCCCTCCATCAGAACAGTGATAGGCAGGGACAGGGGGGCATTCCAATAGAGCCTTATGCTGCTGAGGCATCTTGGTAGGCAAACCCATTTCCTCACTTGTGCGTTACCCAGCCTCTCCAGACGACTCGCCTTAGACAGGCTGAGCTCGTAGATGGAAATTGACCACATGGGCCAAAGTGGACGCAGCAGAGCTTCAACTTCCCTGGGAGAGCGGTGCTGTTGATCTGCCTTAGGCCACTGATTGTATCCTGCATGTTCTGCTCCAGCTACTGGGTGTCTTTGAGCTCTGCAGTGTACCGCCTACCAAATCTTTTGATGTGAGACTTTCCTGGTTTTATCTCCATTCAAGCCCATGCAATGTTTCCCTGGAGTTTGTCCAGTAGGCGTTCGGTGTATGCTTTTATAGATGTTATTGTAATCATGTCATCCACATATGTTCTGTTTACACGAAACCTCAGTCCACTGTTCAAGCGCTTCCCTCTAATCGACCATCTTGATGCTCAAATAATGAGCAGCCACTTTCATCAGCTTCCAGAGGTGCTTTAGGAGGCCAGGGGTGTTCTTATACAGTGTATGGGGTGTCATTGGTGTCCCGGACCGATGCTGCTCTTGCCCGATCTTGATGGATCCTGCTTTTTACTGTGTTTACAACCTCTTTCCATTTGGGTGGCTTGGTCGGCATCTGATGCTTAGGTGAGTGGATTGGCGGTGTGTCATAGAGAATGTGACTGACTTATGCTTCTGGTTAGCGGAATAAGTTCCTCTAGTCAATCCTCAGGTTCTCTTAATGGTTCCCACTCTTCTCCTTGTCAAAGAGGCTTTTGACAAACTTTTATAGATCCCTGTTGAAGTCAGTCCTTGGCCGTTCCTTCTTCCTATGTTGTTTTCTCATCAGTTCAGCTCTCCGAAGCTTTGTCAGGCGCTGTTTTATATCTGACTGTAATGCCTCAACCCATTTCTTTTCCTGATCAGTGGCTTTATCCCATTGTTTTCTTGGCTGTCTCATTTCCTTCACAAGTCCTTCTAACTATTGCTGTCTCCTGGACTTGAGCTGGGCTGACAGTTCTTTCTGTGTCCTGTGTGTCTTGGCCTTGACACCAAACTCTCTGCCCCATAGCCCCATCTTATCCAGTGGCTGGTTGGGCTCGGAACACATAGCCATTAGCTGGTTTATGTATGGTTGTGCCTCAACTGGGGTGCTGATACCCTGTGGACTGTGGTTGTTTTTCACCCACAGACACTTGTTCCTGCCTTGATGAATCTTCAGGCCATTTTCTGATTTTATCTTTGTCCAGCCACAGATACAGTTTCATGTTAGTGTCCCGCTTGTGCTGGATCTGTGTCAATTGGCCTGGTTTTCCGATTCGTCATCATTTCCATTCCTAGGTTAATTACCTTATGGGCCTACGGAAAGTCTTCTAGCACCCCTCTCGCAGACTCAATCGCTATTCTTCTTTTGTTTTTGGAGCAGTTGTTGAGTGGACCCAATACACTGATTTGTTACAGATCATGCTGGCATAAGAAGCAAGCCCACACCAGGCCCCTTGGGTTCTGTTCCCTCCAGTCAGCAGTCTTCAGCAGTCATAAGTTCTTTCCAAAGATGTCAACTGGCCTTTCACAGAAGTCACTGGTTTTCCAGATGTACAAATTGTACATTTATAAATAGGTGTTACAATCCCCAAAGATTCAACACTTAATTTCCAGGGTGCAGTTGTCCTTTTTCCAGCTGGAGCTGCCATTTGACACATCCTCAGTTTTTTAATATCACCACTGAAGCTTGTTCCTAGTTTTATTTTGCCCCACCTGAGCTTTACTGTGATCTTAATCCAGGTTGGATTAAGAGATTTAAGTGTTCTAAATTTTAAGATACATCCTCAACTTTATACATCAGGATCAACGGGTTTTGGCCATCCAGCCACAACACGACACCCTTCCCCGAGGCGTCCCTCCAGGGGATCAAGTCAGAGTGTATCCCGTAGCCAATTGGATCAAAGTTCTAGCAGAGACACCTAAAAGTTTGACACCAAAACTACAAGCCATCTTAGTGGATTTCTTCTGGGACAGGTTACACTGGGTGCCTCAGAGTGTGCTGCTATTGCCCAAAGAAGAAGGCGGGCAAGGTTTGATACACATTCAATGAAGAATAGCAGCATTCAGATTACAGATTGCTCAGAAATACCTCACAGTCTCTGAAGATGTTGTGTGGAAAGATGTGACAAGCTACATATTAAGGACCACTTTTGATCTGGAAATAAACACTGCACTGTTTTTAATGGATCTAATAAGGCAACGTTCACACTGCAGGCAAAAGTGGCCCAAATCCAACTTTTTTGCCCATATGTGACCCAGATCTGATTTTTTTATGACAGACCCAGGCCACTTTAATTGGTGGTCCGAAATCTGATACGTATCTGATGTTTTTCAATGCGACCTCAGTCCGAACGGTCATGTCACATTTCATCCGGCTTTTATGTCATTGAAGTGAGACGCGGCAATATCAATTTGTGCTCTCTTTTTTCTTTATCTTCTTCTTCCCTTTATCACGTGGTCATCATTTTGTCGGCTCCGATTGTAGAACAACTTCAAATTGATACACAGACGCTGACATTTGACGATCTAAATTAACTTCCGTAAACACAGCGTGCCGCGTGTACCGTCACGTCTTCATCCAGGTCACTTCAGGTCCGTAGACTGTACACACTGATGGCAGTCGCATTTAAATTATAATGTCAACAACCACGAAAAAAATCAGATTTCAGCAAAAAAATCTGAATTGAGCATTAAGTTCTGCAGTGTGAACGTAGCCTTATTAGATTTTTAAAACTGTGAAGATTACCTCCTTTATAGCAAACATTTATTAAACATGGAATTTTTTTAAATGGAGGCGACTCGAATCAATAAACTCCATTTACTGGCTTTTGGAAGAACCGCTCATAAATGGGGCCAGCTTAGATGTCCAGAAGAACACAACACCAGTTCTCACCATCATGCTGCGTACAACAGGATCTGTTACTCTGAGGAGGATCACGGACGCAGCTGGTTATGGATTGAGCAACGCATCAGCTGTAGCTTCTCATCTCGGGTCGAGGTCTAATCAACAAGTAAGGTACATTTTGGATCCGTGGACTAAGAGACTGACCGAAGAGGAACTAGGATGCTGCCGGTGAACAGTCAAGGAGTGGAAACCCCAGATTACACCGACCCATTTCCAGAGTTTGGTTTTGTTCCCAACCTGGATGAAATAAGCTGTAAATTGGTGGATTTCTACTCCGTTAAAGGAAAAAACACACACACACACACACATTTAAACAAAAACAGACCAAATGGGAGAGTTGACACGGTGTGGAGGAAAAATGGAGGTGGGCAGTGGCACAAAACCAGTGTGGAGGGTTTTACTCAGTAAGGCCCCTGAAGAAAAGCACTGGTGACTTAGAGTGGATGATTTTATAATGTGTCATTGCAGTAAATGTATTTGTCTCAGTGATCAACCCCATAGTTTCAGATAAATGTCCTTTTTGTGTAGAAGCTGAGACAATTTTCCATTGATTTTTATCAATGTGAAAGACTGGGTAACCTTTTCGATGCTCTTAAAATAGTTTTGAAATAATTTGGAGAGGCATGGACCAAAAGTACCTTCATTTTAGGAGTCAAATACAGGAAGACTGATTCCACTAAGTGAATGGAAAGGCCAAACTGTCCATTTACTGGTGAGAAAAAACTCAGTAGGACACATGTTTGGAAAGGATGCAGTCCCTGTATTTATTTCATTGATGAAAACATGAATCTGGGTTGAGTTTCGATTTTTTTAAGTAATTAACTACTTGAATACATTTATCAAACAGAGGTGCTACAGTAATGCAGTATTTTCTGTATCAGAGGATGGCATAGTGTGCAATACTATTTTAAATAAGGTTTGAAATTCACAATATAGTGCATTTTGTGTTAATATGTATGCAGCTGGTTTTTAAAGGATTTTAAAATAAAATGTTTTTGAAAATCAAAAACATCTTTATTTCTCACACACAAACACACACAAACACACACACACACACACACACACAAACACACTTACACACACACAGGTGTGGGTCATGGAGCAGCTAGTCAGCGAAGCCATTTATCTGTATCCCTGGGGAAACAATTACATCCGAACAGGCAGCAGAGCCAGACAGGAGCTGGGATTTAACGATGAGCTTCTGACTCAAGTCGAAGAAAAAACTTTGCCACTATCCAGGAACCCCTCTCTCTAACTGCTTGTCACTAACTCCACTCCAGTAAATTAATTCATTTAGCTCTCTTGCAGTAACAAATAGCGTATACTCACAGTGGAATTATCAGCTAGACGTGACTTCCTGGTAGAAGTGGTGCTGTTTTTACATTCCAAGGACCGGTCTGAATCTTTCTGGTTGGGATTTATCTAAATAATGTCACTCATGTTGGGATAAATGTAGGAAAGTTATCATCATGCTGCAGATGATCCGTAAGGTCATTGCAAACTCAATTAGCAACATTAAAGCTGGAGGCTCATTTAAAAAGATATTGCCAAAAAAATTACAATAATTATTTTGTTTGGTAATTTTTCCCGCAGACATGAAAAACCAAAAACAATTATTGAAAGTCTTCTAGATTATATTTATTGTTGGACATTGTGCATATTTGTTATTATTGTTATTGTGTGAGGATTCTCAATATACATAATTACTGTCACAATATGGGTTAAGTGTCTTCTAATGACCTCTAGAGTCCCACAGAACAGAAAACCTGCTATACCACGAGAGAAAAAAAATGAAGGTCTTTTTTATACTTCATATTTTCATATTTTTAGACACTCAGTATGTTCTGGAATAAAAAGAATTGCGTGGTCGCGCTTAAATTAGTAATCTTTCATCAGCGCACACTGTTTCCGAACACACACCATGCTCTTTATGTCGCTGTGAAGAAGCAAGTCTCTCCAGCTCTTGCTTCAGTGTTAGGAGCCTCCACATCCCAGCCCCCAACTCCCCCCCCCCCACAACCCTCCCAGCTGTCTCCTCCTCCTCAACCTCACCCCGGATCCCTCCACCCTCCCTCCTCCTCATGCTCGCCCTCCCCCTCATAGCCCGTTACCATGGAAGCTGATTGGAAAGATCACTCCGTCTCTCCGGCATGTTCCCACTCTTTGCCAGAAGAGAAGAAGGCGATTCAGAGCTCCATTTAAAAACTAAGTGGAAATCACAAATTAGTTACAGACAATAATAATAAGTACATAGTAAAAAATATATAGTTAATTTGCTTCAATAACCACAGTAATCTTGGGTTTAATTCTTGGCTCTCTGGAGATCCGGCCTCCAAATCATCACATATTATGTAGAATTAGAAATGATTTTTGCTGTGGTGTGTATTATAGGTCGTGGGCATTTTGCTCAATGCACCACTTGTTTCGTCCAACATCCATCAGGTCGAACGTATCCGTTCTTTTAAGTTATCTCATAAACTAATAATGAAATCTCCTCACCAGAGGGACACAAGACAGCTGTCATGGCCTAATGAATGCCAACATTTCAAACAATAATATTCTAGCCTCTTCAGAATGTTGCCACAGCGATAATAGCTAGATTTATTATGATTATAACTATTTGTCTCTATATAAATAAATAAAAGAACATTCAAAAAACTTGAAATCTGGCGCATTAAATACAATACTAATTGTGCACTGAGCTGCATGGAAAGAGTACAGGCAGACTCAAGGCTAAGGCACTTCCTTATTATGTGAGATATTGTTCAGATAAACTCTACTTTTTTAATGTGAGACATCTCACATTGCCATAGAAACAAGGCACTATTGTGGGTGGGGGTTGGGGGGTTGAGGCAAGGAATAACATTTTTACAAATTGAGTGGAAACAATATATATATAATAAGAATAGTTTTATACGTGTGTGCGATTGTGTTAAACTGAAAGGTTTTTGGTATCTCATACTAAACTGCGTCATCTGTTCAGACTTATAATAACTTAAAACAAAGACTGAATAAACTCAAAATATTTTTGTTTAATTTAACGGCCCCAAAATATATTTAATATTAATAATAATAATTATTATTATTAATAATAATAGAGGGAAAACCTCAAAACAAAACAGTACTGAAGGCAGACCTTATTGTGATCGGAATCCATTAGATTGCTTTATTTTAGAAAATTTCATGCAGATTAGATTAGTCCCACATAGATCTTGGTGCAAGGAAGAACTGGACTGTTTTTGGGAAAGTTCGGTTGTATATTTCTGACACTAGGTGGAGCTTTATCTCCAAAATTATCATGCTACAATTTCTCAACCGTTGGTCCGATTTAGTCCAAATTTGGTGAGTGTTGAATTGAGTGGACTCAAAGAGATCTATCTTGTTTACATTGTGATTTACTCGAATAGTTCATATTTTACTCACTTGGCTTTATATAAAAAACACAGTTTTGGGGATATAACTTCATAGCCACTGGCTCTACTTAGTCCAAATTGTGCCAGATGACTTGACTTGAGATCTATCTTGTGAATATTGTATTTAACTCACTAGGCGGAAGCTTTGTTTTACGAAAAACACTGCTTCCATACATTAAATATATTATTATTATTATTATTATACCTCAAAAATATTTGATGGATCATTTTTAAAAAGAGATATACACTTGCTGTCCGTAACAACAACAGCATAGGTCTAGTTTTATTTTTTTTTCAAATCGTACAACACACAAACCGTCACCAGCATTTGAAAATCTCTAGGATTGGAAAACTTACATTTGGGTAAAATTTCATGCAAATCCATCCGTTAGTTTTTCCATTATCTTTGCTTACAAACAAACAAATGAACACACAGAGGTAAAAAAATGTATATATATATTACCCGTTGGTGGAGGTACGATTCATGATAATGTTAACAACAACAACAAAAATATCAATAATAATGATAATAATACAGAGTTGCAGGATTATGTGTGATTGCCAATAGGTGGCACTATGCCAGGTAAGAGTCCAAGTCTGTTCACCTTCTGTCAAGGACTCACTTGTACAGAAACTTCCAATATAATTTGTTCAAACTCACACTCACACAGGACTCATCATTCACCGCCCTCCATCTGTCTTTAGTTGAGGTAATTCATTGTTTCAACAATAAGATTGCAGTCACTGTTTTACGTAACCTGAAGGCCTAAAGCTAACAAAGCTCGCTATCTTATTGGTTTTTTCATTGTAACATTTGAACTCATATTGCATCTTGAAATCTGGAACATTTACATTATTATAGAAGACATTCTCCCCATAAAGGCATTGACGTGCGGTGAGGGTCATGTCAGGTGAGGCACTGACCCCATTTTGTGGGAAAAAAAATAAAAAAGTAAAATTGTTTTTTCTTCTGTATAAAATAAAGTATATCATTACTTTTACATTTTTTGTTTTCAAAAAATTATAGTTATATTTTTAAAATTAAAAGATTAATCAGTTTTCGGGGGGGGGGGGGGGGGGGGGGGGCTGGCTTTTATATAGAATCTTTGATTTTTGCAGATAAAGCGACACATAAAAGAACGGACTACTGTAGCGAAACTTGACTCTGATTTTGTAACTTTGTAGAAGAAGAGAAACAGCAGAAGAAGCATAAACCCGTGGGCTCAGCACGCCCCCTTCAGTGAGGCAGAGGTACTGGCTGCCCACATTGTGCTTTTTCATTAAGGTTTTATGTCGGACCATCAAGACTAAATATGTTTTACACATACGTGAAATACATTAACTATTCTATGGAAAGTGGGGACATATAATAAAAGTGCTAAAATTCAGCGATTTTGATTATAAAAAATTAACGAAATGATTGGAATTACACAGAAATTACATTCATAGCACATATCAGTTGACAAATATTAATATTTACTTTTCATGATGACAGCTGAGGCTCTGCCTCGCCTGACCACACGTCCCTGCATAAAGGTGCTAAATCTAGAACGTAGTGAGATATCCCATATTGTCAAATTAATATCTTAGTCTGATGTGTCTATCAATAGTAGGTTATAAGTTCTGATCTGATATTGGATTTTCAGTTTATTACCTTCAGAGTATTTTTTAGCATATTGATTTATTTCCCAGATATTTTCTTAATTTCCTATTTTACTTCCTCCGACCTATTTCTGTCTGCTGCCAATTTAAATTTCAAATAAGCTTTAATGGAAACAAAACCAAAAGTAGAGATGTGCCTCATAAAAGGTCAACAAAGCAATTAATGTGAGAAATAAACTTATTGAGTGGAAAAGTGGGGAAACTCACTGGCATATTTATAGCTATATTGATCATCTTAAGATGAGGAAGAGGTTTTTCTCACAGCAGAATCTCCAGCTTCCACCCCCACCCCATCACATCCACCTCCACATCTGTTACCGACATTTCTAGGGGGATTCTGGGCTTGCTTCCCCTCAGTCAATCTACAGCACTCTAGCCGGCAGCAGCTTCCAGCTAACAAGTCTTTGTGAGGAGTGAGAGAGAGGGAGAGAGTAGAGAGGGGAAGAGGAGAGGGGAGTGCAGAGCAGGAGAGAATCAGGCAGTGAGAGAGTTGACAGTATGAGGATCGGATGTGGGCGCAGAGAGAGAAGGCATAACATAGTGACAGAGGTGTTCAGTGTTGTACAATAGTGCCAGAGGTTGCTGAGGAGAGCGAGAGAGAGAGAGAGAGAGAGAGAGGAAGGAAGCAGGCATCATGGCAGCTCTCTCTGCATCATCACGACACATGGGGATGTTTGGCTGCTGCTGGTGAACACTGAGTGATGCAATAGAGAGAGTAGAGGACTTCCTGGAAACCAGTGGCAAGCCGAGGAAACAGGTCAGTGGCGGTCAAAGAGACTCAGTGGAAGCTTTTATGCAGCAGCACCAAAGCTGTGAGATTTTATCATTTAGCATGTCACATGATCATGCTGGTTTACATTTGTCAATAAGAATTCCCCAGATAGTGCTGGGGATGTGGACATGCACGGGGGAGGTTGTTCATGCATGCAGGCACCTGAGCAGGGTTGTGCATATCTGTGTGTGAGTGCATGTAAATGACACTGGTCAAGAGAGATGGACCAGACTCAGACATGTGATGATGATGATGGGTTCTGGATCTCCTCTTCTACAGAGAGGTTGAATACCAGGAAGATTGGAGATAAAATATTGTAAAATAAAGAGGCTGAGAGGAAGACATGAATTGGAGATGAAGCTAAAGCAGCAAAGTACATGGTAGAGAGGAATGATTGTATTGCAGTAGGTAGGGAGTAAGAGGAAGGAGACAAAGCCTTCGAGAGAGGAAGAGCTTGGGCCAGCTTTTAGCTCTGCTGCATATGATGTAATCCTCTAGCAGTCTAAGCCATCAGATCAACAGTTTTGACAAATTTGAAATTAAAGTAACGCCAAAGTTGGGAGGCTTGGATAAAGTTCAAAATGCAAAGCCACCAATAAAATAACTAATTGTCAAATGACCGTGAGTCATTCTCTATTTCTGACACATCACTAACTTCAACTGCACAAAGTGATGTCGTGGCAAATGTTCATCGTCATCGTTAGAAAACAGATATCGTTTATACATCAGCACAAATCAAGCTTTCCAAAAATACAAAATGATTTTCACTTCCGTTCAGCAGTTTGTACCAATTTCTGCATCCATTCTAGGTTCGGCTCATGCAGCTGAAGAGCAGGCTAGAGGATGGCGAGGCCCGCTTCATTTAAAAAGCATTTAAATGATTTAGGAATCCATTATCAGAATATATTCTTGAACTCAATAAAATAGTGATTAGCAACAAGACAGATAAGAAAAAAAAAAAACACAACACATAGGATTCATCCAGGAGCCACCGCTCTTCTATTGATCCAGCCATTTTTCTGGAACAGCTTATCCTGTACGGGGTTATGGCAGGGCTGGAGCCTATCCCAGCTGACATGGAGTCTGCGTGGGGTAAGGTACAGGTCGCCAGTAGATGTCAGAGCGCCGTGCCTAGAGCTGAACCCATAAAACCTTCTTGCTGTGAAGCCCGACATCTCCCACTGCTCTTTTATCAAATTCTAAATTTTGCTAGAATTTATTAATATTTGTTGTGACTTAAATTTTTCCCTTCGTACCCAACCGTACAAACATCACTCCAAATGGTGCAAAACATGTGAGCTTCAGACCACCCTGATCTACACCGCGGTATGAACACATGACATACTCCATTCTCTTCCTTCATCATTGAGCACACCCTCCCAGTATGGCGTTCTATTTAGGATGCAAGACTTTCCCATCTCTCTCTCTACCTGTCAATGCTGCTGCTGCTGCTGCTGCTGCTGCTGCTTTGTATAAATATTGCCTCCTGCACTTTCCCCAGCATTACATCGTAGCCTCTGGTTAAGTAGGTTCCCAGTTTTTATGTAAAACCTATACGCAGGGCGTGGCGGGGTCGAAACCTTGAAGTCAGAGTCAAACTATGACCTGCTGCCATAACAATTCTTCTTCTTTTGGCTGTTCCCTTTAGTGCTCGCCGCAGCGGATCATATATTTCCATCTCGCCATGTCCGCTACAATTTTTATTGTTCACACCAAACAACTGCATGTCCTTTCTCACCATATCCCGAAACTTCACCTTTGGTCTTGGGTCATTTTTTTCCTGCCTGGCAGCTCCATCTACAGCATTCTTCTACCAATAGATCCAGCTCTGATCCTGTCTTTTGATCAGAGCTGCCGTCTCTAAACCCCACAGTAGAGCTGTTCTCACCAGCGTCTTGTAAACTTTTCCTTTAACTCTTATTGCAACTTTCCAGTCCCAGATAACTCCTGACACTCTTCTCCATCCACCCCACCCTGCCTGCACTTGCTTCTTGACCTTTTTTTCCACACTCCCCCGTTGCTCTGAACAGTTGACCCAAACTACTTAAACTTATGCACCTCTACTCCTTGCACCCTCACCCTCTCACCTGCCTCCCTTTCATTATTCACACATGTATTCTGTCTTGCGTTCAGCCTGTCTATCACCATTGCAAACAAGGAGGGGCTCAGAGCCGTTCTTTGATGCAGTCCCACCTCCACCTTGAACTCATTCCTGACTCCTACTGCACACCTCCCTGCTGTCATAATACTCTCATACATATCCTGTACCACTCTAACATACCTCCCTGTCACTCCAGACTTTCCCCTACAATACCACACTTCCTCATCTCTTTCTCTTTCCATTTTTCTCTCAATATCTTCTCACTCACTCAGCCTTGCCAATCGGTACAAGACATTTAATGTAGTTGCCCCGTCATCCGGCTGTTCTTCACTACCACTCAGAGTCTGTCTCATCTCCTCCCTGTTATTCTCACAGTAGTCTTTTTCCTCACAGGAAGACTGCTGTGAGAAAAACAGGGAGGAGTTCAGACATGCTCCTGCTGCCAAGACAATAAACATTGAAATAAAGTAGAAACTATGCATAAAGTAATTTCTTTAAAATACCTGTGCATTTCATTTAATGGGAACTAAAATGAAAATAAAAATCAATCCGCAATAGCTGCTTTTGGCCACTTAAGAGCAGCTGAAGCAAGATATCGCAAAAATAATGACTAATCCCTCTTAATAGTTTGCGTCTTAAACATCCTGCCTATTTAGAAAAAAACAAGCATTCATTTGCATACATATTTCTGGCCAACAGATCAAGTTCCAGTACTCACTATTGTTTAGCTCCTTTACTCCTAAGAATGATATTTGTCTGTTATGCTACCAAATGCTCCAACGTTGCCACCAGGTAGTCTCTAGCTTCCTCGCTCTGCTGTTCGATACCATAGAGGAAGCTACATGTCGATGGAAATGGATTACACACTCTTAGAGGGTCTGAAGAGTTGGCGATATTTCACTCTTGGTCATAAGAATGAGGATGTATGTGTTGTAACTTGTTATGTTATCAGCCCCATCAGTTTAATCCATTTTAAAGCCATTTAAAATATGTCCTTGAATTGAACGTTCCATCTCTTCCGTCTAGTTGCCAAAGATCTTCTGTTATGCTGTTGAAAGTTGATATCCTTCTGGCCACTTATGATTAAAAAAATGAAAACAATATTCGAGTTGAAAACAGAAGGAATCATCAGTATAAATTTGGGGGGTTGTAGAAGTGTCACATTTTGTCTTTAAATGATGATCTATTAGTGCTAATTTATAACGTGGCTCAACAAAGCTCTATTCAACTTCCTGGTTGCCTGTGTGCAGGTGCGACTAGCGGCTGGAGCTACACAATGAGTGGGATCCTGAAGAGGAAGCTTGAGGAGGGCCCGTCCCCTTTCCTGTCCTTGCAGGGTTCTGAGGATGATGAGGTTTCCTGCAGCGACAGCGGCAACAGCAGCGATAGTCTCAACCACCCTGTCCCTTCTGGATTGCTGGACTGTAAGGTCACATCCCATCACGGCTGTGTTATCAGTTTCAGTGCGCTGCTGAAAGTCTTGAGGTCTCATGTTAGCAGCATCCCTTATAGGGTTTATTTTAAACTGGCCATAAAGATACAATCAAAAGTTGGTTGAAATGTACTCAAATATAGGCTGTGTGGATTTGGCTCTCATCTGATGTAATTTCTCCCTTACTTATAAAAGTTTCTCTGCTGTATCTCCTCCACACCTGTACTCCTGAATTGTGGCGTCTTTCAAGGATCTACTTTGAGAGTCTTTGTTATATTTGCGGGAATAGACTCCCGCTCTATGCTGATGATACACATGCATACTCTAGCCCAATCTGGCAAACTCATTTTTATTTTTTATTATTTTATGTCCACTTTGAGCCCTTTCTTACAGTTTGTTTTAATATTTATTTTTCTTAAAATTTCAATAATGTTGATATTTTAATATCTCCTCCCTTATTTTATATGACACTTTTGCAGTTTTTCAATTTGGATATGTTGTCTTTGCTTTTATTGTGTTTAGAAATCTACATGTAATGACACAAGATAACCTTTGAATAAAGTAATGCATTGTTTTCCAGAATACACCCATGAGTTTAGTTGTTACAACTGGCTTTTGTTTGTGCCTTATTGTATCTAATATTTGCTTATGCTAAACTTCACATTAGTATTCCTAAAAGACATTCTTACTGGATTTTTCAATGTTGCATCAGCTGTCACAATCTTTTCACAATCTTCCTGGAATATTTCTCAGTACTGCCTTTAAGCAAAAGTTAGAATCTCGCTTTAACTTTAAGTAGATCTTTTCTGTCCAAGCATATGGTTGATTTCACATCTTTTTCTCACCATTCCAGCTTCTCTCCAGCATCAGTCAAAGCGACTCCGTGGGCTCAACGTCCACTTTGAGAGTGTGACGGTATACTACTTTAACCGGCGACAGGGCTTCACCAGCGTTCCCACACAGGGCGGCAGCACCCTGGGGATGTCACCGCGTCACTGCAGAGTGAAGCGCTTCACCCTGAGGGAATTTGCCATGGAGCAGAAGCAGAGCCACTGGAACATGCTGAGGGATCACCTCAAAGAGGAGAAACTCAATGCCATCAAACTAAAAGTCAGTGGTACAACCCCACGATACTAAACATCAATTAGCTGGTGTGGTGGAGTTTTTTCTGAAAGTTTCAGAACGTTTCATAATTTTCTCTTTCCTCCAGCTGACTAAGAATGGCACCGTATCATCCATGGAGGCTGATACCCTGACACTAGATGACATCTCTGAAGACGACCTGGATGTAGACAACACGGAGGTGGATGATTACTTCTTCCTCCAGCCCTTGACTACCAGGCGGCGCCGCGCCCTTCTCCGCTCCTCGGGGGTCCGACGCATAGACGTGGAGGAGAAGCACGAACTGCGGGCCCTTCGCATGTCCCGAGAAGAGTGTGGGTGTCGATGCCAGGGGATATGTGACCCGGAGACCTGTGCTTGCAGCCTGGCCGGCATTAAGTGCCAGGTAAATGGAATAGTGGTGAGGCCCATAATACTAAATACTGTTCATGTCTGATTGTCTGGAAGATATTCTTGAAAGTTATTTCTGCTAGGAAATCAGTTATAAATCTTTTTCCCTCATAAAAGGGTGTTCTATATGTTCAAAATTAAAAGCCACTACCAAAAGTAAAACATTTAAAAGGAGGCTTTAACTCGTGGGGCGCCGTTTGTAAAGTAGCATGCTGATTTTAAAAGGCAACTTTTTTTGCCAAAAATAGTATAAATATGAATTTGACCAAAAGCTAAATCTAATTTTAAATATTAAATCTAAATGTTAAATCTGATTGTTATATCTAAATTTCAATCTAATTATGTATCTAATAATTATGTACCATTTGTAATAAATGATGTCTTTAATATTTAATATTGGTGCATTTTATTTAACACTTGAATTTAACTAAATTTGACACTACTTTTTAAACGTTGTTTGGAGCTAAATGTGGCGAAAAGTTGCTGTTAAGATCAGCATGTGCTACTTTACAAATGGGGCCCCATATCAGCATTCTGTCAAAACAATGTGGGTAGTAGGAGCAACCAAACTCTCAATTCTGCATGTACACCCACCCCCAGTCTTCCAGGCTCGTGTTCAAACAGCAGATTTTAGTTCTGCACTGTTGTATGCCCACCTTCGCAGACACATCTGTATCCCATGTCAGGGGCTGCATCCTTCACAGGACCTGGTATTTCATGACGTGCCCGTCCTCGACCGTGATGAGCGCTGTTAAAGGAGATGGTTTGGTCTACAGAGAATTTCTCCAGCTCTTCCTGTTGTCAACCGTGCATTAGGAAGCACGGCGCCTGTTGCCTGGCAACTGATTCAACTTAGCAGCCGAAGTTGAAAAGTTGATGATAAGTCATGCTTAAGGTTGTAATAAAAGCTTTGTAGCAGATGCCGTCCTTGTAAAAGCTGTGGTGGTACTAGCACCACAAGCACTTTAGTCGGTTGAGGTAAAGTTGAAGTGGTAGTAGGAGTGATAAAGTATTTACCTTAGTAGTATTGTAGCTAATCAAAACTGGCTACAATGGAAGACCGATTTTTGTCTTCAATACAACATAATTGGATTCCAATCAGACAAGACAGAGAATGAAGAATAATATGAATGAATCATTTATTACAACAATGATGTGTAACAAGAACGTCTTTGCCGCGCACTCTATAAAAAATTGCTGGTTAAGAGTCGACGATAAGAAGTTCTAAGGATCAGTAAGTTCATGTCAAGTTGAAGTAAGAGCTTCTTTGAAATGAATGAAGGATGGAAATGCAGTTGGTCCTGATGACTTACCAGTGGGGGTATGGAGGTGAGAGTGGTTAGTGGAGTATTTAACTGCATTGTTCAACACTATCTTGGAGAGTGAAAGGAGGCCTGAGGAATGGAGGAAAACTGTACTGGTGCAAATATTCAGAAATAAAGGTGTTTTGCAGAGATGTAGCAATCACAGAGGTATAAAGCTGATGAACCACAAGATGAAGTTCTAGGAAAGAGTAATCACAGCTATGTTAAGAAAGATAGTGACAATTTGTGAGCAGCAGTATTGTTCCATGCCAAAAAAGAGCACTACAGATATTATATTTGCTTTGAGAGTGCTGATGGAGAAGTATGAAGAAGGCCAGAAGGAGTTACAATGTGTGTTTGTGGATTTAGAGAAAGCGAGAGAGAGAGTGTATTCCATGAGGAAGTCTAATGTGACAGAGAAGTATGTTAGATCGGTACAGGATATGTATGAGAGCAGTATAACAGCGGTGAAAGTGTGCAGTAGGAGTCATGGATGGGTTCAGACCGGAGGTGGGACTGCATCAGGGAACGGTTATGAGCCTCTTCTTTTTTGGCTTTTCGAGGAAAACCTGGTGAGGTGGAGGTATGCGCTGGAGAGAAGAGGAATGAAGTTCAGAAGCATTAAGACAGAATACATGTGTGTGAGTGAAAGGGAGGCAGGTGGAACGGTGAGTATGAAATTAGTAGATGTGAGGAAGGTGCTGGAGTTTAAGTACTTGAAGACAACTGGTCAGAGCAGAGGGGAGTGTGGAAAAGGGGTGAAGAAGTGAGTGCAGGCAGGATGGAGAAGAGTGTTAGAATTTATCTGTGACAGAAGAGTCACATCAAAAATGAATGGAAAGGATTCCTAGACAGCTGTTAGACCAGCTCTTCTGTATGGTTCAGAAACCGCGGGAAAAGCGGGAAGGGCAAGAGTTGAGGATGTTCAATTTTCTTTGGGAATGAAGAAGAGGATGCGAAAAGGCTGACGTTTCCTAAATGATTTTCCGTTGCGTTTTCTAGGCATGAAAATATTATGTAGCGAATTTATTTAACTTATTTAGTTGGAGAGAAGGAATCAAATCAAAGTAATTTTGTGTTGAGATCTTAAGTATATCAAACACATAAAGTTCAACAGTATTAAGATGGTTTATTACATACATGTATAATCCCAAGGTGGATTCTGCAGTTTCTTTTTTCATAATAGCTGTGAATTTACTTCATTCTTCTTCTTTTTTTTACAACTGTTAGAAAACGGTGGATTTCCTTTCTTTTGTCAGGTGGACCGCATGTCCTTCCCTTGTGGCTGCACCAAAGAGGGCTGCAGCAACACAACCGGTCGCCTGGAGTTCAACCCGGTTCGGGTGCGAACACACTTCCTGCACACCATCATGAAGCTGGAGCTGGAGAGGAGACGTGAGGAGCAGCAGCAGCAACCAGAGCAGCAGCTTGTAACCAACAGCAACGGTTACCATGGCAACTCCTCCCTGGTTGAGCAGCAGCTGCAGCCAAACCTCCAGTTTCCATTGGTGAGTGGTGCGTCGCATATTCCCATCATGCACCTCCAGTCCACATGCAACACAGATTTGCATCTAGATCAAGACGAAGAGGAGGAAGAGGAGGAGGGAGATGAAGATGAAGAGGATGAGGAGGATGAAGCTTATGAGGAAGATGAGGATGGCAGCAGTATTTGCAGTGGGCTGTCGGACTGTAGCACAAACAGCTTAGAAACAATCGAGGATGGAGAGGAGGATGAGGACGATGAGGAGGAAGATGAGGAGGAGGATGAGGACGATGAGGAGGAAGAGGAGGATGATTGGGACTGCTCGTTACACGGAGCAGGTCCTCCGCCCTACTCGGTTCCACTTCCTTCAATACTGAGTTACTCAAATAACACACTCATGAACCTCAGTAATCCCTTCCACAGCACTCCCTCCATGCAGCGTTATCCAGCTAAGAGCTCTGTCAGTGACATTCCTGCTTTTATTGGAGAAAACATCGCCGTCACTCCGAAACTCCCCACAGTAGAGACGGCATTAGAGTCCAAAATAAACACGGAACCCTACTGCCAAACAGAGCAGCAGAGTAGAAAGCCCCTGACCCTCCAGACTTGCTCACATGTAGACACTCCAGAAAGGAAAACTGCCCCTGCTGGTCCAGCTGATGAACAGCAACTCTCAGCAGACCTCCAGAACAATCCACACCGCCATGACTCACAGATTGCGGCTCTGGTGGGTTCGTTGGAGCAGACAGATGGGAGGATAAAGCAGCTGATAGACGAGCAGAGGGGAGATGCAGTTCAATCGACAAAAATGTCATGCACAGACACTACCTGATGATTTGAATGCTTCTGAGAGAGGAAATCTAAAATTTGGAAAGTTTAATTCAAGAATCGTGACCCTCAAGATCAGAGTTTGGTTTTTTCTTGACAAGTGCACTTCCAAGAAAGAAATTTAATCATGGCAATGAGGGGATCTAATTTTAGCTCTATTCATTTCTCAACCTTTCTTAGACTGTTGGTTTAGATGGTAGACTATAAAACCACAATGATTTAGCTCAATAAAACAGCATTTATGAATAATTTATGTACTGTTATAAAGTCTTTGCTCATTACATTATGGTTATGATCGTGACTGGCATCTGTGACAAATCCAAATTTTGAGATGCTTGTATTGCTTCATAATTTTGTCTTAGTGTTGCTGCTAGCTGTTCAGCCTGTCTCTATTGCATGTGTTCGGTTTATGTACTGCTTCAAGGCTCCACACAAACTATAAAGATTATAAAAACACATCAATCTCTTTATTAATTCATAGTAGTCTATTAGTACAAGTAATTTTTTTCTATGTTTTTCGATCAAATTTTAGAAGCAATGATGCACCTATGTTCTAGACTGAAAGGTAATGGGGTCTGGTTCAGGTGTTACAAGGATAAGGCCAGTTTTGGGGGGTCAGGGTCAGGTGATAGGGTCAGTTATTAGTAGGTTATCATTCAAAGGTTAGGATCAGGGGTTAGAAGGTTAGCATTAGAGAGTTAGGTTAAGGTTTTAGGTTGTAGGGTAAGGTATTAGAAAGTAAGGCTCAGATGTTAGGCGAGTAGGTTCAGGTGTATGGTAGTTAGCCTTAGAGGGTTAGGTTCAGGATTTAGGGGTTAGGTTCAAATGTTAGGGTTAGGGTTAGGTAATTAGGGACAGGTATTAGGGAGTAAGGTTCAGGTGTTATGGGGCAAGGGTCAGATGTCCAGGGGTCAGGTGTTGGAAGTTAGCGTTAGGGTGTAAAGGTCAGGTGTTGGGGGTTAAGGGTCAGGTGTTTGGGTAGTAGAGTCAGGTGTAAGAAGGTTACCATGGGAAGGTGAGCTTCGGGTATAAGGGTATAAGGGTCAGATGTTAGGGTTAAGGGTCAGGTGTTTGGGTTGGTAGGGTCAGGTTTAAAGGGTATCCCAACTGTCAAGACTTGTATGCTTTAAAACATATTTGACTGCATCATCTGTATAAAAGCAACATTAAATTTACTCTACATCCCGTAGTGTGTACTAACTTTGAAAAAAATCATTTAAGTAGTAGGTCGCCATTGCTGTTTACGGTGCAATGCATTCTGGTTAGTGACGTCAAATGGTTGCACTGGCCGGGGCTTGTGAAACGCTTATCCTAATTCAACAGTGAAAAATGTCATCTGACCAGCCTGTTTCCATTTGAACCGGAGTATAAACAAGGACAAGTTGGAAAACTTTACTCAAACTGAGCAAACGAAAGAAGACGATGAGAGACTTGATGGAGAGAGAGTCGGACACAATCGCTGGTGTCTTTGCGGGAACTGTGTTGCTATGGCAAGCATGAAGTACGAGGTATCGTCTCTGGCCCTTAACTCCCTCTGTCCGAGCCACTAAATGTGGTTAACTTAGATAGAAGGATAGAAAGATAATATAAGATTATGCATATAATCATTATGACTCCTACAGCACCAGTGTTTGGGTGCACTTTCACAAAACAAGTACAATTACTGTTACATTTTAATAAAGTGAGTCAATAGAGATTGATTCAACATGTAATTCTTTTTTTTTTTAATTGTTCTGAAAAATATGAGTCAAAAATAAGTTTTCCTGATGCATGCCCATCCTGACAGAAACCAACACAATCTCCACCAACTTTTCAGGTTTCTCCCTCTCTGCTGAACGTGTAAATTAGCACCTGTGTGCTAACAAGCTAGCCAGAATGTGATGTCAGTATTGTGTTAACAGTTTCTGTGTGACGACTCAAAGCCAAATTAAATTTTTAAGCTCAGACTTTGCAGCACATCAGCATTTGCATTTTTTGTCTTTTTTTCCAGGGAGATAGCTGCCACCCGTCTGGGTGGCATTCTGCTTAGCAGTGGTAAGAACATGCTTTAAGTCATCGGATTACTTTAATTCATGACAAAGATCCTCCGAAGCAAATGATTCCCACCAGCCTCAGCTGAGCTCTGTATTAAATACTGACTATCAGATGAAGGTATAGGGAACATGAGCATCAGCAGTTTATCCTCGTCACTGTCAGCATGCTAGAATAACTCGTCATGTCTAGTCTAACATATCTGCCAGAATGACTGTAGATGTTTCACCCCTCTCATAGTTAACTTTATTAATTACTGTAATCGTGCCAACAAAGTGTTTATTTGTATGATCTAGGCAGAAAACGAACATCTGCCTCTTTCTTTTAAGTATTTCACACATTACAAGCATCTAAAAAATGTGTTGAATCTTTTGACGGCTGCTATCAATGAGAATAATAATGAATACTTAACCGTATCACACATAGTCAAATAGATGAAAGTCATACCCAGTACAAGATTCTTAAATAAGCAGTCTGAATTTTACCCACGGAGAAGTATTTCTTGCATATTATTAATTTATTTGCACCGATGTAAACAAAATGATCGCACTGCTCTTTTTCAGTTTTCTGAACTTATGTAGAATTTCTACAATCCATAAAAAAATAATTTCATGTAATATTTAACTCATATGTATACATCTGTGAATTAGTGAATTAAAAAACCCTCTGACACCCATCTCAGCATTAAAGCTCTTCATTTATTGTATTGATGGTGGCGTATCTCAGCTGAAGATTTGAATCTTTGTTACGGCTGAATGTGTGGCCTGTATCGCTGTTTTTCTCTTTCCCCCTCCTTGCTTTCAGGTTCTGCTCAGGTTTTCTGCATCTTGGCTGCTGATAAGGTTTTTAGAGCTCCTGTTCCAGTATCAGAAGAAAGAGGCTTCTGCTGTCGGGACGGCTGGTTCTGATGCCTCTCAGCCATGACTTTGTTTAAAAGTGTAGTTTGTTTATCTTTTTTTAATAAATCCCACGGATTTGGTCTTTTTTCAGGTGTCCTTCTGTGATTATGTCCGTGCTGTAGCTTATAAGGCCACTTCATTATGGGGCCTTACATCTTGAAAACTCAGAAAGTGTCATAAACTGGACATCACCAGATGTAAATGAGAAAAATCCACTAATAATCTGGATTTCACCATGTGCTCTATATTTCTACCGGCAGATGGCGCCTGATGCTTAATAACTGACTTCCTCTTTGGTACCAATTACATCCTGAAGCATGAATGGGTTAATATTCCTTTTTTTTTAACTTACGTCACTGAATTTGTTGATTACTTTTTTTTTTGGCCTCAGGACAACCTGTGACGTTGCCTTTGCTAATTACATCTGTACGCTGTTGTCGCACATCTCGCTGAAAACTAAAATAGAGGGATATTTGGATCCGTCTAACTGCTGCGTCACTATCCTGTCCCATTTTCATTCACATTTACCAGCAGTGCTGCCAGTTTCAAGTACCTCAGAGTCCGTAGAGAGCATTCGGGAGTCAACAGCTGCTTTTGGGTGAGGCAGTGATCAGATAGGGCCAGGAAGAAGCTCTTTCTATTCATGCAGAGTATTTTCATGGCTGGTTTCTTAACCACACAGTAGTGAGCAGCAGGTGATGGACACAATAGAGATGAATCTCCGGTTCTTTATGACCCGGCCCCAACAGCAATGGCGGACATGTGTACAGTAGAGGCTACACCTTGGTTTCATTAGGGACTCAAGGTCATCACTTGACCCATGCCTTACTTTATATAATCAGACTGGTGAAGTGTGTGTGTTCCCGTGGGCTGGGGGTTGGAACAGGGAATGGCTGCCTGCTTTGTACTAGCAAGGTATTGTGGGAAATCAAACTCAGAGAAGCTGCTGATCAATCACAGGCAGGCGAGCTATAATGTTGGGTTGCCAGGCAACAGGAAGGGAGAAGCAGCAAAGCGTCTGGAGGGGGTGTTGTTGGGGGTAGTCTCAGCTTTTCCAACTCCATCTTCCCCTCTTGCCTATCCCATCGCTGCCGTCTTCTTCTTCTTCATCTTCTGCGCCCAGTTTGTTTCTGTCTGCGACTGAAAGCAGCCTCAGTCTTCTGCGTGTGACTGAGGGGGAACATTCTAAACCCCTTCAACACCAGAGGACTGTAACAGGAGAACATAGCTTCAAAGCCAAATACTAAAAAAAAAAAAGTTCTCACCACTAAGAGCTTTTAGGAGAATTCTATGGACTGATTAGACAAAACTGTTTGGAAGATGAGCGTCTCTTTACATCTGTCATAAACCTACGACCTACTGTCAAGCATTGAGGAGGGGATATAATGTTGCACTGCAGATACTCAACATCTTACCAAATATATTTGAATTTCTTATAAAATATTGCATAACATGTGATTTAAGACACAATCATGTAGCAAGTAAGAGTTCGGCGAGATATAGAGAATTGATGGTTCAAATCGTTCTTCAAATGCTCAATATGAGTATTTCCAGCTAACTCGAAAATCTAAATAATAATAATAATAATAATACATTTAATTTATAATGCACTTTACATTTGGATCAAATCTCAAAGTGCTACAATAGTACATGATGGTCTCAAATTTAAAGCAGTGTCACGATTATAAAATGTAGATCAAGTTAAATGCACATGGCAAGAAGAGGTTGACATTTTCGGTAACAAAAAGCTAATTTTGAGGGGGAAAAAACAAAATTATTGATCATAACCTTCTTATTCTGAGAAACAACGCTACCTAAAATAAGTATATTGTTCAAAATGAGATTTCTTTTGCTAATTTCCAAATCTCTTCGATCTAAATATTACATCTTTCTTCAAAAGATTTCCCAAGCACATTTTTTTTACTTACTTACAAAATAATAAGTTTGTATTTTGTATTGTTTTACTTATTTTTGAAAGTGTTTTTCCCAGTTTGTGGAGACGATTTGCTGCTTCAAGGCCAGAAGGATTATGGGACACATGAGTTCTGGGCTGTACCTGAAAATTCTGAAGAGAATGTCACGTCATCAGTTTGTGAGTTTAAGCAGGCACATTCTGGGTCGTTAAATACGACAAATCCATCACTGAATGGTGCTAAAGACATCCTCTGGCACAGGAAACCTGCAGATTGTTGAGGGTACGTTGAATTCCATAAAGTGTCAGGAAATTCTAGAAAAATATCTCACCATCTGTCATTTAAAGTACCGTAATCAGAAAAAAGTAAGTCTACCTAGAATTCACAATAGACCAGGGACTTTTTACTGCCACCTGACTTGAATCCCTAAACCTAACCCTAACACACCTGTTGGGATTTAAACCTTCTAGTACATGCTGTTTCCATACATCCGCAATTACCTAATCTCTATTTGGCTATTTCTTTATTTGGATCCCCAATTGTCCTTACCAATGAAGATACTACTCTCTCCGGGGTCCACTTGTAGTAACATCTAATTCATCTTTACTGTTTAGTTTGGAAAATGTTGGCTTCTCTCTGCAGTGGTCCAATGAAGGACCACTGATGAACCAGCGACAGGGTCATAGACGCCAAAGGCTCATTAATGGGTGGAAGGCGAAGGCTAGTTTGTGTCATTTAATCCTGTGGAAAAGCTGCAGGATTTAATTATATACTAGAGTTATTATTACCAGAATTATTATTGTTGGTAAAAAAAAAGAATAATAATTAATCTTTGGGTTGGAGATTAAGGAAATTAATGAAAAAATGTAATCCAAAAAAAAACAACTAGTAAAAGTTTTCCGACAAATGTAAAGAAGTTGTGAGTAGAAAGTGGCATGCAATAGAAATGCTGAAGTAAAGTTCAAGTACCTCAAATGTGTACCAAAGTATGGAACCTGAGT
Organism: Lophius americanus; assembly: GCA_037951165.1. Taxonomy (NCBI): domain Eukaryota; kingdom Metazoa; phylum Chordata; class Actinopteri; order Lophiiformes; family Lophiidae; genus Lophius; species Lophius americanus. The sequence goes on along the minus strand of JBBDHG010000076.1, from coordinate 4,975,576 downwards.
AAAAGTACTTAGTTTCTATCCACCACTGCCATCAACATGAGCTCTCGCCTCACAATCAATGCGTCCTGCATTCAAAGATAGGTTTCATTTTGGAAATCTAGATTTTGTGTTTTGCTCACACATCTTTGGTTCTAACAAATGAAAAGTAATTCGTCACATTTTGCAAGTTGATACAGAGTTTAGTTGAACCGCATGATTGATCTGGTTTGAGGAAAACCTTTTTGAACCACCGGAGCAACGAAAAAAAGTAAGTGGAGAAAGTAAACCATTTACAAAAAAATATTTCCTTTATTCTTTTGGCTTTAAAATTATATGACCACATGAGCGGACAGTAGTCATTTCTTGCATGCAGTTCACCAAAACACTACAAGCGCAATGAGATGGCTACTGATTGCTTTCATGGTGTCTGCGGGTGTGGGGACTGAACGTGGGTGTCTTCGTGCGTTACTGTGCAGAACGGGAAAAACAAAACGCTCTAGAGAAAATGTAACTCAAATATGAAGACTGGAAAAATGCACTCCTATCTACATAAAAATGTTATTTATAGTAGAACGTAAAGAACCTGCCGACCCGAGTTGCTCACTTGCTCACGACGACTCACACACACACGCTTACATTCTTGCTGCCTCATTCTCATATACTCACACACGCCTACACACATGACCGCCACACGTGGTATTAGATAGCAGTGGGGATAAAAAGTCTTCTTACATCAAATGTAAGTGTGATGCATACTGTGGGCCCAAATAGCTATAAAATAAATAAATAATAAAAATAACAAACCAAACCACAATATTATAACCACTTGCCTCCCCAAACCAAGAACAACATGAAGCTCCTACAAACTTATCATGACCTTTAAATGTGATATATTCCAGACTCAGAGCAGTAAGAAAGATGGACACATTCTTATCAGTAAATGTCAGTACATTAGATATTTTCTTTACAAGAGCTTTGGGAGACGTGGGGGAGGATAGTGAATGCATTAGAAGAAGTCTGACCGCAGTATAACAAGTGATGAATAAGTGGATGTCTCTTGAAAGCAATAGCTGTGACAGTTCGGAGAATTTTTTCTTTCACTCTGAGAGGCAGACCAAAAGATTTGCATCATTCAGTCTGTTTGTTTGTTAAATATGAAGCTGGGAGCATATTAGCTTAGCCTGATTTGTTGTTTGATGTTTGTTTTCTAAAAACATCTATCGGTGTTATCTTTATGTCATAAAAAGGTGTCCTTTATTTACTTTTACCAGCAGTTGGCGTTTGTGGCTGGAGCCTGTTTGCAACCGCTACTTACAAAAGAAGGACGCTCTCTTGACAAGCCCAGAAAGTGGCCTCCTGGATACTGGGTACAGGTGAACTAGGGGAGTTTGGGATAATGGGAGTGGTAATTTTGTTGTGAGTAGCCACATTTGCATGACAGCACGCTGGAGAACATCTATCAAATTAGCTGTGTATTTTGTGGTCACATTGAGCCGCTCAGAATTCAGGCTGCATACTTATTTTGCTGCAAACATAAAGTAACTTTTCTCTGCTTTAGTGGGTTAAAACTGCTTTGTTACCAACCAGAGCCTGAGTTAACTAATGTGATATACCGGAGTGACAGTCAAATAAAATGGCCATTTTATAAGCTCACCAAAAGCATGTATCATCTCATCGAAACAAAAAAAGCAATGTGATTTTATTGACTATAGCCTAAACACTAACATTAATAGTCAAAAAATCCAACTCAGGTGTAGTTGTAGTTTCCTCTTTTTTTTTCAGCAGTGAGCCAATGTGTGCAAAGCTACTGTTTTAGCTAATGTTACAAAGATGACCTACCCAAAAATTGTAAAAGTTATATTGAGTCATTTTAGTTCAGTAATGTGAATTTAGTCTCTGTTAGTTGAATTGGATTTGACCAATTCTATGCTGAATCAGAGCACTGGAATTAGATCTGGACCAGGTATCAGCAAATACCAGTATTTTGTGTTTGTGAATTCATATTAAGGAGGGAAAGTTATCGATGAATCTATCCATACAACTCTGCAAATCCATAACATGCATTCTTGTATAGAAGACATCTGATTCAACATGTTAAATGATATAGTGTTCTTAGTGAGCTACAGATTTTTGATCTGAGATATGAACCCTCTGGGTTCTGAGGGTCTGTTTACCCTCTGGGGTTATGCAAAGTTAAGCTCCAGTCTCTAGCTTCATATTTAGACAGACATGAGCAGGGCATAACTCTTTTCATCTAACTCTCATCACATACAGACTAAAAATATGCATCTGCTTGTGTTATGTGTCTCATTCCTTGCATACATTCAGCTTCTCTGTATTTAGACACTTGTATTTTTCATTGAAGTGGGGAGATGGCAGTTCAGTTAGAAGCACAATACAGATATCAACAATCACGTTTGTTTCAGCTCCGATACTTTGTGAACCCGGAGTCTTCTGGCGCTGACCCTCAGACTCTGCTTTGTACCTGCTCCAGATGGTGGATTTGTTTTTCTGCCCTTGATGATTTTATGACAGTCAAAGCAGTGGAGGAATTCTTGCGATAATGACACTAAAAAGTAGAAAACATTCTTTCTTGATTAAAAAAAAAACTTATAACAAAAAAATGACAAAACAAAAACCCCAGCAGAGTACATGTTAAGTGATACAACGATTGTTAAATTCAAGACACTGGATTTATAGAAGTAGCAGCACTAGCTACAGACAACTTAACAGTACACTCAAGTGTGTCAGATAGTCACAACCAAACAGAAAAACACAAATGCTTTGCAGAGTGTTTTTCTTCCTCCAGTCAATCTCTGGCAGTGTCTGCTGGATCCTTTGTTTCCACATCTCTCCTCTGAGAAGGCCATTTGTATTCTCATATGACTGAACTACCTACCTACCTGGCTTTGCATTCTTCGCCTCTCAACACACAAGCGCAAACTACCCACCACCTTTAAACGCTGTAAACAAATTTCCCATGTCTCGAATTCTTTTTCATTTTTTGTTAAAACGTTTATTTCTTTCTGTCTTTCGAGTCCTTCCCTTTGTTTTCCTTTTCCCGATTTTCTTTCTCGTATTTGTCTTTGTCTGATTTTGTTACGCTGTTGTAGGAGGGCGGTGAGGCTGTGGAGGGGGTCATGTCCGTTTTGTCTGAGGTGGAGTTCTCAGTGAACTTGCTGATAACCATCACATCCTTATCGGGGTCGCGGACGCCCTCCCTCAACTGCTCCTTGTAGAGGGCAGAGGCTTTCTTTATGGCCAGGCAGATCATGTAGCGGCGGAAGGATCTCTGGATGATTATGGCCGACATGTCTTCCTGTTTCCGGCGGAGGGTGGTCGTGATGGGCTCGTAAGACACCTTTGAGGGGTTGGACGCCATGAATCGCTCCTCCATCTGCCCACGTAGCACGTCCATTTCGCCACCTTCGCCCAATACTCGTTTGGTGAAGGCGAACAGGATGTCGAGGCAGTGGATGCGCTCACCGTTCACCATTGGCAGGTCCATGGAGATGAGGTGGATCATGTTGGGCTTGGGCATGCGTAGCGGTGGATCCAGAGCGTCTGCAAAGTCAGAGAGCTTGCTGTATTCCATGAACTGAGTGGCGTCAGGATCAAACCGCTCCCACACTTCGTAGAACATCTCAAAGTCATCCTCGCTCAGAGGCTCGGCACTTTCCTCTGTGGCCACACTGAAGTTCTCCAGGATGACGGCGATGTACATGTTGACCACAATAAGGAAGCAGATAATGATGTAGCTGACAAAGAAGAAGATGGCCACCGGTGGGTGCCCACAGTTGCCTTTGTAATTGTTGCCTGGGTGCTCTAGCTGGCTATCACAATCGGGCTCCCTCTTGTTCAGTATGGGCGCCAGTAGGCCGTCCCACCCAGCTGAAGTGGTGATCTGAAACAAACAGATCATACTGTTCCCAAAGGTCTCGAAATTGAACATGTCATCAATTCCTGACTCCCGCTTCACATAGGCAAAGTTGGACATGCCGAAGATGGCGTAGATGAACATGACCAGGAAGAGAAGTAGGCCGATGTTGAACAGGGCAGGAAGTGACATCATCAAGGCAAAGAGAAGCGTCCGGATGCCTTTGGCTCCTTTGATGAGGCGGAGGATCCTGCCGATCCTGGCCAGACGGATAACTCGGAACAGAGTTGGAGACACAAAGTATTTCTCGATGACTTCAGATAGAAACATACCTGCAAAAGCAGAAAACATCACATTCAGCACACAGTTTTACTCACAGTAAAGGCTGAGCTGCCCCAAACATCTCCTCACCTACGATGGACAGGATGACCACCACAAAATCAAAAATATTCCAACCAATGGTGAAGTAATAGTGACGAAGAGAGATCATCTTCAGCACGCACTCCCCAGTAAAGAGCACGATGAACACCAAGTTGATCCAGTAGAGGATGTTGTCCATGTCCTCTGGCTGGTCGTCAGTCTCCACCATCATGGTCACCATGTTAAGGCAGATGAGGATCATGATGACGATGTCGAAGGCCTGCTTTGTGATGCAGTCGAAGACACAGCCTTGAAACGCATTCTGAGAGCAGAGGTGGACCAAGAACAAGAAAGCAGTCATCATTTTACACTTCTACTCCATGAATCAGCTCTGACAGAGTAGAACCTGGCTGAGCCTGAGTACTTAGTCTTACAGCTGGCCGAGGGATGGGCTTCTGGGGTTTCTTGGAGCCCAGTTTTTTCATGGCGTTGTAATATTTCTTCTGCTCTTCGGTCATGAAGATGTCCTGACCTCCAAAGTAAAGTGAGAACAACAAAACCTGGTTACAACCACAAACTTTAACCTTTTCTTCGGTTGAACAACACAAACCAAGTATTTCAGTTTGGATCAATGCCACCTCTTTAAGTCAATAGACGTATGAGTATCAAATATTGTCAGAGTCAGCAGGAAGAGTGTTTTGAGTTATGAGAGGAAAATAAAAGAGGTTAGAATCAGTACCTGATGAATGACAAAACAAAGATCGAAAACCCATACAGGCACAGGGAGAACTTACAAACATAATGGTCTGGATTGGAGCCCACAATAAGATACAGAATTACTCCTGTCATAATTCATTAACTGTTATTGTACAGCTTTTTCACATTTGGTAATAATTCCTAAAAGAAACAGTAGAATGTCCTTTTATCTGCCTACAACTAATATGATGGTGGTATCCAACCCATTTATTATCTATAAGCTGCTTAAGAGCATTTTAAAGAACATATTGTAAGATCACTTCTGTTGGTTTACTCGTTTTACTAGTTTTGTTGATTACATTACTTTAGGCAGGGTTTATTGGGGAACGTGGGGGACTGAAACGGTTCCTATGCTCTACTTAATTAAAGAAATGAATCTCCTTGCCGAGATTGAAGCACTCATCAGACTCAGTTGGTTCAGTGAGTGCGTGATGTGTGTCTGGAGGGAGGACTGGTGTCAACACTGAACAACCATCTGTGTGACGCTTTGGCTGCTGGGCTGCTAAGCCACAGCGACTGATACACTTATAGAGTCAGTCAAGTCAAATCTACAAGCTAACTCAACGCAAACACCCCTCTCTTATATCCCCCTTCCGGGTGTTGCAAATCCTACTAATTAGCGGACGGCTGAATGGAGGTCACATCTCCAAACGACGTTCACTGTGAGACAGCATGTGTGTGAGTGCAGACAGGGTGTTTCTCAGTGACTCATGCCCCCTCAGTAAACCTTGGCAACAGTGTCTCCTCAGCATGCTGCAAATAATCACTTCTCCGCGCTTTGGTTCTTTCTTTAATACAGATAGCGGTCTTTTCAGTGGCTATGTAAGCATAATGCACATGTAGTTGGCAAACTAAGGCAACAACTGGCGTCTCCTGTTTCGTTAACACAACAACACAGGGCTGTGAGTTTCCTTAAGAGTAACTGGAAGCAGGCTGGACCAACAGCCTGGGAATGCCTGGGATTATATCTTAACTTTGAAATGTTTTTGTTTCTACAAAAGGAAAATACATCAAAACAATTGCACTAATTTGAATTGACTTTGCAAAAACTTTTCTCACTGCTGTAGTGATAGATAGTTAACGTTTAAACGTAGCATGTAAGTGTTTGTTGGTAACAAGTTTGTTGTAAGCTGACGGCAGAGTTCTGTAGTGTCTGTTCATAAAGGCATTTCTTTAAATAAATGTGAAAATATTTCAAAGGGGTAGATAAATGAAAAAAGTTTAAAACTACTGGTCTACAGCATACTACTAATGTTTACAATATATATAAAAACCCTGCGTTGGCTGATATTGTAAATGAACATTGAACTTTTATCCACTTCATACTAACAGCATATAATCCCAGTAATGTCACATGTCAATCAATCTGAAGATTTAAGATGTTGTAGATGCTGCAGACAACTAAACTAACTGGTTAATATTTTTCCAAAAATGTCTCTGTATTCAGTCATGGAGAGCGCTGGTAATGTAACTTATCTTCTTCTTCTGCTGGTTGAAGTTGTCGATGATGACACCGATGAACAGGTTGAGGGTGAAGAAGGAGCCGAAAATGATGAAGATGACAAAGTACAGGTACATGTATAGGTTGACTTCATATTTCGGCTGGTCTTCCAACTATCCCAGGAGAGACAGAGCAAATTGAAACCGTGACTTTCATAACTTCTCCAAGTCAATCACTTCATACAGCTTTGTTCTTTTTTTTGAAAAACCAAACTCCCTTTGTTTAGCACAGAAACACTTACGCCTCGAGAGTCCACAGCTGCGTACATGATGTCCATCCAACCCTTAAATGTTGCCTGAGAGCAGATGAGAGATGTTTCAGTCTGGGTGGTGGTGGGGGCGGGGTAATAGTCTAAAATAACCTCTCACATAACCTTTATCAATCCAATTCTCCAAATAGTCGGGTTCTAACACCTGGCTGCCATAAAGGGGAGTGGAGGTACTGTTTTAGTACTTCATTATGGCTAACACATACATACAGATGTCAATATCCCTGTTTTGAATAAAAATGTGACTTGTAACACTATTTTCACTAAACTAAACTCTGAGATAGAGGAGGAGCACATTCAATTTAGTATAGTCTACTGCATTTAATACTGATAATGGGATCAACACTGTTGCAAGCATTATCATAGGAAAGTTTAAGTCATGTTTATTTATAGGAAAATATTCTGATCATCCACTACCTCGGCTGAGATTCAGGAGCGCTTCCGACCAGTCCAACCAACCTGTTTAATGTTGATGTTTAAGCGTATGGCTAAAAATGGACTAATTCTGTGAATTGCCTTTTCGAGTGCAGAAGCATTTACATACTTGTTCACAACGTGTGTTTAACATTTCATATTGATGTTTTCATTATTTTCAAAAGGTAGCAGGGAAAGTCAAAAACTTAAAGATACATTTCTATGTTGTTTTATTTTATGTTCCAGGTCTAGATGACATTTATCACAATTTCTTACAGTTGTTTGACGCTCATAAGAGACCAGTAGGTTTGATTGAAAGCAGACTTGGGAAGAGGATGAAAGTGTTCCATATTCAGCTTGGAGAGTTGTGCCCACAGCCCACAGAGGGTTTGCACCATAATTGCATTTTGTATGTGTGAAAACGATGCATTATGTAACGAGTGCTTACCGTATAATACATTTTATCTATTATGAAACATCTTAACAGCTAGACGAGGTTTGAATGATGGTGGTCATCTTAAGGGTTTCTTATCCTTTTTAAAAAATGTCCTTTCATTTTATATTTGCAGTCTACCATTCATTTGAACTTGGGCCAATGAAACAGTGTCCTCATATTTAGACTGATTGTGTCTGGATGCAATCTTGGGGAAACCACCTCCAGAATGATAGGAGTGACACAAATAGATTTTGTAACCAACAAATCGTTCAGAAAGCCATGTGTTTTCCAGCTTCTTCTGAAAATGTTCTTGCCTAAAAATTGCACTCTCCCCCTGTCTCCAGGACAAAACGGTATATGCAAGGTCCTTTATTCCCTCTGCATGAAGAATTTTGGATAAACATACATGGTTTTTGCACTCTCTTTATCTTTTTTTTTAACCTATACATCTTATTTAACATTATTTCCATTTTTAACTTGTTGTGAATCAATCCATTTGGTGTTTTTGTGACTGTGATTTGTGTATTAACCGGTTGCTATACATTGCCCCTGGTGGGAGAAATTAAGTTGTTTTATTTGAATTCAATTGAAATCACTGCAGGTAAAGGAGCTCAGCCCAACTGGCACATTACCGCCAGACACCAGTCACAACATCCAGGTTGATGACAGGGGATAATTTTCAGAGGTAATATACAGGGAAAAGAGGATGTGGCAGGTTAGGAATGTGAACTGGTAGATGAACTACAGAGAGCCATCAGTAATGGGCGAAGACAGCTTACATTAACTTGTAATTCCAACCAAAGCCAAGGTGTTTGTACAAAGCAACTCAAGAACGTTTGTGGTGTGTTGATTAATTTTAGGTAGATTTATCTGTTTATTTTTCTATGCATTACATAAAGCACCAATAAAGCAGGTCTAAGAACATTCACTTGCTTTACATTTGGTCAGTTTGTTTACTTAAAGGACTAAATGCAAAACTGATCAGACAAGACGTGCTTTATTTTTTCCTGGTTTAAACTACATGGGACTGTCAGAACTGTGCCCCCGGAGGGACATAGTGGTATTAAAAGACAGGACAAGCCATTGTCAGCAAGATAGCATGCTAACTACAACAGGTGTCTCTGCAAAATGTAAAATGACAGATGATCAAGACTGTTACTGCTAAGTTCTTGTCATAGCTTAAAAATCTTATTTTTTAAACAACAATGGTATTTTGGCATCATATTATTGTACACACAGTATTTCCGTGAATTTAGATTTATTTGTCTTTACACCGAAATTCCATAGTTTGTATTTTTGCAATTACAATTTTAATCTTACATTATATATGTGTAACGACTACAACATAAAATCAACTACAAGATCAAATCTGAAAATTAATTCCAATTGCGTCTAAATCTTTTTTTTTTCTTTTTTCTTCTTCATAATGATAGCCGTGTCACCAAAACTAAACTCACCACTTGTAGCAGAGCCAGATAGCCGGCCCCGACATTGTCAAAGTTGATTTTGACATTCTTCCAGCGGGCGCTGTCGTTGACTAAATTCAAGCAGTCAGACTTGTTGTTGACAACTTCGATGGGGAAGATCTCGTCTGTGGTGGTGTTGACGCAGTAATAATACTTCCCGGCAAATAGGTTAACGCCCATGATGCTGAAGATGAGCCAGAAGATGAGGCAGACCAACAGCACATTCATGATGGAGGGGATGGCCCCAAGCAGTGCATTCACCACAACCTGGAGGGTTGAAGCACACAAACAAATTCAGCACTCTACTCTCGGTCATGTGGAGGTCTTTGCTTCCAAAATAGAGATAATTTGATTTTAGATAAGTGGCCAATACAATAATCTAATCAGTTAACTTGCTTACATTTGATGCAGCTGGGAACTGGCTACAATTTTGAAAACAAGGTACGTGAGTGATCTTTTAAATGAATCATCTTCAAATAATACTCAAAGATGAATTTAACATGTAAAGTCTGCTTTCATAAAGCTCTAACACCCATACATGGCTACAACGCAAGTTTAAAAACATAAGAGTTGGAAAGAAGAAGGTGGAGAGGTTAAATTGCTAACGTTTGATAGGTAATAAAGCAGAACTTTATTTAGAAACTTCTAGAGGCCGGATGAAGTCCAAACATTTTGTTTGACTGTAAATGAAAAAAGACACATAACCGAGAAAAAAACAGTTCAAAGGCAACACACAATCATTGTGAGAGAACAGCTATTCGTAGGCATCCATTAAAACTATGGGAAGAGGCCATGCAGATAGAAAGTACAATGTTGAATTGTAAGGAAAATATACAAGACTTTATACGTGTAGTAAAAAACGTTCAAAGTATTAAACTGACATCAATCATTAACCAAGAGGACTCTGAGACTCCGAGAACAGAAATACGAGATATACTTTGGCATTTTCCTTTAACCCTCTGGGGTCTGAGATCACACTGACATGAACCCTTTGAGATTTGATTGAAATGTAAAGTGCATTTTAAATTAAATGTATTATTATTTATTATTATTAAACCCTTTCCCATTACATCACTCATTAAATAGAAGTTCTACATGCCAGTGTATCCATTTTCAGCACAACATCCTGTAAATTACTGTACAAACACACTGAATCCAAAAACATACTGGATTAGATCAGGTGTTTGGGATCAACCCGGTCTGATCTCAGGCTCTAGTGGGTTAGCATCTCTAAACCGACACTAATAAAATGTCTTTAGGCCAAAAACTGAGTGGTTTAATAGGCATAAATTAAGCATTAATAAGCATCTCTTTCATTTTATAATCTTATTTGGACCATTCAAATACGAACCATTGAAGCTTCTAATGTAAAAAAATTAAATGAATTAAAGCTAATCTCAGAAAATAAAAAAATAAAGTGTTTCCAACTTGCACCAAAACAATCATTATATGAATGTGAGTCTTTTCAGAGTGCTTCCCAGATGTTCTCACCCTCATGCCCTCAAACCGAGACAGGGCCCTCAGGGGCCGGAGGGCTCTCAGTGTCCTCAGTGATTTGATGGCGGTGAGCTCAGAGTAGCCCAGTGCATTAGCTACAAGACTGACCAGGGACACCTGAGTGAAGGTAATGACAGAGACAAGCACGGTTGAAAGGTGTAAAATGAAACAGATTCCTGAACATACTGCCAGCTCGAGCGTTTAAACCGAAAAGTTAATTAGTCATTAAGCATTTAAGCATTCATAGTAAGTATGGATATAATAACAAAACATGAAAGATGATTAAAAATTTAAGGCAGAACAACGTATCAAAGCTGAGTGTCAAATGAAAAGAAGTGAGAAAATGTCTTTATTACATTAAAGTGACGGTTTCCCAATGTGTGGAAATTAGCTGATGCTACTCTTCCTGTATATCAAAAACTACACTCAAGAAACCATTAGCTCAGAAACTGGGAAAAACAAGTTCCATCCACAGCTCAAGCTCACCTTGTGTCTATCTTTCTATCTACTACCTAATTAATGCACAAAGAGGAAAAAGACGGTCAAAGAAAGAGTCCAAGAAGAATCAATTATGGACATGTATACAACATGTTATTCTGTGAGCTTTCTGTAGAGAAATCAATGAAGTTTTAAAAATGTTGAATCATGCCTCCAGTTCAAACAGTCTTTCTGTAATGTAATATTGAATGCTTTATTTTCATAGCGGTGTTCCGATGAATATACGTACATCTACAATGAGAAAATCCAGCCAGCACCAGGCGTTGGTGAAGTACTTGACAAAACCATACGCCACCCACTTCAACAGCATCTCCAGGATGAAGATGTAAGTGAAGACTTTGTCTGCGTACTCCAGCACAGTTTTGATGGTCCTCCGCTGCTCGATGTAAATGTCCTCAAAAGCCTACACAGAAAAGACAAATAATAAAGTCTGCTGGAGGAAACAATGAGAGTTGAATTATTGGAAATGATCAAAGGAAATCAGGGGGATATGAGCTCTAGCCATGAAATCTTATGGACCACCTGAGAACAGGGCAGTACAAAGAAAGACAGTCACACCTCGTGGTTTCTTAAGGGTCCTCAGTTGACCTGACCCGTTTGTTTTTTAACAATACACCTGAGGGTGAGCTATGCTGAGCATTTTGAGAAAATTCCAACCTGGGAGGATAATTTTACTTCACAAACATACAAATAACATGGACTTACCAGCGCTCCACTGCTGAGTAGGATCATGAATATGATGAAGGATTCAAACCAGTTGTGCTCCACTATAATGAAACAGGTTTTCCTGAGTGTCCACCAGTTCTTAAAGTTGTCTCCTTCCTCATTGATTTGGCAGCACTGGAACCTGCTCACACAGCCTGTAGGCGCAGAGGAATTGTGGGTAGAGAGACATATAAAAAAAGGCTAAGGAGCGAGCCATATATGATCGTACCACCTTCTCGCAATGCTCTGCTTCACTATTCCATGATATGGTTTCCACTACCATTTTTCAAATTGTCTTTTTAAAAAAAAAATCAAAACACCATCTTTTGCAGAAAATCGGTTGGATATAAACTCATTTGGTCCACTCTTTTTGCTGCAATTACTGTCTTGGTGCAATGGGTTTGTCATATGTCTTGTTATTGTACGTCAGCCACAAACAAAGTTCCTTTCAAAGAAATTCAGCCGGTTTTAATGATAAATACTTATATATATCATATATATAAAGTATATATATATATATATATATATATATATATATATATATATATATATATATATATAAAATATAGGGTCCGAAGTCAAATTGCAATTTTTGTCCGAGCAATTATGTAAATCCTGAGAACTTGTTATGGCTGAGAAATGTATTACAACGCATGACTGATTAGCAAAATAGTGGTCATATCAGTTTTCTGTTTTGGACTAATTGCAGAGGTTAGACCAAATCGAAAAATATGCTAATCGTATTCAATGGTTACATTTTATGCTGCAATGCAAAATGGTGCCGTTAAAATTAGAAAACAACCCCTGCATGAAATTTGGACACACATACAACAGTTAAATACATTACCAATTATATCTGGTCCTCAATCTTCATGTGTTCAGTATCCCATACAGATTCAGAACTGCACTGGAGGAGTGTCAGGTCACTTAAACACCCAGACACTCTTTTAGACTACTTCTCTTTCTATCCTACTGAGCATTTGTATTGACTGTCACTCAGTAGTGAGTGGAACACCTTTCATCTCCCACCTTCTTCTGTCCCACTTTCCCACCACCCATCATATTCCCTTCACATCACCATCACATCCCTCTCACCCTGTGTGAAGCAGGCCTCTGGGTCCATGGATTCCTCTGGTTCCACTTCCACTGAATCTATCCCGTCTCCTGGGGGGCGAATATCGACTGTGCTCCCCTCGGATGAGCTCAGACGCTGGGGCTCTACATCGAGCTTCTGCATGGGTGAGGAGGAAGAATAGTATATGAAGTTACTAGGCAAAGCCCAAATCAACAGAGATCCATAGGTGTTTGGAGCCAACCTTCTGAGCTGGTTATCATTGTGATTCTACATTCACATGTATCCAAGTTCTAAAATCCCTTAATGTACCTTCAAGGCACTGGAATAGCTCACAGAGTTGGCCTCTTTAATTCATCGTCATTGTATTATCATCATCACATGCAGCATCGATCAAATGTACCTACAGGCTTTGACATCAGCTTTATCGGATGGCTCAAATCACATTATGTGGAAACACATAGCATTGGGAGGTTAGCATTACGGAAATGCACTGTGGGTACGTTTGATGTGACCTCAGAGTGAGGAGGAGTGCATGCAGTATTCCAGTGCATCAATCAATCCAAGCCTGAAATAGTATCAAGCAGAACATGTATTTCAGTATTTTCATGTCCACTGATAAATGACCCTGGATGAGCCTGTTTGTAATATATTCCCTTTCCTTTTCCAAATTTGGTTAGAATAGTAAGTTTCCCACCTTCAATCCGTCCACAGACATACTGTGGGACATTTTCCTCAGTGACATGAAAACACGTTATTTTCATTCCTTCAAAGCAGTGTGCGAAATTCTTCTGTTTGTATTGAAATAGACGGATAACCACATTAGCTTACCAGCAAAAACCAGTACTGTGCACTGTTTATAAGACATTGTGTGATCTGGCGTCTTTTATTCCCTTTTGTGAAACGTATTGGATTAGCCCATGCATAACCAGATAACATACAGGACGATTTTTATCGTTTTTCCGAGCAAAATGCAAAACACGTGTAAGGACAGGTGTTGCCACTCTTGTTACGCTCATGTTGTTTTGTCTTCTCTGCTAGATCTGAGAGTGAACCCTGGTGAGAACTGCTCTGAAACCCTAAGAAATTTTTGGTGTCATAAGCCTTCCTGTCTGTTTTTCTTTGGGCAAACATGCTGTTACGGCCTCAAGTCTGATCTGGCTGGCAGATGAAGTACAAGAACATGTCATCCTAGACAGTGCAGCAGCCCTGATTGCCGTGGGACGGAGCTAATACGGCATGGGAATGATGGAAGCATGCTGCTCACATGTGCATCATTTTCTGGAGGGGAGTTTCGGTCCAGTTTTTTTTTCTCTCCTTCATCAAGAGACTTGTCGCCTTCCCTGAATATGGATTATATGAGGCTCATCTTGACCTAATATGATTTTATTCAGATGCTTTTTGGCAAGTTTTGTATTTGTAGATAACTAGGAGGATAGTTGCAGTAAAAGGAAGGTGGAAAACACAGGCCAACTCATATCGAAAAAGGAAAAAAATTGAATGGAGATTACATTGAAATTTAGACTCAATATTCATTGTATTTTGGGCATTTCTTTGATTATACATTTGAGGAGGATTAAGAAATACCTTAATTTAATGCATCTTCATAAAAATGTCTAATTTGAAATTAATAGCCATTTGTTATCAGTTTTGCCACCTTGCAAACATCAGTATTGATTGACTTATGCCTTAAAATTATCTCCTTGGAATTAATTCTGTGAATAAACTTTCATCATTCCATCATTATTTGAGTATACCAGAAAACAACAAAAATACAATTATTTTATAAGTGTAAGAAGGCATGAATCAAGAACAAGACAAATGAATTTTGTCCATCTACAGCAAAATTCATTTCTTCATTCCATCTTTGTTTTCTTCTTCAATCTCCTCCACCTCTTTTCTTCCCTCATTCGCAAGCTCGAGGTGTTGGATGCCAATCAAGTCCCAAAACCAAGCATTGAAATCAAAAGAAAAGATCATGTTCGATGATTTTCCACTAATGGAAGAAGGTGGTGTTGCTCATTCCTAATAGTTTGTCATTGCAATACACCCTGATGCTTGCAGATAAATTATGAAAGGGGGAAGGGATTAATGGGAAAACTCAAAAGATTACAGCATTGAGTGCGCTGCTGTATTGGGGAGGAGTGTGGTTGGGACGGAGAGCAGACCAGGCAAAGAAAGAAAATGAGCAATCCATTGAAAATATGAAAAAAAATATGCTTGTTTGTCTGTAAATGGCATAGGCAGTCCTCATGGTTATGGTACAATAAAGTGGTCTTACAATTCTCTTCTCACTGAAAACCTTGAGAGTGCCTGTGAAACAGCTGCAATAACAAACGGGGGTTAAACAGAGTAAGTCAAACACAACACAAGCCTGCATTCAGTGAAACACAATCGGAGAACACCTTAGCTACGGAGAGCAACGATTCAGATTTCTCTGATATTACATCCCTTAAAAAATGAAAAAGAATGCCGTTTTTATACTAGCAATGACACTTGACACTTATTTCACAAAATCAGAGACATGATATGCCACATTCTCATTGTGTAACCCTAAATGCCGAACCTATTCTAATTTGACCTCTGACACAGAAGGAAATAGCGCCATCTTTCAAGATGTGCTCAACGATCACTTTTCACCAACCCCGAGCTACCGGGTGCTAACATCAGCAGTGATGTGACACGTTCCATATTGGCTCGGTCCAGATAAGGAGCATGTGGTGCCATTCTTAAAATAGTCTCCTGGGCTGTTTTGAATCACAGGTTATTGGCACCACACCCTGAGTGGAAGGTTGACATCATCAGGGAGCAAAACTGAACAGCGAACCTGCCCTTTTTTCAGTTAAAACTGAGTTATAAAATGTATGACTTCCTTACAATTTATCTCACAAATGTGAATTATTAAAATAATCGGTTGAGCATTTGCGATCAATCCAAAACAACTGAACTTCAGTTCAGAATTGAAGAAGTCTCATGGATTAAAGGTGAATCATCATCAAGCTGAAACACAAGTCCAGTTCCTTTGGATTCAACCCACATGGATGTCCATGACCTGGATGAGTGAGAATCTACACAGGTTGGGCATTTGTTTCAGATCCTGATGCTGATGATGTATTTTGTTACATGTTAAGTCTGAAATACACAAAGCAGTGTTGAATCACCTCTTTTCATTTAGAAAGAATGAATGTGTTTTATTAATTACTTACACACATGTTCATTGCTTCCCCTGTACTGTATTTGCAGGAAAATCAACCATTTAACACTACACACACTGACACATACACCCTAAAGAAGCAATCTAAACAGTGAACCTGCGACACACTTTAGATCAAAGGAAATATTCAAGTCTTTTTCTTTTGGGCCTGGGTTTAACTCCAGAGGGTTTCCACAGCATGAAAGATGTACAGACGAGTCAGTTATTTGATTATTTTCTGCTTGATGAGAAAAAGCCTTTCTGATGTATCAGTTGTTGGTATCAGTATTTGTGTTGGGTGTTTAATCATCGTTATCAAATAAAAATGTCATGTGATTCAAGATATTTCCCACAAACTGACTGGGAAACTGTCAGTGATGGAATAAAAGATGGTCATCTTACCTCTTTGCTGCCCTCCACATCCGAAGAGTCGCTGCTGAAATCTTCTGTGTTCAGGTTCTCGAAGTCTGACTCGCCCACAGCGATAGGTACCGTGACTGTGAGACTGGGGTTATGAATAAATGACATGTAGTCACATTCTTCCAATGGGTACTTCTCTGTAGTATCCACAACAACCACCAGGCCTCCTCCTGGCCGACCATTGCCCTCTGTCATGTACACCCCAATGGGGTCTTTGGTGATCTCCACTGAAGTGTGGTTGGAGATACAGTTGCCCTTGCCATTGCTGTGCAGTTCATCGAGGGGTTTGATCTCTTCAGCCAAACCAGAGCCTTTACCGCCCCCACCGATGCAGAGGCTCTGGAAGAAACGCCGCACCGTGGTTTTTATAAATGCAATACCCCGCTGGATACGACCCACAGCAATCTGCAGGTTGTTCATCTCACTGTCATCGTCAGTTGCTGCCAGGTTGTCAGCGCTGAATGAGCTCAGGAGGAGAGCTAGGAATAGGTTTAGAACCTAGAAAGAGGTGTACATCAAGCAGGGATAGTGAATCCAACTTAACCTTACTACTTGTAAACACACTTTGTAAACATCTGTCCCTGGAAGATGTGACTTCATTACTTATCCAACAATATTTAAAGTCCTAATTAATTGAATTCAAACTATAGCCAAAATCATTAAAGTGCTCTCCAAATGATAGAATGAAAGTTTAGAGTAAAAGCCACATACCACCAGGTTTCCAATGACCATGACCATCATGAAGACAATCAGGCACATGCTCTGTCCTGCGACCTCCATGCAGTCCCACATGGTCTCGATCCACTCTCCACAAAGCACACGGAACACGATGAGGAAGGAATGGAAGAAATCGTGCATGTGCCAGCGAGGCAGCTGACACTCATCCGATATCTTACATACACACTCCTTGTAGCTTTTGCCAAACAGCTGCATACCCACCACGGCGAAGATGAAGACGATGATGGCCAGCACCAGAGTCAAGTTCCCCAGAGCACCCACTGAGTTACCAATGATCTTGATTAGCATGTTCAATGTGGGCCATGACTTGGCCAACTTGAAGACCCTCAGCTGTTACGAAAGAAAATAAGAGTGTGTGACTCTCTGGAGTGAGGTAAAAATGCAAACACTAGTGAAAGACTCTCATTTATGTATGAAGGAATTTAGGATATGCACTTATTCACTTTATGTAAGTTGAGCCAGGACATGGTTAACCTAACCTAGCATTTGGCTGTCCTAGGGCAAAAATATTTCATAAAAGGTAGGGAAAAAAAGTATTGATTATCTCGTTACTATGGTACCTGCTAGTTTCCTCGAGGCTGACGTGTTAGAATCAATACATATGGAGCTTTAACCTCATAAAACAACGAGGTCTACATTTTTATTAGACATGAAAGTGGATCGAACATAGCCAACTCACAGCTAAAACAACATTTTTCCTTCATGTAACTTAATTGTTTTAAAAGCATTTGCTGGAAAGTCAACCACATAACACTGAAAAAAAATCTATAACACAGTGTAATCTTTTATCAGCTTCTCAAAGACTTATTTCTGTATGAGAATACAAATACGAATGTTTTCAATTGTACATAGCCCCGGAAGATGCTTAAGAAAGAAAATAGTATGAATGTAAAAGTAATAAAAGATGATTTGCTGTTAATCTATAAGCTTCTCTTGATAAACAAAGCCGTATACATAACATGTAATGGAATGAAGAGATATTACAAAGTTTTATTACTATTACAAAGTTACATTACTTAAAAAATATCATACAATTGGTCTAAGAAACACTCCGCGAGCATACATTAATTTCATCAACTCAGAACACATACACGATGCCGACGTACCTTCCTTGCACTGTGATCCTTAACAATAAGAGCACTTAAAATACATTTCTCACCAACAAGAAACGTAAGCTTGTCCTTATACCATAAACAGAAAACATAGGTAACAGAATCAAATTCCGATAGCTTTTTTTTTTAGTACATATGGGATCATCATCAGCAGGAATTATTTGCTGCACATATTGAAAGACAACAGGCGGCAGCTACACTAGTGGTTTTCAAAGAATAGGCCTGCTTTTGTAAAGCTGAATTTATCTTGTGCACACAAGATAATGTATTTTTTCTCTCAAGGGACTTCAGGGGCTCCGTACAATTGCAATGAGTAAAAGCAGGCTGACTGTGGTCACAAAGAAACCAGAAGCCCAGCAACGACCACATAGACTAATCATGTGAACCAAAACACACAAGGTTGACATTTCACGCTATTCATAAGGCTCTGATTACATCAATACCTCATTAATAACATGTGTGTTATCTAGAGTCACGCCATTGGGGCCTGACTCTAGATGGGAGACTACAACTCAACTTTTCTAATCAAAACAGCAAATATATCATGTAATTCAGCTTTTCTAATACGACAAGACTTTGCCAGAGCTCTTACCAATCTGAAGGACCTGAGCACAGACAGGCCCTCTACACTGGACAAGCCGAGCTCCATCAGACTCAGACTAACAATGACACCATCAAAAATATTCCAACCCTCCTGGAAGTAGTAGTAGGGATCCAGGGCGATGATTTTGACACACATCTCAGCTGTGAAAATGCCTGTGAACACCTAGAGACAAAGGGCCACAATTCTATTTTAAAATCTAACTCTGCATAATTACACATCTATTTATTTGTTTCAAATCCATGTAGATTTCCTGGGTTTGTTCTGTAGACAATAAAATATAGGTCAATACTTGCCTGGTTGCCAACTGAGAGGACGTTGTTGAACTCTTTAGTCATGGGGTAATGCTCCATTGCCATGAAAAGGGTGTTGAGAACGATACAAATTGTAATGGTCAGATCCACAAATGGGTCCATGGCCACCATATTGACTATCTTCTTGATTTTTAACCATGCAGGGCAACAATCCCAGATCAGACAGGTGTTGGCGAATCTATACCAACAGGGTGGACATTTCTGTCTCGACTCTTCAAGCTCTAGAAAAGAAAAAGGGAAAAAGGCCATATTTCCAAATTGTGTATGCTCTCCAACTAGTACTTTCTAAATTTAAAAAGCCATAATGTTAAGGTTAATACAAGATGAAAAACAATAGAAAAAAAAAAAAAACATAAATAATGTCAAATTACCTTCCATGGTGTTGGTGAGGATACTGGCCACACTCATGGCTCTCGGCCTACCTCCTGGTTCATCTAAATAATCCATGGACGGCCCTTGAAACCCGGACCGCCGTTTCTTAAGCTCGGTATCTGTAGTTGTACCCTGTGAAAAAATACATCATACTATATAACAAATAATTTTCTATGAATCGATAATTGACCAACACCAATAGTGAAACTATCCTCTTAACAAATTCTTTGATAATCAAACGAATCTGTGCCACAGAGTTAAAGTAAGTTGAATTATAGCGACTACTCTGTAATTATATCTATTGCAATGAAAAGCCTCGTCCAGTACTGTATACGGTCAGTCCTGCACCTACATCCACGGTCTATAAGTCATCTCACCAATTCAAAGCACCAACACCCTCTTTCTAAACATATGACAACAACCTCTGACACCCAAGTGTAAGCTATTCAACAACGGGTCAATGGGAAGGCAGAATCCAACATTAATTATGTCCTGGCGTAAAGCAAACTATAAAGATTTCTTCATTAATTTATTTTTTAGTATTTTAAATGTTTTGAAGCACACTTCAGTGTATGAAAAATTTAACTTTTTTAAAATTTAAAAAAACACTCTGAATGTGCGTCAGAGTTTTTGGGAAGACAACAAGTATGAGTGTGTAGAGGAACACAGAATCTGGATTATTATTATAGGTTATGTTTTGTTTGCTTGTCTTTTACATGGATTACACAAAAAATGCATGAGGGATCTTAATTCAAACTTGGTACAAGCATTGGCATGTGCCAGCCAAAGAACTAACCCTCAAATATCAGATCCGAACAAATGGATAGATCATGGAATTTTTTCTTCACTTTCTTTAATATTGGGTTTTACCGGGTGCCCGTCTGATTAACATTAGATTCTGACTGATCCTGTCGGTGTGTCGGGAGAATTAAATAATTCATGAAGTGAAGCTTCTGTTCGTTATGTTTACATGACACAGCATCTCTAATGGGGAGACGCACTAATGGTCTCTGCGGCTGGAGGTTCACTACAAGCAATATAATTAATATTTCCTCATTAAAGATGCATCATTTCAACCATCAGCATCCCATCTACTATTAATCAGGATGATAACTGCCCGCAATACCCGGAGATTTATTGGATTTTATGATGTCTAGAATGTCCAAATAGGCAAAACAGTTAATATTCATTTTGTATAAATGATCTAAGTATATTAGAACAAACTCATGCTGGTGATACAGTAGGTTTTATACATCCAAAGAACTTCTATAAGATGTATAAACATTTGGAACCTTAGAGAGGCTAGAGAGGTAGGAAAGAATTGAAGTGAATTTTTGATTTTTGGTCTTTCATAAAAAAGAATGTTACCATTAGGACAATTTGGAATTGGACAATTTGATATAAGGCATACGTGAAAGCAAAATTTTGGTCCGTTGGTGACCGAGGATTTTGAGAACAAAGGAAATTAAGTCATTATAACTCCAGGGTAGAATTGAGAGCAGGTCAATTTGGGAAAATGAAACAAGCACTTAAGTCACCTCAGGCAGCAGGAGACCTACAGGGGAGGTTGTTTCTGAAGTTCCACCAACCAGCGACACCACACCGTTGCAGTCGACAGCACAGTGCATCTTGCCGTTGGCAGGCAGCATGATCCGTGGTGCCCCGAGGCTGGTCTGACTGACAGCACTGCAGCGACGCTCGAAGCGACGTGGCAGAAACAGGGAGCCCCGACGACTGTCGCTCTCCTCAAAGGTGCTATGCTCGTCATCAGCGAAGTCGTTCTCAGAGCCCATGTCACGCGCCCGGCCACGAAAACTGAACAGACTGGCACGGCTGTTCCTCCGAGGTGAGAAGAGGGATCCACGGATACTAAGCAGCGACTGATAGACAGAGAGAAAATAACAGGGGAATATGGAGTTAGAAGATGGAGAGATGCAAGGCCTTGGAATACTTGGGAAAAACAGGGGATAGAGGGGAGAGTCCTGAACAGATGTAATGTTAACAAAGGAATGAGACAACAGGGGGAGGAACTAGATAATGAACAACAGAAGAGAAAGAGACGATAATGGCTTGAAAATACAATATAGTCAGCCAATATGCAGCTGCAAAACTAATCCATTTTTTATCTCAACAATCTTTTGTTCAGAAACCTCATGTTTGTTTAATGTTGTAAAAACCACAAGGATTATTCTGTATGAAACATTTGAGCCAGTTTAGCCTACTGCTTTTGTATTTATGCCAAGCTTAGCTATGCTGAGCTAACTGGCTAAGGGCTCTAGCCTGATATGGGAGTGGTGATGTTTGTTTAATTTTTCCCCTAAAATGCATACATGCTGTACAACAAGGTGCCATGAGGGCGCTGTTTAAGAAAGATTTACTCTTGTCTTTTATATTTAGATAGTTATCTTTTTACTAAACGATTTTTGAAACTCTTATCAATAGTTTGTCGTGATTTATGTATGTGTATTGTCACATAACAATCACTGACAAATCTAATGTCTTGGGAGAGTCTTCACCTGGTTGGGTGAGGAGCATCTGTTCTCATAAGAAAGTCTGTTTGCATCAATGGAGAAGCGGAAGCTGGATCTCTTGATGCTGTCCTCAGACTCAGACTTGTGGAACTTGTCTCGGGTCCCCCTCTCCTCCTCCTCTTCCCTCTGCTTCCTCTTCTTCCGCCTGTTGCGTCGTTCCTTGGCACTTTTGGAGCTGAGCTTAGACGTCCCTGAGGAGGACTCAAAGGTGGGGCCACCTCTCCCACTGTAGTCTCCGCTCTCTGTGGCGGCTGCCGCAGCAACCTGCCAGCCAATCAGAGCAAAAACACAGTTGTCATGGCGACCCCGTGCCTGTCTCAAAAGCTCTTGCAGACTGGAGTGGAGGAGAAAGCCTGGCAGCTGAGAGCTACGGCAGCAGAATGAAGAGCCAAATAAGCCTCAGACCTCTTCAAAAAATGGATGCCTGAATGATTTTATGCAAAAGCCCAAAAATTCCCAGACTAAGAAGTGTATAGAAACTTTTTTAGAGATAGTCAAATCTCCTACTTTAGAAGGTTCATATTTATTCCATACTTCTGGCATATCGCCATAATTATCAGAATAATTTAGAATTCAAAGAAAACATTTTGATTTTCATTCTTAATTTTCATACCCCAGACTCATCGCTCTTTGAGAAATATCCAACAAAAAACACTGGACTATGAGGATTTATGTGTCATGGCAGCAACAACATAAGCAATCTGAAGGTGCACTATCCTGATAAGATTGTGTTGAACCTGAGCAAAATAGCTGCTGAAGGAGAAACATAACTTAAGGCAGCAATATAAAAGACAAACTATCTGACTTTTGACCACTGATGAGGAGAGAAGAGGGTTGTCATGTGGTATTGCTATGTACGAATCGCAAAAAATAAAAGGACATATCATTTATTTATTATAGGGGTTGGATAATTTATTATCCCCGCTCCCTATTTTAATGAGGATGTAAAGAAAAATGAAGGCTATATAAAACAGTCTTGAACATGTCAGTGTTGTGGTAAGCTTTCATTCATTCCACTGCCACCTCTAATGTCTATCAAGCTGTTTCATCTTATTGTTTTAACTGGCAACTACTGCAATTGTTTATTTGAGGCTAAATATTTCATCATTGCCCTCTGCTTTAACTCATTATACACTTAGCTCTGTCGCATTTATTGATTATATTTAGTCATTTCATTCATCCATTTTTAAAGGATGAACTATTTGTGCTTGTGTCTTTAGATAGGTTTTATATGGTGTTGCACTACAACTCACTTAGGTTGGTGGGACTGTGTTCTACCGTTGCTGGTTTCTAAACAACAAATCTAAATGGATATCAGTGTCACATAAACGTGTAATCCTATTTGAATATTAATTTCCCTTTAGAAATATACAAATCTAAACTTAGGTGTATATTTATAATATAATATAATATAGCTTTTGAATTAGTTGACGTACTCCACATATTATCCCGAGGCAATTGCAGAGGAATTTGATAGGTTAAAAACTGAAGAAACTTAAGAAAACGGAGGACACATAGACAAAAATTGCCTATGCCAGCCACAAAGTCATAGTTTGTCTTCTTCTAACTTTATTATGTTCGCATAATCTTATGTGGATAACATAATGATTATCAAACCAGCAGATAGAACTCAATGTATTTCCTTTATATAGCAATTCACATGCACTCCATTTCAATCTCTATTTTTCTTTTATGGGTCAATAACTCCTGAGGGGCAGCAGAGGTGTGTCACTCTGTCAGGACAATAAATCTCCCAGTTTCCCAGGACATTGCTGCTTTTGGCAGCTGGTCAAAGATCTTAAGCCCAAGAGTCAACACAGCCTCTTCCATTCACAACCCTATTGTTCCCTATACCCAGAGATTCTAACAGCCACTCATCTGAAATGGTCAAGCTATGATCAACATTTCATAGGAACGCATGAACAGAATTGACACATTTCGAGTAATTGATACATTAGCATTCATCGCAATTTTGAAATGAATTTTCAAAAGAATAAGACAAATGTCCTGCCTGTGCCTCCTCCTGCTGTCTCTTCAGCTGCTCCAGCATTGCCTGGAACTCCTCCTCCTTCTGCTGAGCCTCCTCGATGGTCGCCTGGTTTTGCTCGTCATACGCCATGGCCACCACGGCCAATATCAGGTTGACAAGGTAGAAGGAGCCCAGGAAGATCACCAGAACGAAGAAGATCATGTAGGGTTTGCCTGCTGCACGCAAGGTCTGATGGATGCAGGGCAGTAGAAACGAGGTTATGGTCAGGACCTTGCTAGAAAATAAAGCTAATAGAGGGATGCATGATTTAACTTGTCCTATCTATTCTTTGCAGTTGAGGTAAACAATAATTAGTTTCCTGCTGTGGTTGCCACTTCCAAATTTGGTGACTTTTCAAATGTCAAGTTGTAATATTGTACGGCTGCATGTGAAAATGACTGTACATGTTTGCTCAGATATTTGGTGAGTGTATGATGGGCAAATGTTTCATGTCTTTCCTGTTTTGCATCTTTAAAGCAAAAACCCAAAACGCAACACATGGAGTAATGAATTCAAGCTATTCCAGGTGGAAACCTGAAGCCGCAGAGCTATATTCACACATAAAACACATGACACGCTCCATTCTCCTCATTCATCATCAAGCACAGCCTCCATAGAAACATATTCAGTGGAGATCATCCTGCAGAGGTCCACCAACCTGCTGGTAGAGGTTCTCCCAGTAGTCTTGGGTCATGAGTCGGAACAGGGAGAGGAATGCCCAGCTGAAGGTGTCAAAGCTGGTGTAACCATAATCCGGATTACGACCAGCTTTGACACATATAAAGCCCTCCGGACAGAGCCTATCAGAACACACGATGTTATGAATAAGAGGTACATAATGCAGCAATAAAAATTTGAGGAATCCATAAAAAGTCATTAAGTCATTAAGTTATTACTGTAAGACTCATAGATATATTTCTTAGTAGCACTTTTTTCCAAGAGGGGAAAATATATATATATATATATAGCACTGACTATATATGCTGTCATGATGACGACTCACCCTGACAGCCTACACTACACAGTAATTTTTGATTCGAGCATCTATTATAAATCTCGATAAATCAGACTTGGTAACTGAAATAAACACGGAAACACTCACTAAAACAATTGATTCATTTAATTTTTAATATCACAACAGATATAAACCTTTCCAGAGCAGTTCTCTTAATTCTTAATTTGATAGCAATGGTCTTTCAGATCCTGATGTATCCAGAAGTACTCAAAAGTTAACAACCAAAGGGTTGTTCTTAACACAATTATATATATATATATATATATATATATATATATATATATATATATATATATATATAGCCTGATCCGCTCCACTGACTAAAGTGCTGCTCAGCTCGAATGAGGGAAAAAAAGGCAATATAAACTAAACTGACATATTTCACATAATTCCTGCTATGTGTTCAATTGTTCAAAAGAAAATACTATGAATAAATTATGTAAATAGTTATACTGTCTTGCGAAGGAAACAAAAACAAATGAAACATTTTTGAGATTGTCTGATGTAGGTATCTGCATACATGCATACGTACACACAAAAGTTATACTCTGGACAGCCAGTCCACATTCAGTAATAACACAAGTTGATTATTTTTATCTAAAACGAGAAAAATGTTTAAAAACCCAAATATACTAAATACACCTGACTTACATGTTTTAAGTGTTAGTTACGTTTCATTAAAACATTTTTGAATGGTTTCTGAGCTATAATTTGGAAAACGAATATTGACAAAAATAAACTTTTTTTCATTTTATTGTATTAACAGCCACCTGATATCGTCTTCTTCGATTTGCAGGACACCCAAAAGACTCTTTACAATCCAGTGTATTGGTGTATTTGATGACCTTCTTGTATCATATTGGTTTGTGGTATGGTATTGTGAGATCATCTCGTCCTGAGAGGCAGACATGCATGAACGTGGTATGACGTAGGCCGTCCTTGATTAGGACTAAAGATCATTTGATTTGTCTCACAGACATGTGTTGATAACTGTGTCCCTATCTACAGTTTGGATATGTGACACGCCTGTTACTAATCAGGATTTTAAGTGAAAAAGTTTGAAAATGCAAGAATTTTCAATGAAAATGAGTTTCAGAGCAGACCAAACCAATTGACATGAAATGCACTCATAGTTAACCGTCACTCTACATTCAACACTACTTGTGTACGTTCAGCTTCGTTTTGCCTGTAATCGGTCATATAAATAAAACATGTCAAGCCTTACCCGGCACCACTGCCATTCCCACAGAGCAGAGCATCCCTACGGCCAGGGAGGTAATAGTAGTTTCCTAAAGGAGAGGGATGACAGAGGAACCATCAGTCAAAGAAACATCATACAAGTGAAGCAGTAGTATGAAGTAACGTTAAAAGCTTTTTTTAATGTTTATCTTAAAGTATTGTGTTTAAATATATATTGGAGAGCCTCGAAGACAGAGAGAACAGATTGATTTGTTCTTTCCTTTTAACACCAATCGCCATTAGTCATCTGTTGGGTGACTGTGGAAACAATCAAGCCACTCAATATTCTTCAAACACTTAACACTCAGAAAATCCAAATCACATAATTTCTAGGGGCAAATGTCCTGAAGGGTGAAACCAAGATGCCAGTATTCTTTTCATCTCCCCCTGCCGTCAGGTTATTATGTAGCAGGTGCAGGACTCTACAATATCGTGCTGGTGGCTAGTGACTCACCCTCCTCTAGCACTTCAGGCGGCTCATGTCACACAGATGGGTTATGGTAGAATGATGGAGGGTAGTAAGGGGGTGAAAGTAAAGGGTTTTGTTGTTGTGGTGATTATCTGCCACATTTGCTGCATTCTCCCACTTGCCCTTGTTAGAGAGCATACCCCAGCTCGCAGCCACTGCTGTCATTCCTTATAACTGCAAGAGGATAGTGTGTCTGACGTCCCCCACACAACCACAATCACAACCACCACCCTGACCCTTCTCTGCATATGAAGTTGCAACAATCTGAGTCAGGCCGTCTGGGTGGGACGTTGACTTGACCCCAGTTAACCCCTATATGTGCCTGGCAGACATGCAGCAACACCTTCACACACTGCCACACTTGGCTTACTATCATCGCTCATGTACTCCGTCCAGTTGAAGTTCCCTGTGGCATTCTGCAAAAAAGTGGTGTTGATGTCCAGCAGGGTGTAGTTGAAAAACAGTGTGTCTTCAACGGTGATGTTAGTACTATTGGTGGTATTGCTGCTGATTGGCAGACGCACACACTTCTGCCTCAGGTTGCCCATAAAGAGTTGTAAGCCGATAAGAGCGAAGACACTGAGACAGAACACTGTGAGGATCATGACATCCGACAACTTTTTTACTGACTGGATCAGTGCACCGACAATGGTCTTCAAGCCTAGGCAAGAGAGGGGGCAGGGAGTTGGAGGGGCACAATGCAGAGTGATTAGTGCCGATCAATAACATAGACATGCTCGTTTATAGAAGAAGCTTTAGTTGGAAGCAGTCAGGGGGATCTGTAGTTGAGGTTCCTTTATAATCTATTTAGTGTCATACAGGAACCAAGCTGACGCAGATCGATGGTAAACATACATTAACCACTATAGAATACAAATTGCAATAGAATGGTCTTTTTATTTCTATTTCTAAATATCTTAATAGGGCGTTGCTGTCATCATTTAGACAGAGCGCCACTAACAGTAACCGAGCTATTTTTAGTGTGTCACAAGTACCAGAGAATGATGCTAAGTAATGTGCAATGAGGATGTATCCAAGCGCACATGTTGCTTTTATCCATATCAGCAGAGTGACATGCACAAGATAGTTGAGTGAAGGTCATCCTCTGAATCAGTCCCATGACAAGATTATGAGGAAATGCAACCCACACTACCTAAAAAAAGAAAAGTTTGACATTTTTGGAAATACTTGTAGTAGCTTTGTTATGAGAGTTAGGTAAAAAGATCTATACTACTATACAATATTACTATAACATAATACTAATGTTCCAACTTTCCATGACTGACCTACACTAGTTTGAATTTCTGGAGACAATAAGATAACATACAAATTCATACACGAGAAACTGCAATTCTGTTAGTGAATACTCGAGGTAGATGAAGGTTTCAAGCTGCATATTTAGCTAGAGAGTGTTAATTAATCCTCTCAAATAAATTAACATTTAGAACAATAAGACCACTGAAGCTTATTTCCAAAAATATAAAATCATTTCTTTAATGCAGTGGTGCCGCAACAGAATCAGACCTAGTTTTTGGATTTCTATTTTCATACAATACAATTAATGATCAGAAACACAACTCTTCTCCCACCTTTGCACCATGAACACTTTGCTCAACATGTTAAAGGTAAGAGCTAGTACAATAAATAAAAACTGTGCTATAAGAGTCTCTACTTGGCTTTTAACTGCAACAAACGTAGAGCCCAGAATGTTTGAACTTAGTCATTGAATAAGATGACCCTCTTTATGTAGTCCTAGGCAGTTTACATGTGATTATGTATTTTGTGACGAAAGTGTGAGTGTTTAGAATATCCAACCACCACTCACCATTTCACAATAACTTCAGAAACACACAACATTGAACAAGACATGCAAAGGAAAACAAGGTAAGGAGGAACCCTGCACACACAAGTGCTTTGCCACCAGAAAATCGGCTTTTGCAATGTCTCATGCAAAAAGGACAAAAACAAATAGTGCACAAAATCTACTTGTATGTCTCCCAAGGCAAGAATAGATTTCAACCAAAAAGAATTCTGCCTTAAAGGATGTATCCAAAAGCTAGGAATGCTGTCAATCTGAGTCGATTGGAGCCAGATTCCAGCTTTTATTCGCCTTGAGACAAAGGCAACATGAGAGACGGTTGCGGTAGCCTTCAGGCTAAGCTACAGTGAGATGAGCTGAGAGGGTGAAAGGGTGCCTGAATGTTAGCGAAACGCCAGTTATTCGTTAGCATTTCATTAACCCTACTGGCCTTGATGGCTCGCTCACCTGGGATGACTGATATAGTTTTCAGGGCTCGCAGAACCCTGAAGGTTCGCAGTGCTGAGACATTGCCCAGGTCCACAAACTCTGTGACATATCTGTAAGGGAAGGTAGGGGGAGGAGGAGGAATGGAAGGATGGGAGTTGGGTAAAGGGACATTTTGGGAAAGATGTGGGAGACAAACACACAAACACACACACACACACACATACAAAAACCAGGCACCCACACACATAACGTGACAAGGCAAAGGGAGGGTTATGGGAGGGAGAGGTAAGAGGAGGGAACGGCAAACGGTCACGCACAGAGGACAAATGGCAGGAGTGCTGGCAGCAGGCAGGCAGCCTTACCTGGTATTACTGAGATAGTTTTCAAAGCTCGCAATACTCTGAATGTGCGCAGAGCTGAAACATTGCCTAGGTTTACAAACTCTGTTATATACCTGCAGGATTAAACGCACAGTTATGACACAGCATTACACAAAATGCAAAACGTCTGATAGATAAAGCCGCGGGACAGCATTACGAATTACTGAAATCTGTCAGACAAAACAAGATTACACTCTTACTATATTCACATTTACTGTGTAACCTCAAACTGCCTTCTTTATTTGTTTGTTTTCAGTCAAGGTAGGTGAAGTAATTGAAGCGTGGAACAAATATGGAACAAAATTCTCCATGCTTTGGGGGCTCACATCCATTATAACAGAGTAGATTTGAGATATATAGTCGTGCTTTCAAGACACACACAGCTAGGCTGCAGATTACCTTCCCCTCTCCATCCTCTATGTTCTTCCCCTCACAGTCAGCAGGACTTAATAGGCTGCTGGGCTGATTAACTTTAAAATAATTTCACCTCTTAATGTACACCCGATCATGTTAAGCTAATTTTAACACTTGCTTTTCAGAATACTTACGCCATGAGGATAACACTGAAATCCAGCCAGTTCCATGGGTCCCGCAGGAAGGTGAACTTGCCAACACAGAAGCCCCTGGCCAGGATCTTGATGAAGGACTCAAAGGTATAAATCCCTGTGAATGTGTACCTGGTGTAAAAGGCAAGGAAGAAGTTTAGCCATTTTTATTCAAGTGAATACCTTATGTAAAGTTAAAACTATCCCGATTTTTTTGTTGTGCTTAAGTAATTTTCTAGACTCAGTCAGATTTTTCCAGGTCTCCTCTGAATATCAAATATTGATAAGATATTATTTATCTATGCTCTAGGAGCAGCTATTTGAAATCAAGTTTCAGATACTCTAAGTTTAGTTTTATAAAATGCCTCCCAAAATAAATTATAGATGGAAAATTAATTTTGCCAAATTTCCACCATGAAAAGTAATGCTGTGCAACAACCACTGATTTCAGTGTGTCTAATCTCTAACTCTTTACGCTGATTGTAGATTAAGATATGTCTCTGAAGAGAACTGGTAGGATTTTTGAATCAAACTACAGCGAAATATCCATTTGGCTCTAAAACTTAATCAGAGTGTGTCAATGGAAAACCAAAAGAAATTCCTTGTTTTACACATTGAAATGAGAAGACAGAAACTTACTCTACATTCTTGGCCCAATCTGCGGGGTTACTGAGGGTCATGAAAGCACAGTTGGTCAGGATGGTGAACATGATCAAGATGCTGAACATCGTGGAGAAAAAGTCAAGGAACACAATGAAAATGTTGTTTTTGAGAAGTAATTCCGGTATTAAATCTGATCTGAAAATCTGAATCCTAATTCTATCTGGCACACTGCAACCAAACTTGACAGAAACAGTCAGAACTAGAGGTGCAACGGATCTCAAAACTGACGGATCAGATTGGATCGTCGTTTTTGAATAATGGAATCATGGATAATTTCTCTTATCAACTAAAGAAAAGAAAAAAAAAGACAATTTCCATTTATTACTTCGAGAAATCCCCGAAACAATTTAATCATGAAATATGTTGTGCACACATGCTAAAATGAAGACTACCTGCAATATATTTAAATAAATGAGGCCTAAAGTCTTAATCGTCGGGATTCCTTTTAAATGAAAATGCAGTACGAGGCATGCATGACTCATTCAATCTCCCCATATTATTAGACCTTTTGTGTTCAGCAGAGTATGACAGCCTCATGTCTGCAGCAATAACCATCCTCATAGGTTTGGTAAAAGCTTTCAGCCCACTCTCATTCTGAAGCCGTTATTGTGTCTTTGCTCCTGGTCTGAACACACCAGGGCGATGTCACTTTAAATGTGTG
Source organism: Lophius americanus (assembly GCA_037951165.1). NCBI lineage: Eukaryota > Metazoa > Chordata > Actinopteri > Lophiiformes > Lophiidae > Lophius > Lophius americanus. The sequence goes on along the minus strand of JBBDHG010000076.1, from coordinate 4,944,217 downwards.
CATTTATGATGTTTATCAGTTGGATTCTATGTTCTACATACCATATCAGGACATAACAACCCTTCCTCTGTCATCAATGCATTTTACAGGAAGGCAAACATACTCTCATACTTATGTGATGCAGTAGATTTTTCAAGCTCCTCCCATATCCACCAGTGACTGTTAACTACTGCAACTCTTCACAGAGATTTAGACAATTATTACTTTAAAAGAAAAAGATACTGTACAACGGTTTTCACACCATTATAGGTAAACTTTGTGATCCACTGATCCATGGGGGGCGGATCCAAACCGATAAGGGATCAACCGTGATCCGTTGTACCACTAGTCAGAGCTAACATTTACATACATAATTGCCATCGTTATTATCAAATCTCTCGCTAATCCATAATCTAAAATGTATTCAACTACACAGAAAAAGTATAGCCGGATTTATGTCATAGCAATTATATACCCATCATGGCATATAGTCTCCAAATGAGCAGATTTAAATCCCTCTTTTGTCTGAAAAGCCTTTAATCCAAGCCAAACTCTGTCTGTAGCAAACTCTGAAAGGATATGAGTGTACTAAAACTCTGATAGCTATCCTCCTAAGAGGGTTGAAGGGGTTTAAGATGTACAAGGAAGGGGTGGCGTTGAAACGGAAGAGTGTCTTTCCGCGATTCAATACTATGAAGGTCTGAAAGGGAGAAGGAAAAAAAATGTTACAATATGTTTCATACTTTCTCAACTTCTTCCTTATTTAAGAGCAAAGCAGCACGCACCGAGAAAATGTAAAACAGGACTGAAATAATTTTTGACAGGCTGTGATTAGTCATGACAGCAGTTTGTTGGTATGATGATGCTCTATGAGTCCACTTTAGACAGGACTTGAAGTCATGTGCATTTCTGCTGGCCAATGCTATCAGACTCTGACTTGGCTGAGCAAATTTATTTTGACTAAGATGTTACATGTCAGGTGTTAAAATACCAAAATACTATTGCAACTAATTTTTTTGAATTTACTGATTTTAAGGATTAGCAATTTCTCTAGGTTACTGCGGGTGGTGAAAGACATTTTGGCTAATTGTTGGCTTTTTAAATACTATGAAATTCAACTGCTCAATTTTGTGCTTTTGTAATTGTATGGCTGCAGTTTCACTTCCTTAAACATTCAGGTATGCAGTGCATTTATTTTACAAAATAAAAGTTGAAGTTGGTGGATTTGAATGAGAGTATTATATTTTTTTGTTCATTTTCGATAAAAATGGGATAATACAATTATTGTAATTTATTTTGGCCATGATAATCATGTAGTGAAAATATGACATTGCCGGCTCAGGTGAAATATACTTGAGTACTTAAAGTATATCTAGGTAAAATTTGAATGGTGGTCATCAAAATAAATTGCAAAAGAGAGCAAGTTTTTCTTCTTTCTTTAGCAGACATTCATCTTAAAAGTGTGCTGGTATAGAGGTTATCTCTACATTTCCAACATTTCCTTAAAATGGTTAAGAGCTAACGGCTAAAAACTTGAAATACAAAGAACAGACATACAATGTATCCAAATGTATTGCTTAAGTCAGTCTTTCACAGAAAGTTTAGTCCTTATAGATATGATTTTTGTATACTATATATGCACACATATTATCAAGAAAGATAGGGAGAGATTGACTCGGGCTGGCCCAGTTGAAATTACAGACCTTTTGATTGCTGTAGAAGGTGTCAATGTCCTCCAGAGGGGTGGACACCAGGTGTGATGGGGTATCCCCATAGATGAAGGGGAGAGACTTCCCCGCCTCAAGGTCACTGTTGGGCTCGGGCCCGTTGTCATCATCACTGTCGCTGCGGCGGTCCGCCCGTGGTCTCCGGGCCTCCTCCTCGGTGATACGCCTCTCGATGGCGGCCAGCGACTCGGGGACGAAGGGGCGGAAGCTGTCAGGTCCGGGCGGTACAAGCAGCTGTGCCATCTTGTCATCCTGCACCTTGAGAGGGCAGCGAGGGGCTCAGCTGGGACAGGGAGCTAGAGTAAGGAGGAAATGAAGGGGGCGTGGATCAAGACTCACGTCATAACTTTTGAAAATAGGTGGGAGATTTATCTGGAAGTTATCTTACTGGATCCCGCTAACAGTACAGGATACATCAAATCAAGTAATCCAAATTTATATATATATTGGTAATTTACAATACCTGTTGCCTAGAGGGGCTTTTGAAAAAGAGCAGGTCAAAAACAACCTCTTTATTAATTAGCCTAAATAGACCCAAAAAAATCCTCCATAAGCAGCGCTTGGCGACAGTTGCAAGAAAATACTGCCTTTTAACTGGCAGAAACCTCAAGCAGATCCAAGACTCAGGACGGACGGCTTACTGCCATGACCGGTTGGGTTTGGAGAGAGAGAGATTGAGAACAGGAGAAAGACCGACTTGGGGGCAAAGGAGTGCAGGAGAGAGGGAGAGTGTAAAAGAGAGGGAGAGAGTTATGGAGTTTGAGGTAGACGAGCAAGAGAAAGGACGATAGAGAGAGAGGAAGATGGTGAGGGAGAGGGAGAGAGAAAAAGTTAGTGGAAAAGTGGGGGGGTTGGGGAAAGGAAACACATGCAAATAAGCAGCAATGATATAATTCATACATGAGATGTAGTTAATAAAAAATGTGTGTTTTTGAGGCAAGGATGTTAATCCAATATTAACATCCACACTATAAAAATGTTTGAAAGCTGATTCAATTAAATATATATCACCATAACTATCTTCTTTCTACATGGTAATGGGATTTTTTTTCTGTGTAACAAATGCATATAGATGTGATCGAGCTGGATTTGAGAAGCCAGAGCAAAGTAAAGAACAGATTTCACATGCAAATGGGGCTGAATGACTCTGACACCTGTTTTATAACCAGTGACAGCACAAATGTGTCTGATTCATCAGATGGACAAATCGCAAACGAATAATGATTCTATTCATTGAAAGGGAAAAAATTATTTTCCATGGATGAAGCTGACCTTTGGGTACAATTAAAGTACTTCAAGGTCACAGATAGGGTGTAAAAAGGGATGTATTTTTTTCCTATATGTAACACCTGATTTACAGGAACACAGAAATATTCAGTACTAGTGAGATGGACAGCTTTTAAAGTAACAAGGAAAAGATACATGGCGCTGCATGTGCATTCATTTATTTCATCATCTAGAGAAAATGATTTCATTACGAAGACATGCAGCTCTTTAATTGCCTGATTAATCTGTTGTTGGCATTAAAAACTAAAGTGTTCACACACCTGCTACCCAATGAGCTGAAGGTAATTATTTTCATTTCATCTGCAGATTCCCTCCGCAAACCTTCTTTCACCCCTCACAAAAATAAATCTGTTGTGTTCCCAAAGGAACTGGAGAGAAGGTGCACAAACAAGAAAGACCATGCCACAAAAAACCCAAGTGAGTCATTAGCAGTGCAACCTTGGTGTCTCCCAGTGTCTGAGGTCTCATATGTGGGTCTTGATCCTCATAGGAAAACAGGAACCATCCCTCTGGCAGGATGACAGTGGTTTCAAGTCACCAGCTTGTCTCTCTCTTTTTCAAATAGAAATGAAGGAACAAAAGCCTCCTCAGTCTGTTACAACCCGTGTTTCTTTTCACTGTAAAAGCACAAGACAACTCTAAATTATTTTTTTACAAGCGTCCCATAACAGAATAGCAGGCACCTCTCAAAGAAAGATCTGGAACAACATTATTTCTCAAGTACATTAAATCTTCACTATGATCTATACATGAGTTCCTTTGAAGAACCTCGTCTTCAAAGAGTAAAAACTCTCTTCAGCTAGTTTAAACTGTGTTGGACATGGTCAGTTTCGGACATGAAAACAAGCAATGCGCTGGGTTTGGGCTAAGCTCGGTCTAGTCTTGTGGAGACGGTCGGGTGTGGACATAAAGATGAACGCTACTGTGCTACAGTACACAGTAGCGTGCAAGCACACATCTATCTGCGTTCGACAAGACAGCACATTGCGTTTCATTATTTCTGATGTCCATAACAAAGTGCAATATGATGTAAACAAATTAGTAAGATTGTGGAGAGAATCCCAATCTCAATTCTAAGCAAAAAAATCATTGATTCTCATTTTTGCCATAATCGGCCAGTCCTAAACCAAAGGGAAACAAATCTCCGGGTATGGTAGACCAAAGAAAGAGGGGCCCATTAGTGAACCGAAGAACTGACTGAAAAGGGACATGTCTCGACATGTCGCTCTGATGCAATACAAACTTCAGAGGACACAGCCCTGAACTAGCACACAGCACATATGTGTCAATGTCAATGTCACACCATAATGTGCCCAAAACTCATTCACAACCTCTCTTGTTGCACATTTTTGAAGACAGACCACACATTTTATGCAATCAAAAACAGTGCAATAAATTCATACAGAATTAATATAAGAATCTACTTCTCTGAATTAAAATGTGTATTTCATCCATATGTACCCGACAATGCAAAGTAATCTAAACTGATCAGGGGCTTTTTCTTTAGAGACCTGGATGCCTCTCCACTCACTATGAACGTGAAGTCATAAGCCTGTTAGCCTTACTAGTTTGGCATAACACTGGATTTGGAATGATGACTCCAAAAACTGGATTTTAACAATTGGGTTACAATGAATTGTGTTATTTCTAAGCAATGTAAACAATAAAAACAATCACACGTTTTAATACATTCACAAACACAGAAAAGTAAATAACTGTATCCATTTCTTGATGAGACTGTAAAATTGGACTAAACAGAGGAGATAAGTAATAGCCAGAGTTGATAAACGGTCGGCCAAGCGTGGAGTGAAATAGAAAGCCACAGTAGCTGACAAATGTTCTGTTTCTGAGACTTCATCTGGCCTTAACTGTGAATTAATTGCAGCTTCTCCTTTAAGGGCATGTAATAAACCACATCTGCTAGTGTCCCAAAGAGTGCCTCAGGAACCAGTGTTGTGATGTGTGATCTGACAGCATGTCTTACATGAGCTGCCTTGTGGTGGCCTATGTGGTCTGATTAACCGCACAGGTCCAACACCCACGCCCCCCTCTGAGCCCGGCTATCAGCATGGTCATCCCTGGAGTCAACTATAACATGGTAAACTGAAAATATTTAGGGACAGCCAACATTCTGCAAATAAGAGGGCATTTGAAATCTGAGGGAAAATGTGTTTAACATGGAACCAGCTCACTGACATTGTAGCTGATAAAAGCCGTTGGAAAATTAGGTTTTATTGATATCAGTCTTGTTTTCTATTGGACCCAAAATCAGATTACACAAATAACTTTTTAATAAAGGTAAGAAACCTTCCTCTACCATAATGTAAATATTATTGGCAAATCAAGCAACAACATTTTCACATATACATTTGTCTCTTCAGACAGATATTGCATAATAGCACTGCAATAAAGACCCTGCTTTACATTATTTTGGCTTATTTACCCTGAACAAAAGAAATGTCAGCTTAGTGCCATTCTATTCTTTTTGGATAGCAATCAAATTAGGCGTGATGAATGACAGAGTAACATCAGCGTCCAGTGTGATGTTTAACGTACGGTATATCAAGCATCCATTTAGAAATACCTTTTCTTTAACCACTTATCCTGTTTGTTGTCATCGGGGCAAGAGTCTTTTCCAGATGACTTTGGATGAGAGGTGTGGTGCACCCCGCACTATTCGCCAAATCATCACAGGGCAAAATTTAGAGAAAAACAACCATTCACACTCACTTTCATGTGTATGGAAAATTTAGAGTCTAATTGACCTATGTTGTATGTATTTGGGATCATGGGAGGCAGCTGGAGTGCCTGGGGGAAACTCACACAAACAGCAGCACATTCTAAACGAAAAAATAGGATGATAAAAATAGTACTTCAGCTTTCTTGTGACATAGCAGTAGATCTCCTCCTCTGTTCAGAGGGTAAGGAACTTCTGGACACTGTGTTACAGGCACAATTATAAGACATAAGCTCATGGAATTAGCTTCTAACTCCTGCTACTTGCTGTTTAAGCAATTGTTAATTCAACAATGTTCCTATTCTGCCATCTCAAAGGTGGAACAATAATGACCTCTCCTTACATCTTTTTAACTTTCATACAGAACAGCAAGGTACAATTAAGGTGCAATAATCCTACCTTGGAAAAAGTGTAACAGGATTTTGGTTGTTTAGTGGTCAGTAGTGGTCATGATGACATAACTTCCTGTAGGGAATTCCAATTTGCTTGGGACTGGCGTACAAGAAATAAGCTAGACTTTTTTTAGACAAAAGTGTTAATCTTCTACAGTTACTTGAAGAAAATGGCTTGCTCTCTTGCTATGTCTCCACAAAACTCCAGCAAGGAAAATTAAATTCATGGAACAGTAAGGAGATGGGGAACAATTACAGAAAACTATGCCTGTCCAAATTATGTATTACTTAATGCGGTTAATTGTTTGAAATATCCTATATTTCATGAGGATTTCCATATTGTTTTTCAGTGCTTGATTATTGGTGCTCATCAGTGACTTCATCTATGGAAAAGTAAGTTGTTGATAAGTGTCAGCTGTTCATGATCTGCTGTGAACACGCCATAACATTACTAGTGTCCATTTCAGTTTGAATTACATGAGCGGTTTTTGCTGGTCCCACAAGTGACTCATGCACAAACATATCATTGTGTTAGTGCATGTCCTTTCGGAGGACATTAGAGCTAACCAAGGGTCACTAGTAATTATGAATGTGAACTATCAAAACAACCGAATGTGATCCATGCAAAATATTTCAATGAACAAGTTGGAAGGTAATGTACTGTTCTTAAGCCAATTGAAAAAGAAGAGCACAATAATTTAGAGGATATGCCACCGCTAATCTGAAAATAAAACATTTTTGGATCAACCCCCTCCAAATCCTCCTAAATATATACATGCCAGTACCAATAAGCTGCACTTTTCCTTCTTCTCCTTCACAAGGTTTATTTGTGTTATAAACTGTCATCTCATATATGATGTCTGAATCAAATGAACTGACAACAACTAAATCAACTGCTAAAATGTCAAGGATCATGACTGCTATAACAGCAAACATAAACTGTTTCCCGTTTTCTAAAATTGGACATGTGAGTATCATATTAAAATTAAAAACCCGTCCTTCACATCATGTCCAATCATCTCAACGCTATGCTTCATTTAAGTGTCCTTGAGAAGTCTCACTTTTTCCTGTGGAAAGCTGTTACTCTGTCCATGGTGCTAGAGAGGTAAAGCAGCTGCCTCTTGGCACAAAGAGTGGAAACCTCCCTCAATGAATCTGACATTTTGTTTAACAATAGCACAACTGAATTATTCTGGAGCAGGGCAACTGATTTCCTGTTGACTAGATTCCCCCCCCCCCCCCCCCCCATTTTATGTGAATGATGATACCTGCTACATGACATCAAAAGGTTGCTGCTAAGAATAGGGATAGCTCTTAAGATGCCTGGTAATAATGTACAATTAGACGATGACTTCGGCATTGATTTTTAAATCTGAGACACTGATTGTGACTGAGAAGCATGTTTGCATATGGAAATAGATGGTATGATAATTAGAAATCACACATAAAAGGCAATGTCAAGACAATACCTTAATTGTTCTCGGACTCAAAATGAATAGTGGAGGTCGCTGCAGTTTTCGCCATGTTGATCTTTCCCTTTCCTGTCCTCAAGACTCCAAGCAGCTACACTTTTAGCCACAGACGAGAGCTTGTCAAATTATCAGCGGCCATCATGGTTTCCTCCCCGTTTCCCTTGAGATACGCCACCAGCAGAAGCAGAAGCAGCAGCACCCAGGAGCAAAGAAAATCAACCAGCAGACAGAAGGTTGAGGCGCCTGATCGCTTCAGCAGCCTCCGTTTATCATTCTGTGGAAACCAATTCCCACACTGGGCATCTGGATGGCGAAACAAGTCCCCTAGTCTGGTGCCTTATTATGCTGTCTCCTCCTCAGAACATAAGAAAGTACAGATCCAACAACTTAAAGGCTCTTGTATCAGTGTCATGGTGAGGAATAAGTCCAGATGTGAGTGTACTTTGCTCCCTAGTGTGGATGGGTTTGAATGAGTCTGGGCGGGTCCTGACCAGATGTGCCTCAGTGAGCAACTGCTTCACCGAAAATAGAAATTGACCTTTGTATTTACTGACAATTCATTTGTGAGACTGTTTTTTTTTTGCTGTCGATTCTTAAAATTATTTCACACCAAGCAGGTCTGTAAGGACTGTTTTCTCCAAGAAAAGGAGGAATATGCTCATATTTTAAATCAATTTAGCCTCGACGAGGAAGTTAATTCCCATGTTTTTTAATGCTTAGCCGTCTTATACGTGGTCTCTAAATAGTTAAATAGAAAGAGAGATTTCAAATTCGCTCGCCTAATTTGAAGAATATTTCGAATAGACATCCATTTTGGGTCTAAATTAATGGTTAAACTGTGATTGTACAGGCCTGTCAGGCGCGCATTAATGTTAATAATTCACGTTTGAAAATCGGCTTTAAACTCCTCATATTGAGTTAATTTCTGCGTCAATTTCTCCCAAAACAGGTAAATATTATCCTCATGCCTTTTTGTCAACATAAAACGCGTCTTTAAGATAATTTGACTCAAACAGAAAAAAGCTGTAACGAGATGATGAGAGACTCTCCTCTCTGATTACTCACCGCCGCTACGGTGCCCAGCAGGTGTGGACCCTGAAGGTAGATCCCATATCCCGAAGAATAATCTTCTTAATAAGCCTTTAGTTTGTCATTGGATTTGAACGTGTGTCTTCTTTGGTTAAAATCCGGATCAGCTTTTATGGATTACCGTTTAACAACGCTTCTTTAATTTGGTCAACCGCCCTGTATCTCTCTGGATAAAAAATCAATCCGCGCTTCCGTCTGGCGGATGAGGACTGTCCTGAAACCAAGATGGCCTGAGCCTGCAGGAGCGATAGACAGCGGTCACCCTCACGGACCTGTTGGTATGGTGGCAGCTACACGGCAACAGGAAGTCATCTCCGTCTATTCCCACATAGACTGAGAGACAATCTCTCTACATGTAATCAATAGCTTTCATTTTTCTTTTTTTTTTGTGTGTAGCCGCAATTTTTCATATCCAGCTTATTAACAAAGATTCAGATATTCCTGCTGGAAAAAAAACAGCATTGACCAGCGTTGTTCATCACTTGTCTGCTCCAGTTTGTACTGGGGATCCAGTTTGTTTATGCTGGTTTAGCTAGTGGAGCCGGAACAGCTTTGTTGGTCCACCAACATAAGATTTAACTGGTAACCGTGCGTGATCAGTAAATGCTGTATTTTCCAACAGGGATTCATTTAAAATTTGAATAATTATAATATTCATATTACTTTGGTTCTTTTGAATCATGACTTTACAAGAATTTTCAGAATTTGTCAGCAATAAAGAAATAGGCACAAAACTTTTGGAAAAAGCTAATTTTATAGATTTCATTCTGACCACATATATATTCTACACTAAGTGAATTTTTTGTTGCCTTATTTCTATTAATGATCGTAAAAACAGAGGTGTTCCTTGATTAAGAGATCTTGGGTGACTGCATAATTTCCGTAACTGCCCCCTGCCACTGTTACAAATTAAATGTATTATTATTATTATTATTACCAAAACAAATTCAAGACTGCACTAACCCTTCGACATTTACATTTACATTTCTGTACCTGTTAAGTTTCTTTGAGTAATTTGCATTATTTACTTGGTCCAACTAAAATGCCATTGCAACAAGATAACAAATGTTTTCTTCACTTTGCCTGTCAGTGGTTATAATATCATGAATTGTGTCGGGTTTTATTATTCCACATTGGTAAATGTCAGTTATACCATAAGTATATGTTGAGAATGCTCATAATATCCACTGTAAATGACCAAGTAATAATAGCTTAATTAATAAATAAGTAATTAAGAGGCAGTCATTGACCAGAAATTTACTGTATAAATATAGAATATTATTGGTGAGTGGGATTTTCTTTTAAATGTGATTATTTACTCTATTTTATTATCAGTTTCCATTATTTTCTTCAGTGTGTTATTGTTTATTTTCATTCTCTGCATTATGTGAACATTTACAGTGATCACAGTACATGGTTGTTTACTCTGATCTTCAGTAGTTATTTATTGTTGTTTCAACTATTTGATTAGTGTAATAATAATATTAGTAATACCTTATACTTATATAGCGTGTTTCAACATACCCAAGACACTTTACAGAGTATAGCCCTTGATAGAGAAGCGGCGCCAGCGTCTTCTCCACATATTAACATGTAATGATATTCATCATTTGTTACACAGAGAGACAGACAACCATTCACACTCACATCAAAGTATTGTAATGTAATGTTTGATTAAGTACTTTGCAATCATTTATTTTATTTGCATTGAAACAGAGAAGTACTTTACCTCACAGCCATTTTTACAATGTTTATTTAGTAAAGATTAATATCTTAAGCATTTTTAACTCATATCAGTTCCAGGTCCAGCAGGATTTATCTGTGGAAATGGCAATAATAATGGCCATTTAGTGGGCTCATTTGAGAAATGGGTGGCTCCAATAGAGCTTTAAGTGTATTAAGGACCCTGTGAATATGACTTTTTCAAGCTTCTCTCCGAAGTGGTTATGTATAAAATACTGTAGAAAACAACTATCCGTATGCTGAATTTATGTAACAACCATTTATTGTAGGCTTCCTGGCAGCACATACATTCTACTCTAGGCTACAGCTTTGAAATTAAGGTTTTTTTGAAGATATTATTTATAGTGAATGATTTTATATTGATGGCCGTTGATCATTAGAGGCTGAAATCACTTTTTTTTCAGATTTAATTGAATTGACTGTTGCTGATATTGTTGATGTGAAGGTGGAGACCACAGTACTGTCTTGGCATTTCTCTTGTGAAAGCCTGCCATCTGGTGGAAGGTCAGGGAACTTACAACACAAGTGTTCATTTAATTTTAGGATTTATTGCTTGCTGTTCGGTTAAAATATTAAGACTGGAAAAAAAAAGTTGGTAAATAAAGACAGCATGGACTCCATGTTTGACAGAGTCAGTTGACACCCTCCTAGTCCATCTAGCCTTTACTTTGTGACTGTATTAAAATCATTGACATAAAGGAATGTTTCACATTCATGGTGTCAAGATTCTTTATTACTATAGTTGAGTCCTCTAACTGTTATGGCTGATCAAATATGGGTGAGGGTGGAGTCTCGTGATCATGATGATATTTTTAATCAGAGTCACCATTATCTGTGTTAACAGGTATATTAAGCTACGTGAGGGGCATTATATGCGGTTTTTTTGTATCTTTAAATTTATTACCTCTCATGGGTTTTCTCTCATAAATCGATCATGTGATCTTTTTTGGGTGTAAAAAGTTTTTTTTTGTGTGTTTTTAATCGATTCATTATGCCTATTAATGCCTTTAATATCTGAAATTAAATCTATACTGTCAACTAACTCTGTTGTGCCTGTAAAATCCCTCGCATAGTTAAACACAGTGTTACAGCATTGTATAACATAATGAAAAAAAAACTTTATAATAATTATGCAGAAGCAATCGCCTTCAAACCTAGTAGTTTGGATAGTGAATGTGCTTGCAGTACATAGTTTATCTAAAAATCCCAATTGACTACTTGCTGCCAGCAGGTGGAATAGTTATCACATTTGCCCCAGAGCAAGAAGGTTCTCTTTTCAAATCCACCTTTCTGGATTGAGGTCTTTCTCAATCCAGTCTGAATGTTCTCCCCATGTTTATGTGGTTCCCTCCAGATACTTGGGCTTCCTCAGTTACTTCAGGGAATAAAATTGCCTGTGGGAGGGACCGTATGAATGGTTGTTTGTCTCTATGTGAACTCGTCCAGGGTGTATCCGGTCTCATGGGTGTATCCTGTCTCATTGGTGTGAGCTCAAGCCTCCAGAACCCTGCACAGGATAAGTGGTAACAGAAAATGGATGGATGCTTCCCTGGTGTGAAGCATGTTTCCAATGTGGAATTGTTCTCATTAGCAGCTCAGTGTGACTTTGCTCCAACTTTCATTAGAAGCAAAGTGATGAATTTGGAGGCCCGTGTTTCTACAGTGAGTTGTGAAAAGTAGCTTGTAGCATGTTTAAAGGTAGCCCCAACTCAGCTTTGACATGTTATATGATTATATTATATACTCAAATCAAAGCATCAGTTTTTGACCTGGATCTCGTTAAATGTCTTTATACTAGAAATATGATATCCATCCCCATTTTCAGTAATCACTCAATTGTGTATGTTCTCGTGTGTAGGGGCTTCTTCCAGTTGACATCAGGTGGCAGATAGACTTCGCCCTAAACAGATCCCAATTTCATGGCTGTGCTGACACATCGATGATCACTATTACACCTATGAGCTACTTTGAGTCACCAGTTCACCTATATTCTATGTGGTGTGACTGTGGGAGGTAGCTGGAGCACACAGTGGGAACTCAGGCAGACACAGGGAGAAAATGTTGACTCCATAAGTAGAGGCTCCGAGGTCTGGATTCAAACCAATGAGAACCTTCTTTCTGTGTGTAACCGCTGCAACCCCAGGCTGCTTAAACCATACAATAATATATTTAAATATGGAAATAAACATAATTATTTTCTATAAATAAAACTGAACCTAGATCAGACTGCTGGATAACAACTTCCTGAGTGTGTGTTGCTTTGTTCAGGAATTGTATAGCATTAGAGGTGGGTGTTGGATAAAACTCGGACATCCATGTATATTGTTGCCATTTTGATTTCCTGAGACGGGAAACATAAAGTATGTTAGAATAACGCCCATATTTCATCAGACACAGCCAGTCCAGTTATCTAACGGACAGTTTATCACCTTCTAGATTATCTCAAATTGAAGTTAAAGCTGTGTGCATGTGTGTGTTTGTGTTTGGGGCTCCTTGCATTTCACTACTTGATGAGATATGATACAGAAAACACAGAATGGTGATTGACTAACAGGCTTACTGTTCATCTGTTAGTCATCAAAACAAGTTCATTAACAAAGACAGTCACAATGTGATCTGTTTACTGCAGCCAGCTACTGCTGAAGCCCGTTGATTGAGACTCACAGTCTTCACAATGAGATTAGAAGATTTAAGTTAGTGGGGACATGTGTTCCCTGTGCTTAATTTGATTAAAACTCCCGCTTAACTGCATGCTACGCTCAGCTACTGTATGCAGATGAATCAAGGGCTGTTTGAAGTGGAGCAGTCTTCTTCATAACAGTAATTTGAGTTTCATTTATGTGTTAAAAAACACTGTCTCTATAGTAATCCCATAATTAGGCCTATGCTGTCGTCCCCAACAGCAAGAGTATATCCCTGATAAGGCTCCAATTCTTTACATTGTTCAAGCAATGTAAAGTTATGTATGAAAAACATTGTTCCTTATATAAAAAAGAAAAACTTCCCCTATGGTGAGTAAAATATGAACTATTAGACTAAAATATTACAAGATAGATCCCCTTGAGTTAATTCATATGCGCCAAATCTGGATTAAATTGGGTTAAATTATTTCTGAAAAAGTGTTTTTTAAAGGAAAAAAATAAAGAAAAGACGCTCCCCCTAGTGAGTAAAATATGAAATATTAGAGTAAAAGTGTCATCCGTTATTTGGGTGAAGAGGAGGAATACTATCGCAATTCCCAGAGAGTAAAGCTAAAATCCCTAGACTAATAGTTTGACCTCTTGTGAGTGTGAGGACCTCCAGGTTTTGCACTAAGTGCCTGAATGCATTCCAGAAAGTATCTTTTACCACACACATCTTTCCTTCCAAGCAGTGTTTCATAGTGATTTGCTACTATTCCCAGCAGACTTTAATATCTCTGAGAGGACTGACATGAACATGTTTCATTCAGCTGGGTTGTACAGCAAGATAGCAAGAGAAGGATCAACATGGATAATTGAGCATTTTTGAGATAGTGGGATTTTAAAGTGAATACATACATGGGAAATGCTGAAAGCCCAATATGATGGATTATAATCTCATTTTAAATGGTCAGGGAAGATCACTGTTTTTCCTTCCTCTTTGATGATTTATCCTCATATGACCGGTTATTCATTGCTATTGGTATGCAAAATGTATTCAATCTAACATATCTTTATTTTAGTGTAAATGGCTTCCTATTGGAATTAGAAAAACAGCACAAGATGATGTAGAAGAGTAAACTAAAAGGCAATTGCACATTAGGAAAGCTCCATTTGATTTCTTGTTATAAAGAGTGATGAACTATAACAGGTATTAGATGATCAACGGTCATTTGGCCACATTTTACAGAGAGGATTCGTGTGGATTAGTGGCCCAATTTAGAAATTGAGTTGTATACTATGTATCACTGATGTGGGTATGACTGAGATTTCAAACTGTATGCCTGATCACCGGGTTATAATGAGTATACCCCATTCTCCCCACCAGCAGATACCAATCAACTGTCGCACACATAAAAACAAAGACATGCAAAGTGTTGTCACATGACTGGGCAGGGCCTGTAGGTGTTGTAGGTTGGTCTTCTTAACAGGGATTACAGGGGAAACAACCCACTCTCTTCCTGAACCTGTCTCACATCCTACCACTTAGAAATACAAGCGAGAAAGTTGAAGAAGAATGGGAAAGATCTATGGAGACAGGTAAGAAAGAAAAAAATGGCAGGATAGATAATTTGTTACATTTCTGTTTGTCTGAAACATTCAGCCTTTTAGAGGCTCTAATCCTTCTTACACAAGTAACAGTGTAAGCTTATTTGGAAGCTGGCATTACTGCTTGAACAACATGGCCGATGACAGAAAGGGACATGTGTCGTACTGTTCGTGGATAAGAATGTTTTTTTTTGTGGGTACTTTTATTACTAATTGAAAAGATGTCAGATATAGAGCAGGATTGTAATGTCTGGAAAAATTAAATCTGTTTGTCTCTTTCTACTAATGGACCACTGACAATAATGTTAATATGCTCAACTTTATTAAGAAAAACATCATTTGTAATATTTGAACTTACATCAAATTAGACTTTCACTCAGTTATGAAGCACAATATGTATTCTGTTAACAAATAAATAATTATTATCTGAATTGTTACATCCGGCCTTAACTGTATTTTTCCCAAAATATTTTGAAAATAAATCAGTTTATAGTGTGTTTTTTTTCTCTCCTCTTTATTTGTAAATTCACATTTGCTTATATCAAAATTTTAACGTTGCTGATTCAGTTTGAGAAAAAGTACTCCACTGCAAGTAAAAACCCTACATTTGAATCCTTATGTAAAGAAAAGTACGTAAATATTATCAGCAAAATGCACTTTTTGAAGTATAAAAGTAAAATAAGTCATGTGGTAGACAAGTCCCTCTCTATAATCGACCACCATGTTTGGAATACTATTGCTGATGCATTAATGTGAAAAGGTAAACATTAAACTAACACATACCAGTTTCAGCTTTGTGACATTTTCTAGAAAATACAAAAGTTTATTCATCTTAGGAAGCAGAATTAGCTCAGCCCATAAAGAAACACTTCAGTTTCTAATAAACATCTAAAATCAAGGAAATGCTATTATAGCATAAGTATTATAAAGAGGATTGAAATTCACTCTCATTAACAAAAACAAGCTAAAAAATTGTAATTAAATCTCTTATTGTAATAAATTTAAACAGAGCGTAATGTGTAGTTGAACACATATAAATCTTCATTCATTACCATTATAGATTACATGATTTGTAAGCTACATTTTGTGGTTTGGGCTGTATAGAATGACCTCGCACGTGCGCATGTCAGTACTCACGCTCGGAGAGCAGCGCCAGGCTCGCGCGTGTGAATTTAGCACAGGCGGTTTGTTTGGCACGCTCTAGTGACGCCACCTCTTAAATACTCTGTGTCGAATCAAAACTTGAACCAAACTGTTTAAAGAAGCGGTTCCTGAGTGATGGCCACCACACAGGGTGCGAGGTGAGGAGGACAGAGGCTTACACTCCTGGAAGGAGAGACTTTATCCCTGAATTTACGTCGGTAATGGTCGGAAGTCGCTCCAGAAAAAGTTGACAGAAAAGGTAGTGGTCACAATTTTGGACCGGTCCTCTCAGGTAGGCCAATGTGACCTTTGACTCCATGGGTATTGGCCTTACTTTATTGGGTTCGTTGGAAGTATGCATGGATAAAATAGGATTTTTTTTGACGTGAGCATGGCATTTAGAGCCTTATTTCATGCGCACTCGTTTTTCATTATGTTAATTTGAATATACTTTTTTGAAAAGTTATGATCATTGACTCTGTATTGTGTTTGGTTTGAATATGTTCTTGCAAAGACTGCAGGAAGACTAGTTATTAAATTGCACGACAATTGGGAATCTTCATAAAACAAGAAGAATAAGATGTATTGAAAATCAATTGATACTTAGCTAGCATACATGTCATAGCATATGTCTAAGATAGATTTACGTTTAACACTGTTCCATTTCATGTGAAGTTTTATTGAATTAGAATGATCACACTAACAGTCTGAGTTACTACACAGTTAATCATTGGTCTGTTATGTTGGCTTTCGTCAACTTCTCTGATGGTAAACTGAATATATTCAGTTTTTGAAACTGTTGAGCAAGGAAATGTGAACGTGTCACCTAGGTGTTGGGGAAGGTTTTGGGTGTACCCATGGGAGTCAACTGGCTATGAAATTTAACACTTGAGAGATTTTTTGAGCAGCTGTAAGTGACTGTAGCACAAAGAGACTGGCAAGAGGGAAACCTTGTCAATGACTGTATGCTGACACACTTCAATTTAATCACTTCATTTCTTATCTCTCAGGACGTTTACCTGACATTCAGGACAATAACAAATCTGCAGAGCTCACATAAATTACCAATGCAATGGATGATCAGGCAAATCCACTGGATATGGAACACTTGTTGTCTGTGGTTCTGCCAGGAGGGCTGGAGAAAAGTGCCACAGTTCATGGGAGGTAGGTTATATTGGTCCAATGCTAGTTTAGACAGAATTGTATCAAATGTGGGATCCAGTGAGGAGCTGGAGCCATACAACAGATTAAGAACATCTCAACCTCAGCTTGATTGTTTTCAGTGTCACCATTATGGCAATGCATTGCTGGAATGTGCCTATTTAACCATGTTCTTGTTTTGGCTACGATTGGATGTTGAAAATGGAATAATAAAAAAATTAGTCAGTCTTTCTTACTGAATTTTTAGAGCCATACACAAAACGTGGTACCGATAGCTGCTCTCCCAAAGCCACCACCCAATCCTTCAGTCCTCTAGCTTTAACACTAACCGAGTACATGATACCATCCGTTTCTCAACGGGAAGCTTTTACAGTGTCCTCGAAAAGCCTTAGGCAGACATGCTGGATCAAAAACATCAACCTTCAGCTAGAGAGTGAAAATGCAGTACCTTCACATCCCAAAGGACCCAAAATCTCCCAGTACTTCTGTTTTTCCAGAGAAGCAGTCTTCCGTCCTCGAGAGAGAATTTTTTTTTTTATTATTATTGCCAAGAAATGGTGTGTTTATTTGGAGATTGCTTGGTTTACAAATGAACTCACTCCTTTGTATTATGGCCTGAAAAACCCAGGCGAAATTCATTATTTTGGAAGCTTGTGCTGTATAATTATTTATTTTTTTATTTATTGTAATTTGTGAATTTTCTCCACAGTAAACCAGTGATGGACTTACTGGTGACCCTTTGTGCAAAGTACCACCTGAATCCTTCGAACTACACTGTTGAGTTGCTCTCGCACAACAAAAACAACATCAGCTTCAAACCAAACTCTCCTATTGGCTCACTAGAAGCAGAGACGATTTTACTGAAGCCCAAAGGGGCGGAGGAGAAGATCAGGAGCCCCTACATGCCTGAGGTGGGAAAAAAAAAAAAAAAACGACAAAAAGTTGTGTGTGTATATATATGTGTATATATATGTATATATATGTGTGTATATATATGTATATATATGTGTGTATATATATTTATCTTGGCATGAATAAGCTGACTATCGATTTATGTACACAAAGTCAAATATTTAATTTCTCTTTGCAGGCATCTGTACGTCTACTGATAAACTACAATAAGTCCCATAAGGCTGTAGTGCGAGTCAGCCCCAGAGTACCCCTGGAGATAATTTTACCCCTGGTGTGTGACAAGTGTGAGTTTAATTTAGACACAACCATCCTACTTGGAGACCCTCAGTCAAATGATGTGCTGGATCTGACCAAGACATTAAATGACCACGGACTGAGGGAAATTTATGCTAAAAACACAGCTCATACGGAATCCGGCGACCATCAACACACTACCAAGACGCCGGAATTAGGTACATTTGAGGATACTCCTATGTTGAAGCTTCTATTCTAATACAAGATGCATTTTATGACCCTGGGAGGTCAAAATTAAATAAATAGAAAATAAAAACAGTTATACAATATATACACAGGGAGGTTTAATAATTAAAAATGTTTCTGTCTCAAACAGCCATCACACCAAGTGACATCATGTCATCACCTCCAGCACAAGGTAACACATTCATGCACAGAATCAATAATATAAGCTACACACTGTGCTGCTACATATAATTTGGGTAAATGATTGTTTATCATTGTTTAGACCTATTGGAGAAAAACAATCAGAAGAAAATCACTGGATTTCTCGGTTTATTCCGAAGAAGGAAGAAAAAGCCTGACATGGTACAGTATGTTATCAGTTTGTTGGGAGTGTACTTACTTTTAATGAAGATTTGGTTGCAGACTTTCTTAAACTTTGCCTCTGCTTCTCATCAAAATGTACACTTCCTTCTTTGCAGCGAGGAGCAGCAACTAACCCGGCTTCTCCTGGGCTCAATAATAAACAGGTTGGTATGAATGTTTCATGTTCCACCACCCTGTTTACAGACGTGCCCAAGAAGAGACGCGCCCCTCAGCCACCTATGGGTGTGGCACAGAGCCTAACCAACCACCTCAGTGCCAGTCATCTAAGAGAGCCCCAAGTGAGTTAAAGCCCAGGTGCCCTTTTTTCTTAATGCAGTTCATCTCAGGCTAGGACATTTTTACATTTGTTCGTTCATATGCCAAAACTATTTGTTTTTAACTAAAAGCAATGAAGAATTTATATAATTCGGGTATAAATGATTCTGGGTTAAGCAATAGAAAAAGGCTTATGCAAATATGGAAAAACTAGCAATAATGTCAGTTTCTCTCTTTAGAGATCTTCAGATTCCAGCTTAAGGAGCACCAAACGGAGGGCCCCACCCCCTCCCTGTGCAAACATCTACCAGAGGCCTCAGGCAGAAACTGAGGTCAAAGGTAAAAGGTTTATTGAGAACCTTTTGAGTTTCGTAAAAGAGATGGTTGTAAAATAAAAGCTTGATCCTGTACTGAAGACATTTCAATAGTGATTCAGTATACTTATTAGAATAAATCAAGTTGATATTGATCCCAGTGGTGGTTTAAGTTGCCTTGTGGTGATTGTTGAGGCAGCTTTATTGAAAAAGCAGCAGCAGATAAAGAATATGCTGGAATAATCCCAATTGACCTTTTTACAGTTCAGTAGAAATCAAATGGGTTTAGAGCGGTGTGAATTATTCTATCTGCCAAATCCTTACAGCTTCAGTCAGAGCAATAGGAGGTCAAGAGATATTGAAGGTGAATCACGATTAAAATGTTCAATTGAATCCTATCAAACAGAAGAATTAGTAGTTCAATCCTACGCAAAATCCAGTTTTTATCAGTCAGAACAATTTAACCCTGCTCAGGGCAATTAAAGTGACCGAGAGAACATAATGGCTTCACTCTGTTACATGGTAAATCCCAATATTGCCCAAGCATTCATTCCTCTGTATGAGTGTTTCCGACATGCTTTCACCACCTGTGTCAAGGTTCCCTTTCCTTTTACTAATGTAGTATTCACTGACTAAAGGAGAAAGTGATCGTTCTGTTACTTTCTGACAAATGCTCCAAATTGGATTTGAGTACAAGGAAGGGAAAAAGGCACTTACAACTTTCCCTGCTATAATTATGTGTCTAAATTCCCGTCAGCAGTGTCAGCGTCTCGGTTCACTCCCGTGTTTTCTTTTAGCCAAGGTAATGCAAACCTTGCTGAGTGGGAAACGACTCCCAACCAAGTGTAGATTAAATTCTCTCTCCATTCTGTCCTCCTACATTTACACAATACTGCTCTGTTTCAATAGAAAATGTTTTTTCACATAAGACACCCTCATACTTTCAAACCTGGCTGAGAGTTTACTGCAAAAAGCTGTGAGTCGTGGTTTCCATTTTTTTAAATGTATTTTTTAAATTTTTTTTAATTTAAGATTTCTGCCCTAAAGCCAAACTATTGTTCCTCCTTGGTTACAGACTCTAAAGGAAATGATTGAGGGCAGCTGCTGTCTCCTTTACCTCTCCGCCTTCCACCATTCCCATTCTCCTCTCCATCCTCCTGCATTGGCCTGTTCTTCCTCCTGCATTGGCTTCTTCCTCCTCCTTCCATCTTAGTGACTACTGTGGATGTGTGTCACTATATACGTGCCCGCTGTAATTAGATGCTATTTATTTTTCCTGTTTTGACTTTTGTCCACTTATTTTGCTTTTCTTTGTTATTTCATATAAAAGTGCTATTCCTTTTTTTTTTGTGTCTAAATCTTTTGTCCATTTTTGTGTGTTTTCTCCACAGTTGATTTGATTTCTTCACATTTTTGTGCCTTTTTTAATTTAAAAGAGAAGCCAGATGATTAGAATTATTTGGTAAACAAATCAATAATCACACATCTGAAGACAGTTTTTTCAGATCCCATTGTTAAATGTGTTTTTTAGTTCGTTTAAAAAAAAAAAAAGAAGTTCTTATTGTGCTTTGATTTATATTGTTATACTTGTGTGTGATTTTATGTAGAATTTTTCTTTTCAGAAACTTTTAACATTCTACAATTTTTGTATGTAGGCTTTTTCATTATTAATCCCTTATAATAAAATTGTGAAAAATTAACAGATGAATTAATTTAAATTTGTGTGGTCCTTGAACATATGTCTTAGAAGAAAAAATATATTAATATTATAACTGAGTGGCTGTTCTCTTGCAGACACATTGCAGTTACATTTTGTGTATTTAATTTCTGAACTTTCATTTAAAATATGCCAGTTTCTTCAAGTTTAAGGTTTTGTAACGTTTTAGTTTTGAATACAAAAAACTTTATTTTCCCATTTTTTAATATGTTTTTCCTGTTTCTCTAGGTACTGTACACTCCTTGAACAATATGAAGGAGCTGAAAGAAAGTGCTGTTTCAGACTCCGTAAACATCTCACTATCCCCATTGTCATCACCTTGTGAATCAAAGCCATGGTCATCCTCATCCTCACATCGACCACTCGCTCATCTCCATGATATAACGGATCCCTATCTGCCTTCTTTTCGACGGAAAGACTTAAATGATGCCCGGTGTGCTCTTGCCAAAATCCTGACCACCTCTGTTTCCAAAGGAGCACTGGTCACGCGTCTGAGGAATTCTGCAACTTTCCCAAAATTATTTAATACAGCCTCCTTCATATCCACGACACAGAGGTGTTCAGACAATGGGATTTTCTGTGCAGAGCTCGAGCCTTTTCCAAAATCCAACCTACCCATTAACCCTGATTGGGAGGCCCCTGCACAAAGAAAAGGAATGACCACATTCAAAGTGGTTCCCTGGAAGAAGCAAACATCCCAGGATCCAGAACTCAATCTGGATGCTCCAGCCCATGTTATAGTAGAACATGACCATGAGAGTGAAGGTTCTCAGGAGCTTGGGCAAAATGAAATTCAGAATGTGGAGGATCTATGTCCTCTTGACGGATTACAAACTGAATCAGCTTCACCGAGTCCACAACTCTTTCTTCAGGAGATTCCAGTTTGTGACAAATCAGCTTCTTTTCAAACTCCATTTCATTTCCACAGTCAGCTTTGTCCAGTCTCAGTTCTCTCTGTGGTTGTAAACACGGGGCAGAAGGAAGAGGAAGAGCCTGAAGTTAGCTCTGAGGAGATATCAGCAGCATCAACAGACTGCAGTGATGGAGACCTTCTCTGCGATGGTCAGAGCAACACCGAGGATCAAATTGAATGTGTTCAAAGCACCCATGGAAGGTGTGTAAGTACACACCTGGATCATTGTGGTTCAGACATTGATGAGAGGGCAGTGGAGGAGGAAGTGACACAAGTGGAGGAGAAAGAGGACAGCTTCCCTCCTCCTCCGTCACCTGTCATGTTTAATGAAGACATAGAAGTCATTGAAAAGGGGAGAGAAGATATTGAATCTTCCACTCAATCATCTCCTGGAGGTCTTTCCTCCTACAGGCAAACTAGTGCATTCAGTGAGAATCATCGAAAAGAGTCTCCGTCAGCCATGCCTCACCAGTGTGCAGCAAAACCTCGGGACAACATTAGTGCTGCCCCATCAAGATTTGCACAAGTGGTAGCATTGGCTGTTCAGAGGTCATGTCTCCAGAGTCATAGGAAAGCTTCAGGCCCTCATTCACCTGGTGGTACTCACAGTACCCTTCCCTCACCACACAGGTCCGTGTATCAGTTTGGTGAGTATAGTTGATCTGTGACTATTTATTAAAATTAAGTGTTGTACCTTTTGATATTATAAAGACACAGTAGTGTAACATTCGTGGTTGCATCAATCAAAACCACCCAAATGAATGTGACCATCAAAAATAGTTGTTAATGGAGCACATGAAGGCAATGAAAACATGGAAAAATTCTCAAACAGTTTCTTACTCGAAATGATGGCTCCTATTTGTCATTTTCCTTCCTTTATTTGAATTGTGCCATGCACAAACAAGTCGCATATATCAGCACAACAATCAGACGCTCTCTAAGGTTGAATGAAAATGTGATGACAGGTTTGGGGTTGTTTTGTTCTATTGCCTGCGGAGCCAGCCAAACGGACGGATTACACACACAGTCCCGATGAATCAGATTAGCAGATACTAATATTTCATTTTTTTACTTTTTTTGTCAGTTATGGGTATATTTTCTTTTTGGGGGACTTTTCTTTTAATATTAAAAGTTGAGTTCAAATAAGTGCTTTACATTTCAGTATATAATAAACAAATGGGACACGCATAAACAATGTTGAAAGGGTTTATGGGAATAAAATACTTCATAGCAATAATAAAATCCTGAGGGGGAAAAAGAAAAAATCTAAATTAAGAATCTTGTCATAGGGATATTCCTTAGAGCCCAGCAGTAAGTATTAGCTTAATGGTTCATTCTTAGTGAACTTTGTGTGACAGTAAAGGATGCATGGAAGAAATACTGAATCAGAAACACTGCAAAGTATACTTCAGGAAATCTGTTGTGCTTGTCTGAGGAACAGTTCATTTCTGCTTATAGATGGCAAAACATTTTATGCAAATATTTTCGTTTTTACTCCTCTCTGCTGCAGGTGCCTGACAGCCTTCCTCACCCAACTTTAAATGGAAAATCCTTGCGTAGGTGAAGAATTCTGAGCGCACTGATGCAACCGTGTTCTCCTTCACCCCCGAGTAACCAAGAAAAGGTCAGCTGACAGGTTTCTAATCAGAAAAGTTGCAACAGTTTTATGATAAGAAGTCACTCACCTTGTTACTATCATCATTTTATTTTTTCTCTTGTATTTATTTATTTTTATGTTGGACCTTAGGTTAAGTGTTGAACATTTTTTGTTGTCAAGTGAGCCAAATGCACAGGACATGGATTGTTGAACTGACAATGTCCTGTTTTTTTGTTTTTTTACTTCCTGTTATATTTTAACTGAAGATGTGCCAAGGCGGACGTAAGGCTGACGTTAGAGCTTTTGTATAAAAAAAAAAGGAAAAATACATTTTCAATAATAAGCTTGTTCTATGTCTGGGGAAATTTATATTAATCTTTAATGAGTATAGTTTTATTGAGGAACTCAGTGGAACTCATGAACTGGTTTGCCTTTTAGTCAGCAGGTGGCAGAAAAGCATTAGCTTTAAAAAAGAATATTCTGACAATAGACATTTGACAAGTATTAATTATCATACTCTGGATACTTGACACATTTTGTATGATTTAAAATAAATAATGGTAAATATTGATTTTTCGATTTTATTTATTTTTTGCTGGAGACATAAGCAATTACCCAAATATCATAGGATTTTCCTGACTACTGTCTTTATTCAATAATCCATATCCATTTGAAGGAATTTTCCCAGAGAGGGAATAGATGTTTTTCATGTGGACATGAGAATTGCATGCATTTTCACCCAAAAATGGAGAAAAATATCCTTGTTGGAAGCTTCAGTTCCATGGCAACATCTCAACACCTTCCTGTATAAACTCAGTCCACTTTGCTCACACTGTTATGTCTTTAACGGATCCATACCTCTGGGCAATACTACACAGCTATACTTGGGTGCCAAAAGAATCGGCACTACTATACATATTGATCCAGTCCTGGCCTTGGAGGAACAGTAAGGAGCTATGCGAGGTAGAGACCTAGCCAAAACTGCCTGTGGCTAAAGCTCCACGTTTGCCAGAGCTGGACTGAGTGGGCTCGCTTGAAGACCTTCTTTCTGTCTCTCTTTCTCCTTCTCTAACATTCTTTGCTCCACCTGAGGAGAGAGAGGGAGAAGAGGATGAGATGCCGGTGGATGATGGGAGGTGACCGTTGACCCTGTCGTGTTTCTGCGGCGCTCCCCCCTGAGGGGGCGCCTAGCCCTCAAGGGCACAGCCATGTCACACTGCTGTTGTCATGGAGAATGCCATTACCCACCCTAAGGGAGAGAGGGATGTCGAACGTTAAAAAAAAGAATAAAAAAGAAAAAACATCCAGGAGAGAAGCTCTTTTACTGTCCAAAGCAATGATATCCAATGTTAGTGACAACTCTGGCATTATCCTTTTTGGTTTTTTTTCACCAGTGAAAGGTTGATTTTCAACCTCGACAGAATTGTTCATGATTATGCAGACAAAAGAGTGCTGGATTCGTAATGTGGTGCAACATAAAATGTTACTCCGTCCTGAACATACATGATCTACACTGTGACATTAGATGCTATCAGCAAAGGTGGACCTTGGAAATAGTCTTCACAAAGAGAGTTTGTCCATTATTGTCTCAGAAGATGAGAAGAAAGGAATTGAACAAACAGGTTTTTTTTTTAAAATCCTAAAGGACAGTTAAGTTTCGTGAACACTTCCTGGTTCAATGGAATTAATGAGGAGGCCGTGGTATGAATGCAGTGTCACTCAAAGGATCAGTACTAATAAACAAACACACGTGAACTAACATTGGTGGGCTACATTTCGTATTTCTATGTCATGTATTACTACATGAACATAATTGTCAAACAGGACTTTTGAGTGTCACATGAAGACTACTTCCATGATTAAATTTACTCCTACATCAGTAAAATGAAGGCATGTATGTCATGAATTTTCTCTTAAGCCACCTTAAAGAATTCCCTAATTTTACAACTTCACCTATGCCTTGCTTTCATTATGTAATAAATATATATATGTTATGTATTTATCTATATATACACATTAAAAACCTCTGAACTCAAATTTCTCCCATGTTGCAGTGAAAATAGATACTTTTATAGAAATGTATTAAAAGATTATAACAAAACTAAAAGTCAAAGAAAACATATTTTTGAAGCAATAAAAACAACTTAACCAAGATCTCCTTAAGGTAAAATTGTGGGGGACATAAAATAGACCTTTCGACAACATTGAACACATGTATGCAATTTTATTCCGAAAGCACACTTGCCTTTATCAGAGGTCAGTGGTTTTTGTTTTTTTTTTGCTTAAGGAAGCATAGTTCCATTTTTAATTACAATTCCAAAACACTTGATACATTTTTCTGTCTAATGTCTATTTGTTATGAATTCAAGTTCACGAGTTCAAACTATGTGGTCAAAATGTGTTGAATGTCACACAGGAGGTGTTACTCATTTCAGTTAAAATTAGATGATGAAGCTGTACAAGGAGTCTTCAATAGCACTTTCACACTTTGGGACCCTTTTGTCACCATGGATACTTCTTGGTTGAAAGATAATTGTATTTAGGAAAATATAAACAAATAAAAATATATATCTCAAAAATATTGAAAAGTAGGATACTCCCAGCAGACATTTTACATCTGCCAATCTGGTTAAGTGAGTTGAATTGTTGCAAACTTGTAATTTATGGATTTATTTTTTTTTCAGTTCAGCTCCGATCAGTTTAAGTCAGGCCTTGAATTTTAACTTTTTTAATAGAGCAGAGTGGATGTAATTCAAGACTCGCTTTGACAAATAGGTTAAAACTCATCTGTGATGTTTCTTTATTACTATCCTGGACTAATTTGCCTTGAATTCAGGGTAAATAAAGACTTTTTGAGACTTTAATAAAACCCTGGCTGACCTAACAACAGCATATAAAACCTAACCACTGATAACCCCAGCAGGAAATGTTTGCGTTAAAAATTTAATCCAGCAGTTATTATTGACCCTTGGTCAAGTATAGGCTTAAAAATAATTAATGTTAAATAGTTTAACTTCGAATCAGGACTCCAATAATCAGCCCTTGGACAAATTTACCGGAAAGTTGAATGGTGCCCTGTAAGTTTGTAAATAGAGCCTGGACAAAGATTTTAAAAAACATACACAATAAGTATCTATTGTCTTCCCACTTGTCTAGGAGTGTATATCTAAACAAAAAACATTATAATACTTGATCTCGTGAAGCACAGAAAAAGGCATAAGAAATATGACTGGGCCCACGTATTTATTGTAGCTTACTGGGAGTACACGCAAAAAGCAGCAGTTCAGATCAATAACACAAGAGCTGGCCCACACAAATAGCGGTAATGCACATTTATCATTTATTTATTCCTTCATCTCTTCATTCATCTCTACTTAGTTATCCATCTGATGTATCTGCCTTGTGGTTTGAAGATGCCCACAAGCTGGTATTCGGAATCTGATTATAAAACAGTGAGTAGGCCCGAGGCATGCTTTGCTGGAAACACTGTGTCTGCATGTGCGTTATGAGTGCACATGTGAATTGTAGTCCGCTAATATATGTGTGTTTACATGGCACCTCCATGCTTGGGTAGAAATAATCAATAGATGAATCACCTAAAGCAGAGTACCTCTCCCAAGGCAGTGTGGTGCAGCTTAATGCTATTCTTTCCATTCACCTTGGGAATGGCATCCATCAGGCCTTCCCCCAAAGTGAGGAATGGCTGCCTAAAACATCACCGATGCTTGAGGGGCTGCTTGGAGAGGGCTGCACGGTGAGAATAGTTGACCTCTCACGTCCTCCATGTTTGTGCTTGCTTCCCTTCTCTTTGGCAGAGCGGCAAATCACAGAGTTCCTGCCTCATTGGCATTGTCAGGCGCTTACAGTAGTTTTTATCTGAATTGTGCTGGTGGTTAACTGGTTCAAATGTTATGGAAATGATATTTACCTCTTCTTTGATCCTGTAAACTCCAAACAGGCAGCCATTTTTTCCCTGGTTGAGGGAAGAAGGACTTAAAGATATGCTATAAATACAAAAAAAATTGGAAAAAATAGATGTCCAAAGCTGAGTTGCGAGGTACTAAAATCAATCAAAAATCCAAGTCTCTGCTGCAACAGAAGCCTTTTTAAATCATGAGTCACTGTTGCTTCTACGTTAAAGGACACAGTGAAACATTTTTGGCACAAATCACAAAGTCAAGCCAGTTTGATTCATGATGCTTGGCAGCACAAGATATATAAAATAAGCAACCAGGAACAAATTAGAAGCAGCACATGATGGTTGAGCATAGTAGACGGCGGCCGTTGCTCTGTGATAGATAGTGGACAAACCCTATCTCTCTGTCATTTTTCTTCATTCATCCCTTATCACTGAATCCTGAGAGAGGGTAAAAATGCTGCTCTTCTCCATGATGAATGGTTGATGTCTCAGATTCAATGCAGCAACAAAGTGACACAATCACTACAGTTAATTTGTCATCGGTGGCACTTCCTTTGATCAAAACAAACCCCCCGCCCTCTTATTCTATACCATATAACTTATACAAACTCTATTGCAAAAAATTGCTGCTGCTCTTATGATCACAACAGCTGGCAGTGATCTGTCTGTGAGCTGGCTCTGAAGCTTTGAATGACAATGCAATGCTGATGTATCACCAAGAGGGGGCACAGTGATCCCTGCTTCAGATCACTCGTACCTTATGGGACTGAGAATTAAGTTGATGGTGCTTAAGTCGTTCTAGATAGTCTTAATGTCTACAATTAGAGGATTTGAGTGTTGTGAATACATTGACGAGGGCCTGCGCTGCACCCATATTTTGCAAATAATATTCTGAACTTATACTTGAACTAATTGATACAAATACCTTTTAATTCCTTATGGTAAGGTGTTTTTACACAAACTAGGATTTACAGGTACGTTTTTATCTTATTTATCAATGCAGTACTCATCCGTTCTGGCTGAGACATAAATGTGAATACAGTTAAAGTAAACATGGTGAATGTGGGAGCTTTCCTTTTTATAGGAAACACACATGTATTTACAGTTGCATTTATAATATGATGGAAACAATGCAGCGATACAGAGATTTAAAGGAGAGAGGAATATAGTAACTATACTGTTTAGTTTCCTTATATGGGGACAAGGCTATTCACCTATGCAAAGGTACAGCTATTGAGATTAGTGGGGGTAAGAAATTGCACAATGACGGACTGAATTGTCAATCAGCAAGATCCTTACAGGGACTTATTGAGTTAAACATACGCCCGCTGCAGGGAGATGTCACCCAGCAGCTTATTTCAATTGGACTAACTATGCTACAGTGTTCAATTACATTAATGCATCAGGTGAAGTAAAAAAAAAACCTTAAACAAAATAATAAATATGTATTGTCATTATTGGGTATAAGGTTTCCCTACAAGAAAATCTGATTCCCCTCCCCTCCAACTTATCGCCGGCAAATTTCTACTATCCATCATAATATAACAATAATAAATAATTTGAACAAATTTACAGGGTGAAACTTATCTCAATTAATTCAAAATGTAATTAATTTTGTAGTAGAAACATGAAAAAGGTGAGAATACTGAAGTATAAAACAACCTAATCTTTCTAAAATGCACAGGTTATATTGCCACTCAAAAAGGAGGAAAAACAAAATACTTATGAAATTATCAAATATAGATGTTGAACAAACTTTTACAACAGCAAATTGTTATAAGCAACCTAGTTATTGTTCTGAGATTTTAATTACATCGAAAGTAATGTATGAAAACAGTAATAAAAATCTTAAGTTCCCCTGTTATTAAACTGTAATTATACATTAACAACAATAGATGTGGTCCATAGTAAGGTGTCAAACTTATTTCTCCTTCTGTTTTTACAAACGCAGAAAGATAATGGCAGTGTTTTGAATTGTTTTTTTCCACAAACTTCTGTGTTATTTCCTTAAATTTCCTTAAAATGTAAATTACCAATTTAGGAGTCGTTGCATAATTTATTGGTGCCTTATTCATGTATCAAGACTAAGTCATGGGCGGCATTATGAATTGATACCTTTTACAGTCTTGTTTGCAGACCTCTTGATGGAGCCGCAGTGCACGATATAGTATTCTTAAAAATAGTTTTTTTTTATTCTCTTCTTTCTTTTTTGCCTGCCATCATTAATAATTCATCTCTTCCTTGGTTGCTAAAACAACAACAAACAGAACAACAGCTCAGATAATGTATTCAGTCAAAAGCTCATTGTCTGGGGGAGGAGGAAAGGGGACAGTGAAAATGTGCACTGGAGTGAGACAAGAGAGCACCCCGACAGGGAGAGGCTCAATGTCACTCCACAGCATGGCGGGAAGGAAGAAAAACAAACGCCAGAGGGGGAAAAAATGAATAAAAAAAGAGAGGAATATACAGTTTGTAAGTCATAAAAGCCCAATTAGAGGCATTAGGGTCTTCAAATGGAGGATTACAATGAATAATTTGTTACTGCAATTTTTTCAGGCTGATTGTGCCATTAACACGGGTGACAAAAAAAAGGATATATTTTTTGACTCGTAACAAAAGCTTTCAATACAGAAAAAAAATACAACCAATAATTCAAGGTTACATGAATACGCTGCCAAATCTGCACCCCGGCCATCCATTGACTCAGCCGTCTTACTTTAAATCTCTTCACTCCCCCGTCACCCCTTCATTTGGAGTATCTCGACCTTGAATGTCTCCGGTGTGAACCGATGCCACAGCTTTCACATTACGCCAGAATGGATCCTGACTCATTCAATTTAAACCCATCAAGAAAGCACAATACAAGGCAAATTAGCTGCCATTATTTAGATACTTTCATGCCCCCCAATGTGAGGTTATATGACAATTAGTCACACACATTTGTCTAGGCTGTCTCCATGGTTGTTCTGTTATCTGCAACATACATGAGCCTCTTCAGCACCATTTTTATATTTATCTTTAATTTTCATAATTATCTCATTAGATTCTAATTATGGCATATATACTTTGATTTTCTAAGCAGATAATCATTACCCTCCTGACAGCTCTAAGCTCTGCAGCTTTTATTCAGATTCAAACATGGACTCCACTGCTTCTTACTTCATTGGTGGTGAAAGTAGTGGTACTTGAGAACCTTAATAGATTGTTAATAAGAATGACCAAACCTACCGCCCCTCTTTAAGAACCTCTGAATGCAGGGATGATGATAAAGCAGCTAATTTTATAGCCAAACTGTGTTTCCTTGGATGAATATGTTGTTACAATAAGTGAATAAGTGAAGATGATAATGATACTGCCCTGAAAAAGATTGTTCATTCCTTTTATAAGACTGCCACAAATTGCTTGTAGTCTGTCTTGCTTTCGAGAGCTTTATTCTTAATCCTTTTTACAATTCAGAATACGATCAGAAAATGGTTTAATGCTAAAGTGAGTCATACTTACAAAGGAATTTGTCCTGATATCCTGGTGCAAAACATCCAGTGGAAATTTTAACTGAATAAATATAGAAAATAGAAAATCAACAATGAGTAGGGAGATGTAGCAGAGGGCAGCTTTGGATTTGCAAAAAATCAATATCAAGTAATAAATACAGACATACACGTATGTGAACATATGCATAATCACATACATGCATTTTTACAAAGTGGCAGTACAGCTTTGCAAGAATGAGCAAAGAAAAAACATTAATTAAACATGCAATTTTTCCGATGTGCTATTATCCTAGTAGAGCCAGAGCATATGTCCTGAGCGCGAATTAAGTAGTCCTGATGCTTTCACTAAATTGACTTGTGTTACATTTAACTGGTTCCAGCAACATACCTTATTGATATTTAATATTCAGTAATACAAATGTATAAATGTAGTCATTTCATCTTTAAAGCCTAATCAGCAATTTTTTACAATTGTAATATATGTTGGCGATACAAAAAAGGAAATCTAAGTAAAAAAAACCCCGAAACTGCAAGCTGGTTTATTGAAATTGCCATAAAGCCCAATGTAGTGTATAGTGTATGGAATATTACATAACGATTTCCAAGATAAGTTCCATGTTGTTGACTCGGTCTATTTATACCCTCCATAACTAAAGGAGAGATGGTTCTGGGTTCCTCTGAGTTTAGTAACACCATCTGATCCCTTGACTCCTTGCATTTGATCATAGACTACCGAAGAATGGATTTGCATTGTAAGAAGTAATTAAAACAAGTTAAACCACCCAAATGATTAAATGATGTAGAAGTCTTCATATAGAGTATATGGCCTATTAAGAACGTCATAGTTTTCATAGTTCTATTTCAATTTTGCACAGTTTATAGTCCTACAGTCCTAATTTTAGTTTTTCTATCGGATTGGATTTCTATTTGTATACATGGTGTACTTCTAAATATGATGTTACTTCCTTTTGTGATTTTTATTTATTTATTTATTTTTGAGTTAGAGGAAGGATCTGTGGCGGATAAGGACGTGGTGGTGGTGGCGGTGATGACAATCGCATAAAATCCCAAACATTCCAGGGCTATAATAAGGTCATTCAATGCTATCAAACACAACTTAGTTTGGTGGAAATTGATGACATAATTCAATTGAGCAAATCCAATTTTTAGAGTGTAAACATTACACTGAGGGTGGCAGTGCCGTGTCGGTGAACAGTCCTTACTTTTTGGTGCTGTTTACATACACATACCGATTTTTCCTATAGGTATTTTTGTTAAGGCCTCTTTGGTTTGCTACTGAATATTAGCTCTTAGCTTCACGCTATAACCATAAGCTTTTCTCCAGTTGGGTTTTGAGAACGACCAACAGTTTGAGGCTTACAATTTGTCAGTAAAAAATGTTTACTCTTAATTAAAATTACAGGGATGGAAAAATGTAAGGAAATTCAAGAAAAGAAAGACCTGGCAGGAATCCATTCAGGCTAGCGGGAGCACAGACGGTGTACCTCCAGATGGAAAAGATAAATGACTATCTTAAGATGCAGTTGATGACTTTCTTCACCTGATAACTTTATTCTGTGTTTACCTTTTACCAGGTCTGAGCAGCGACTAAACTGAGCTCTTCCGCAGAAATCATACATTTGATAGAAGACATGGAAAATATTGCTTCTCTTTATAAGGTGGTGCACGAACTTCCCGTTCACTTCATCTGCTATAAGTCCAAGGTTGACAGGTCACCGTCTGAGAATGCTGCATTGAAAATCGCTGCTGCTTTCAAATCTCATTTTTAAAGAGTTTGTTGAAGAGAAACCATGAGGGTAGGGCTATTAACAGATGTTCACACTGCCTTCAGCCTCAGCTCTTTGTAGAGCCTACAGGTAGCTTTAACCTCAGCACCATCACACCTAGGCTAAACAAACATAAACCCAACACACAGCAGGAATCTACCATTCATAATTTGACCTCGCATGGGGCATATTATGATTGTACAGACAAGATATGTGAAGTGCATTCAAAAAGGATTCAGACCCCTTCATACCCTTTTCCGCATTGTATTATTTTGCATCCTTATGCTTAAATAATTTAAATTAATTTTTACCAATCAAGCCACACTCCATTCCTCATACTTAAAAAGCAAAAAGAGAATTTAAGAATGTTTAGCAAATATTTTTTTTAAATCACATCGGTATAAGAATTCAGACACTTTGCAATGACACCTTTAGCTCAGTTACATCCCATTTCTCTAAATCATATTTGAGATGTTTCTACATTGGAGTCCGCCTGTGCTAAATTCAATTGATTGGACATGATTTGGAATGGTGCATAAGGTCACCCATGATATCTATTTAAGATCACACGGCTGACGACGCACTACGAGTACAAATATTTCTACTGCAGTGAAGGTTCCGAAGAGCACACTAGCTTCTATCATTCTTAAATGGGAGAAGTCTGGGTCTACAACCAGGGGCGGGCCTTGACTTCCAGAGCATCTGTGTGAGGATGGGTAAAACTCTCAGAAGCTCAGCCATCACCGCGACACTCTTTTGTCGACACAAGCTTCTCCTCGGTGAAAGACACAGGAAAATCTGCAGAAAAGCATCTATTGGACTCTGCGACTGTGCGAAACCAAAAGAGGCATTTTTTTTTGTTTATGTTTGTACGGTCTTATTTTGGTAACATTTGCTTAATGTGGCGTTTATTTATCTTTGGTAATAAATCCCCTGGATTTGGTCTTTTGCAAGTTTCTCTCTGTGGATAATTTGGGTCAATATTGGAGGTGTCAGGGATGACATCATCACCAGTGATGCATTGGCGGTGACAGCATCATGCTGTGGGAGGACTTGGAGGCTAGTCAGTGTTTAGGAAAAGCTAAACAGAACAGGGTACAGAGATATTCTAAAGCTGGTCCAGAAGGCTCTGGACCTCACGCTAGGGCATACGGCATCTGACAACTTATGGGAATGCACTGTAGACTTCAATGCAATTTTTAATTTTTAATTTTCCTGTTTATTCTTTTAGATTTTTGGCAAATACGCCTACTTTTTCTCCACTGCATGCTGTGAAGAAATTCTAAAAGATATAGATGTTTCATGTAAAAGAATAGCAAACACAAGGTCTTTATGACAAAGTGGTCCCAGACGTCTGCCTTAAATAATTCAAAACAAGTTATACCTGCATTGATGTGTTTCCTCCTGCCAGTTACATTGTTTGGTTGCATCTGTAGAAAGTTTTTCCAGCCGAAGTGTTCTCTTTCAAGCACATGTTACCGAGAGGAAAATCATTTCTGAAGCAGCTGCTGCTCCTTATCTCATCTTGAATTCAAGTTGTTTCAGTTAATTGCAGCAAATTTAGACTCTCTACAGCATTGTAGTGCTGTTTGAGTGCCATCCTACACTGTTACCATTTGAAACACGCTAAGCACGTCAGGCTGCATCTGCTCACGGAGCTCCAACCTAAAGCATGAACTCATGAAATATAATGCTTTAAATATAATATACAAGAGCAATTTTCAGCCGCTGAAGGAAAATCTTCCATCATGTGCTCTTCATTTGTCAGTGTCAGTGAAAAGAGATGTTTTCCCAGCTGGTTGAGTGATTTATGTTGGAAGCATTGATTTGAGCATCTACAAAAATAGAACCTTAATGTTATGTGTGCGCAAACTGCCTTAGGACGCCGCATCTCAATCTTTATCAAATTTCATGGCAATAAAGAGCTCATCATTGAATTCGGCACTCACTTTTAATTGTATGTCTTTAAGATACAGTAGAGGGAAGAAAGGCTTGCGTGCCTGCTTTCCTCCGCCTCAAATATAATATGAATTCATGCAGATACCTGGATACCTTTTTATTAATTCAGTGCCACGGAGACAGCTGAATAATGAAATTTAATGAAAATTTTAGATGGACTAAAAGTCATGGACCGTCTCTCATTAATTTTAAAAGCACATATACCGTTTGCACAGTAATGATAAATTCCTCTACTGATCTTCATTCCATATAGTAACTCTGACCAGCTGAAAGCACCTGAGGTTTTTCTGAATTCAGTTGAATACAAGGTATGTTCTTTAATATTAAACAGAATTCTTAAATTTACCTGAAGTATACCTCAACATTAGTTTATATTAAATAACACTGAGGACTGTAGGGAAGTTGTTTCTGATTAGGAGCATAACTTTATAATGGACCAATATCTTCTCTGGCTCTTCAAAATGTTAGAACTCTTCGTTCATCTGACATAATCGGAGCTCATCTGATATCTCACTGTGAAATGAAAGCGTATGATCGTCACTGGAAGCCCACATAAGTTGCATGAACTCGTACTTTTAGAATATCAGATCATAAAAATTTGGAGTTATTGATCTCATCAACTTTTTGTATTCAGCATCTTAAGCAGTGCTTTCTTGATTGTATCCCCGAGAAGTCGAGGCCACTATTTTATGGGATCGTCATCGCCGCCGCTGCTGTAGAGCCTTTCTGTTTCCAAGGGTTGGGGAGCTTTATCTCCAAACATTTTTGGGCCATAATTTCTGAACCGTTGGTCCATTTTAGTCCAAATCTGGTGCATAAGAATCGACTAGAAGGCATCTATCTTGAATATTTCATAAATTACTCTAACAGTTCATATTTTTCTCACTAGGGGGCGCTTTATTTATGAAAAACACAGTTTTTCAAACATAATTTCACATTTAATTTAAGGAGTTTCATCTGGGGATTTGCTTGTACAACGCAGGGGATTGGATGCTTTAAGGGGATATATCCTTGCTATTGGGGATGACAGCGTCGGCCAAGTTCACGCAATGTTTAAATAAATCCAATATTATGAGTTTTATGAACACAAAAGAATGCAGTAGTTGATGGCACCCAACATTTTTAGCTGGTGCAAATTTTTGACTCATTAATTTGAGTGTTCTGGTTTACCGAGTTGATATAGAACTAAATCAATAATTATGTGCATGTTTCCAATCATGGAACTTGAGTTACAATCAGGTGACTATTTTGTTTGTGTCGTAGTTGTTCCAACCTTTAAAAGGGTCTTATCAAAAGGGACATTATTCTGCTCCAGACAGGGTTCCCCCAGACAGTTGACAAAAAGTACTGCATGAACACAGAACCAGCAGCCATATTCTTGAAATACATCTGAACAAAGGTTGACGTGGATGACCGTGAGGCAGCCAGACTGATGTCCCCCACTTCTGAATAGCACCTTTTGTGTAGAATGAGATCCACTGCCACATAACTCCGGTAGATTAAATCACAAATCAGATGAAGAGAATTGCTGAGATCAGCAGAATATGTTCACAGGCCACCAGGTTTGAATGTGATCTTCCTACCTGCCAACATGAGGAGGAAAATTACCCTCAACCTGGACAAGAAGGTGAAGCCCTGACACCAGAGAGGCTGGCAGACGCAATCATAACCACTGCCTGTCTCCACTGAGACATAAGAGAGAACGAGGAATGCCGCACAG
The DNA here is from genome assembly GCA_037951165.1 of Lophius americanus. NCBI lineage: Eukaryota > Metazoa > Chordata > Actinopteri > Lophiiformes > Lophiidae > Lophius > Lophius americanus. Next base: position 4,907,831 of record JBBDHG010000076.1, on the reverse strand, counting down.
GGACTGAGGACTGTCTCATGTGATAGAAGATGCAGGTCTGTCTTATAAAGCTGTCTTAAAAAGCTTTCTGACATGCACAGATGATCCAAACTCCAGTTCATAAGGTGGCGATAATGCTACGATGAACTGGGTGTCAACCGCCAACAAGCGCCCAGAAGAAGAATACGACAAAGAGGGCATGCGCAGAAGTGACTTTTCGTCCATCTAACCGTCCAACTATGTTAAACTATCTCAAGGTTGCAATGAATAAATCACTCTCCAATGTAGAAAAGTACTCTTTTAAAGTCGCCATATTTAAAATGCATCGCGGCAGGTACAGATACAACTGAAACAGAGAGCTTTCCGAAAAAGTGTTTATATGCAGCGACTGGCTATCTGAGAGGCTTTCCGAAAGGAATTGGACAACCTCCTTGCAAAGGAGTTAAATATCATTTGGAATGGGCCTATTCTTTCTGAAAGGGGTGTTTACATACAACATTTTCTTTCTGATTGGGCGTCTTTTACAAATCTATTGGGAACCAAGCTGTCCATGTAAACCCACCTAATGTGTAAAATAAACTCTTGGAGGCCATGTATAGGTAGTAGGTGACTAGTTCGTCGGTAGTGGAGAAAATGGGAGTGGTTAAGTACACCCTGGAGGGCAGGACCCCTTAACAGTGCACCGACTGCAAGTTTGCTACTGGTTCTACAGGAAAGGTGGGACAGGTTACAATGCTGCTACCCTGACGAATTAAACAGAAATATTATATTCAATGATTTACTTTTACTGCATTTTTTGGGGATATTTAAAATGCAGTTATGAATAACTGGTCCACGTCAGCTTCCTAATTATTAATTCAGAGTCCACTGGATTAGGTGAGAGGAGATTCAAGTAGTGGAGAAAAATTAGGAGAAACATGCTTCACACAGACAACAAGGATGTTGATAGAATGATCATTTTCTAATATCCATTATATGAAATGTAATTAACAGGCCAAACTGTATTAAACATCATTTGATGTGACCAAACCTTTCTATTAATAGTTTTGAGTCATAATAGCGAACGAAGGTGGCTTTCAAAATTATTTAGTTTAGTTTTCCATCTCAGGTCATTATCAGAAATGACATTTCCTCTGTTGTTACTTGCAGAGATTCCATTCAAAAATCTCATATAGGATCTCCTACATTGATGAGGAGTCCTTTTTTTTCTTCAAATATTGCATCACTAATGGTATATTTGTCCTGCAGTAGGCGACATAACCAGGACCACGCCGACACATGAGGTAAATTGACACACATAAAAACAAAAATGTCTCTTGCATAATGCAAACATTTTCTTTTATTGTATCCATTTGGGAGGTGATATAGTGCCATTATGTGACGGAGGAGGGATATGGCATCACTGCACCCTATTCAGACAGAGAAATTAATTAGTCTATTTTAGCTGTTTTGCACCACATAGAGCTGTTTCAATTCCTTCCACAGAGTTAAATGATGGCAGACAGAGAAAGTGATGACTAAAAATAAAAAAAACATGAAATATTCAAGAGCTGGCGCACTGGATGCTTTTCATTCAAGAAAGACAGAAGGAAGTCATGAAAGTTAAGTTTGTGTTAATTGCAATTCTGGATAATTGCATATCTGTAGAAAATAAAAGCAATGGGGTAATTTGTACATAAAGTTTTCTATTCAAGAAAATATTGGTACATTATACCCCAGAAAACCTAATCAGAGACAAATCTTAATTACAAAAGTTGTCATAATTCAACCTATAACCAACGACATGCCAACAAAGTAAAAATAAATGAATTTTAAAGTTCCTAAATTGCATTTAGCAGCAGTTCATAACATTTTTGAAGTGTGTAGAAAGTTTGTTTGAAAATATCACATGGTTTTTTTTGAGTTACTGTGTGTTCTACAAAGATAACCAGCCACTCACATCCGGCCAGCTTCTGACAATGGGAACAGGAAAAAACCCCGTAAAAGGACAAAAATCATTTTAATTGATTGTTGTGTACAGAGGTTTTCTTGCCAAAATATTAAGTGGTGCGGAGGGGGCTTTGGTTCTGAGAAAGGAATTGTGGGAGTGGCTGAGAAAACTGGGTCAGGGCGGGAGAGCTTGATTATTACAGGAGTTTGGTGTTGTGCTGATTTCTAGTCGTGTTCTGGGCCTGCAAGGAGTCTGCAGATGAATAAAGATGGAAGCACATGTCAGCTGAAAAGCTCAAGTCTGAACTATTGTGATAGGTTTTCCTGATTGTAAGTAAAAGCTGTTTTTCTTCAGTCATTTTCATGAGAGGCCTTACTATCAGAGCTCATGTCTTTAAGGTTTTTCTTTGTAATCCAGAAAAGAAATCAGCCACCAGATCGAGTCCAGCTGGTCACGATGAACCAGAAAAACCTCCCTTCAAGAGCAATTTTCTGGATTTTCAATTTTTTTTTACCAATTGACTATTAATACCACTAAAAAATACCTCGTCCGCTCTCCACTGCTCTACCTCAAATCGTCATCGCCACTGTCGAGTCCACCACAGGGAGGAATTGGAGTGATTTTGGGAGTGGTTGGTTGTATATTTCCGATACTAGGAGGAGCTTTATCTCTAAATGTTTTGGCCCTTAATTTCCCTGCCTTGGTTCGATTAAGTCCATATTTGGTGCATATGGATCGACTCGCTGAGCTCTATCTTTTATTTATCATATTTAATTATAATACATATTTTATTCAATAGAGGGAGCTTTATTTTTATGAAAAAAACCCGCTGTTTTTCAGACATAACTTCACGTTTAATTTGAAGAATTCAATCAGGGACATTGCTATAAATTAATTGACTTAATGATATTTACCTGGTAAAGGTCATACTTTGCTCTAGTAGGTCATAATTTTCTCACTGGGGGAGATTTTTTCAATGAAAAACATTGTTTCTGGGAAAGAACTCAAAAGCTTTTTCATGAAATCAAACTTCGTATCCCATGGATCTTAGTGTGCGGAAGAACTAGATTCATTTCAAGAATTAAATTGTATAAAACAACCAATGATTCAATTTATTTCAAATTTGGTGCGTATGAATCGACCATGGGAGATTAATCTTGTGGCCATAACTTCAAATTTAATACAAGGAGCTCATCGGGATCAGGGACTTTTCAGGTATTTAGCCCTGCTGTCTGAGACGACAGCAAATGCCTAGTTGTCGTTGCTAGTCATTTCTGTACCACATTCTCACCCACGCTCATTCTCTCAACCAAACTAGTGAAGGCATAAGGCCTGAGTTGGGCACCTGCAATTATGAACAGGACAAACATATTTAACAATTCCTGAGTTATGTTCTGGTGTTGAAAAGTATACATGGATAGATAGACAGGATGCACATCAGAAGCCATACTTATTTTAACCGCCTACTTACTTTAGTTGTGTCAAAAATAAAAATGGACTCAAAAACACAAAACAGACACATTGTTTTCAGACGTTTTCTGTTGCTTCTCAGGAAATCATGACACACTCTAGCAGCGGTCAGAACAAGCATATGAATAGTTTATTACTACTGCCACTATTGATCTGCTGCAGTTTTTCTTACAGTCTGTATGGGAATTTCAGGTTATAGCATCATAAAGCAAAAACTACTCAAAGCAATTTCCTTCAAAGAGAACATTTCCTAATCTTTCTGTGACCCTTCATTTTTATATATCAACAAAAGATCCTAAGGACTCTGTTATAGGGGAAACTTTATCACAACGTAGCACAATTAATCAGCAGTAATGCAAGGTATTATGTCATTAAACGAGTTCAGGTCAGGAAAATGCAAACAAATCAATTTAGATTTTTGGAAGCGTATTCAAGAAGCAATTTTCAGAATATTCTCCAAGCAACAGCCTTCAACATTTTATCTTAAATGAATCTATTAAAATAAAGTCCAGATTCTCCTCCCCCGTCAATTGCATGGATTATAAACTTCTTTTCACATATGTTAAATGAAGTTTGCAGGCAATTGTTCACCGCTAAACATGAACTAAAAATTATACAGTTTCAACTCAGTTTCAGCTTCAACTTCAGCTCTACTTTTCCAATGAGGCATAGCTTGTCCTCTGTGGTAAAGAGACAATTTTAAGAAACAGAATAAAGTGTCCTTTATCCCATAAGCATCTAAGAACATCTCTCTGTCTGCCTTTACTTTCTCTTCGTCCCTTTTTGTCTCTGTGTTGCTTATAAGCTATTGAGCTGGTACAACAGGTCCACCAGCCACTAAAAAGGATGCTGGCAGGAGAGTAAATCCACTCAGATCCCTGTGGTTTACTCATCCCACCTCATGTCCTCTGGACTTGCAACTATTCCTGCAGCCCAGCATGGGCTGCATTCAGCAAAGCATGGTGCTAGAGGACCAGCCATGGAAGCCCCGTGTACTTTGACCCTAGAGGAGATTGGATCCTTGGTCATAGAGGTGCCGCCGTGGTACCGCAGTACGGGTCCTAACAATGGGATAATGTGTTAGCTGTAGTGGTTAGACTGCATGCTGCACAAAATTAGAGGTTAATACAGGATGGAGACGGATGATCCTCTGTTATTAAACAGTCATGAATCTTCAGCCTTCTACCTGTCTGGTTTGATGAAAAATATTGGACCCCCTCCTGACTTCTTCTATTTTTGTTAGTATATCAAACAAAACTGTGTCGAATATTACAAACACACAAAAAATTATAACATCAGAATGAAGTCAGAGTTAAGAAGAATTATAATAATACAAAATTAAGTTGTATTTAGGGAAAAGTTGCAACATTTTAAGAATATGTTGCAAAAAAAAAAAATTGGAAAAAATTGCAATACTTTCATTAAAAAATGTCACGACTTTATAAGAAGAAGGTTGTAGTTTAGAAAAAGGCACAAAATCTTAAGAAATACGTTGTGGTTAGGAAAAAGTTACAATATTTAATTATTTAGTCGTAGTTAAGAAAAAAGTTTGCAACATTTTAAGAACAAAGCTATGCCTCATTCTTCTGTACCTCTTGAATTTTTCCTGAGCCAACCCAGAGCCACTAGTGTCGCATCACCACAGAGGAAATGTGACTTGGAGACCAGCGCATATTCTGTTGAGGTCCATCCAGTTCACCCACTGAACCCACTGGTTCTGGAATGATCGCAAAAGATGGTGGCGTGCTTCCAGCCCAGGATCCTGGGGAAGATGTTGAATCCGGATGGAGAAGAGGATGGCGCCATGTCTGAAGCTTATAGCAAATGCTTCCAACAAAAAATAAAATATATATATATATATATTTTCAATTTCAGCTGAAGGTACACACAAAGAAACATAGTTATAAACAAATTCCACTTATTCAAAGAGATACCCTTAAATATCCCCTAAATTTGAAACACTGGACCTTTAATTCATACGTCGTAATTCAAAATCATAATACAGAACGATCACATAGTGAAGAAAAAGACGTAATATTTTAATAATAAAGTTATAGCTAAGAAAAGGTCTCAATATTATGAGTAATAATATATAAGACTAAAGTCGTAGGGGACCCATGGATCAACAGAGATGCCGTAGTAACCAAAGTTCTACTCCCACGGATCCAAAATTTAGATGGCAGATCTCACTTTATCTTTTAAATGAACAAACTCCCTTTTGAATAGTACTTAGCAAAGTCTTGAAATTACAGTATAATAATGTTTATATGCCAAAAGGATGATTAAAAACATTTTTTCTCATGAAATCTTTAGATTATATATCTTTACAATATTTTTTGTAATATTATGATCTTTTTCTTGTAGTATTTCAAATGAACTTGTGTGACTCCTTACTTTGCCCTCTATCACTGTCTAATAATTTATCTTATCCCCCGTATGTCATGGTAACAGAGATGGACTGAAGCTTTATTGGTTTGATTTTGACATCAATAAAATACAATTTTCCATCCGTCCTTTAGATTTGATGAAACATCGAATAAATTGGACATTGCGCTGTTCTTTCATTAACATTTTACATGCAAACTTACATACTTATTTTGTTACAAAAAACCCATTCCAGGCCTTATCTCTGCTGATAAATAAAATGAAATTTGCTTTTTCAACTCCATGTACAAATGTGCAGCAAAAGGGTATCCCTGTATTCATTGTTGCAGGTATACTGTCAACTACTTTGAAGATGTTTGTCTATGAAGTGTCAAAGCTGTCAAATGATCTTGTCACATAAATATGTCAGTGCAAGATCCAATATCTAGCCCAAGTCCACTCGCTGACAGAACAGCGCTTTGTCTGTTCAATCCCCTCCTCGCTGGCACAGTATGACTCTTTATAAACAAACAAACAGAGAAAACCGACAGCTGAATTCTCACATGTCGAAATACAGCTCTTTGAAAGCTGAAAAAGAAGGATGCACTTCCTGAGAGCATGTGGAACGTACAGTGACCGTCTCTGCTTAACTACCCCATGCTTTTGAATTGCATTATAATACATGAGGACTCCTAGACAGTGAGGTGGCCTCCCCTGGTTCCTAATGCATGACTATTTCATATGGACAGGAGAGGGGGGTGAAGAGGAGCTGTCTGTGGGGCTGATTGACACAGGCCCACATTAGGAGCAGCTTTTGGAAATAAGTCCGTGGAGACTTGGCGGATTGGGTCTGCTGAAGGAACGGTGTCTCCGCGAGGAGCCGTGCCTTCTTAACCTCACTCATTGGTATGCCGATGTGCGGGTAGCGAGCCGTGCTCCAAACGGCACAGCCTTCCAGACTACCCCCCCAACACACCGCGACGCAGACACAATCCCACCGAGGACCTGTGACGATATGCAGCGTGGAATACTGAATCAAAATGGACCCCAATTAATAATCATATAGTTCAAATTTAAGCTCCCTGTGTGCGCGCTGTGGCCTGCAGGAGCTCATCCTCCCAGAAGTTTCAGTCAGAAAAAGTTTCTAAGTGTGCACTCACACACCCAGACACACACAAGAACAAACACACACACACACACACACACACACACATCAAACATGTCAACTTGGTGGACATAAGAAAGCACAGGCCCTTGAGTCTGTCCCTCCTCTCCCTCCCACATGAGACAAAAATACAAGCAAAATAAAATGTTTAAATTTGGTTTCAGATCTCACTTCTGCGCTCTAGAATGAGAGGAATAACATGTCAGCATTGAGACATACTCTGCTGGCAGGTAAGACGACAGAATATCACTTTAGCCTATTGTGACTTTGAACTATCCGACGGTAAGCAGACAGATTGTTTTTGTCACAGAACTAAATGACCTTGAACCCAACCGCTGTCTTTTCAAACTCTTCCTCCGCACATCTAAAAATATTCCCATCAGAAGCAAACTGATGGAATTTACAAGACCTAATGTCATTGCAAAGAAATGTTACCACAAACATACAGCACATATTTTTGTCTTTATCATTGGAAGGGAGTTATCATTTAGCAAGCTTTGAGGTCAAAGGTGAGACAGGAGTATTTGAGCATGCCTAATGAAAGGCAATATAAAAGGTGCTTGGCGTGTTGTTTGAAATCTGCTTGTTTTGTTTTTTGGCTATGTTACATGTGCTGGCACTAATTATACAAGGTAGGTAGTTCTCGCAAATTCCAAAAAGAAAACTCGACCATTTTTGACATGTTCATTTAAAGTTACTAATCAGATGTAAATATGCAAAGCAGGTCCCGATGGGATTTCTTTGATATGCAAATTGGAAGTGCAAACAAAGGTGGGGGATATGAGGATTTAAAAAAAAATAAAAATGAGAAAGAATACGAAAGAATACGAAAAAATCCACACAATGGTTTTTGTCATGACATTTTGTTGGAGGAGAAAACCGAGAGATACTACCTCTAATGGCGTTTTGTCAGACCAAGGCCAGGGCTTGGTAGTATCACTGCAAATGTGTTGGCTTGCTAATAAACATCCACTCTGATGAATTTCATCCCAGCCAAATTTTTGACTCATCTTCATATATCAAATGCAGCATCACATATCTGCTCCCATTTGCCTGCATCAGAACATGTAAACAGGCATGACAGTATTCGTGCCCCCTCCTCCTATCATAACAGCAACTTACTGGCCAGTTATCTGTTTGATGGGATGTAAAGGGAAGGTCAGTGTTTCCATAATTCACTCCAGAACCATAAATCACATTATATGATCTCCTCTGCACGGGGATTTGTTGAACGCCGCTCACTCAGAATGCATGAATCGACCAACTCACTGCTGTATAATTTGCCAATTATGGGCACAGGTGGAGGTTTTAAATACTCTGTTTACCTCTTTCTGTCACTTCTATCTACCTGGAAGCTCACATTAATCGTTAATCTCTTAACAGCCATAAATCTAATCTCCATTTTCTGCACGTTAGCAAAATATTAGCCGTCCTGTGCTCTGACTGTACTGACAAAAGTCCCTTTGTGGTCAGCGATGGGGAGCAATGGAGGGAAACTGACTTTTATTGACATGGGGCTGTCAGAATGGAGACGGTACCACTGTTCATTTCCAATTTCAGCCCACAGATTGGAATCCGTCGCTGGGCTCTCCAGTGTCTCAAGCACCATTTTCTGAACCTATGGTGTGGAAAACATGATTTAATTCCTGTTCAGTGCTTTTCATCAGATTCTCCATCTCTCCAAATCGTCTTTGTGTGGCATCATATTGAAAGAGTAATTGTGCATCACTGTGGATAGTGGAGTGCAACATCCTCTGGTAAAGCCAGCGGGGAGATTACAGCTGGACATTTGAACTGCAAAGCATAATATGATTGAAGATGTAGTTTGATTACTTATTTACCTCTTGTGAATGACACAGAAAATGAGTCAAGCAATGTTCTCATTTTGTTTCCGCATAGAATTATTTACATTATTCGGTCCTGACTGTTTGCAATACTTGAATAATGTACTTTTTTTAGTGTAAGTATATAAAACTCTAACCACAGCAGCCAAAATCCAATATCGTCTTCATATCAATACTTTCATCACATCTTCGAGGTGACATGGGCGTCCGGTATGGGGAGCTTAAAATTGCATCTCTGCTGATGTGGTTCTGTTGGCTTCATCAGTCCTTGACATTCAGCTTGTTTTTAACCCACAGTCTTCATGGCCATAGTTAAATTGTCATCACTTCACATAAACCTGCAGAGTCTGACTTTCATTCATTGCATTCATGCCATTGACAAATAAGTTTGCCGAGTTTGCTCAAGTCTATCCGTGCCACATTCATTTTTACCTAGCCAGCCTTTGTGTGTGGGTGCCGAGTAGATGCTTAGTGGGATAAAATGGATATATTCTAGGTTAGCTTAGAATGAGTCCTCTGTGTCTACAGGGGGACTGGGTCCTTGGAGTCTGCCATGTTTGTAGAGCAGCCTAAAATGGCACTAAATAGGGCCGATAGTTTTTTTTCAGTTGAGGTGGCCATGAGTTGAAGAAAGCTAGAAACCGTGAGCAATAGAGCTAGTACAAGTAATAAAAGATTGCCAGGTTCAGTCATTTAACTCAATTATGTCCCCGAAAAGTTAGGATATTATAGAATGGACCTGGCCTCCATCGCATCTGCTGTAGATCCTTTGTTTTTAACAAAATAACTCAAAAAGTATTTCATGGATCATTTTCAAATGTTGTACTCGCATATACTTTAGTTTGAGGAAGAACTAGTGTGACTTAGGGTAATATCAGTTGTATATTTACAACACTAGGGGAAGCAATATTTACAAAAGTTTCTGGGCCATTATTTTCCAACCGTTGGTCCGACTGAGTCTAAATTTGATGGATATGAATTGACTCGAGGAGATCTGCCTTCCATTTATTTATATTTTACTCTAAAGGTTCATATTTTATTCATCAGGAGAAGCTTCTTACAATAAACACTGTTTTCAGGACATAGCGACCTAACTGGTGAATATGAATTTTGTTAATACTAAATTTAATTTAAGCGATCATGTTTAACTCACTACAGGAAGTTTTTTTTTTTTTAAACTGTTTTTTTCTGACATAACTTCACACTTAATTTGAGGAGTTTAATCAGGGGGATTGCTTTTGCAATGCAGGGGATTAAGCTCTTTTCGGGGATTTATCCCTGCTGTTGGGACGACAGCGTAGGCCTGGTGAAAGAAAAAGTGTCTTACAGTTATTGTAAATTTACTGTCACATGTTAATTACTGCTCAGTATTGGACACTGGCATACAGTCCCTGAAGCATAATCTTCCCATCAATCTATATCTCTAAATAGTGCTGCTCCTGCCGAGGAAGACCAAGAGATGTGGTTAAAAGCTATAGAACCAACTTCAACCTAATATTGGAAATATTTTCCTTTTCAAACTGGTGTTTCCGAGTAAAGAATGAACTTTGAAGGTCAGTTTATTTCCTTGTTTTCCCACCATAAGATTTTTTCATTTCAACCACTCTCGAGAGTTTCACTCAAAAGTCTTAGAGTTAAAAATGTTCACGCCCCGAATCTCAAACGACACATTCCGTCTTTATGATGACGGAATGTGTAGAGAGACGCCAAACTGTTAATTGTAGAGGTTAAATGTTAATTCTCTAATCCTTGATTCATTCATGTGTAAATCAACTTAAAAGTTTAATATTCACATGATTCTTGAGGAAAGAAGCATGGTGTCCACTGTCACCATAATTCTAAACTCATCTAAAAAAAACCAAACATACCCTCACAGAAAGAATCATTCTGAGGGTAAAGAAAATTTATGTAAAAAAAAAATTGCATTTAAATATTATTTGAAATGCCTTGAATGACTGATTAATTATTAATACATCCGAGTTGCGTGCTGGAGTTCAGCGAAAAATAGCAGATTTACCTCCAAACGAGTGATTTATCAAAAGACGGGATGCACAAAAACATCTTTCAGCCCTTGTGTGTTTTCATACACGACGATCTATTGTGGCAAGGCCAGAGCTGGAAGTATGGAGGGGAAAAATAGAAAGAAGGATTTATTATCCTGTATTGAAGCTCACCCCAAAAGAGGTAGCATTTCACAGGAGCTGCATGCTGACCTTTCCAACAGCCAAAAATGTCATTGAAGGTTTAAGGCAAAGAAATCCACTCGTATTTAACCAAGCCTTCAAAATCTTTGACATTTCTTGTGATGTTGCCACAGGATGGCACCCTGAAGACTGAGACCTGGCCTCCTCATAGAGAGCTATAGCGCCCTATACATACAGGCTTCACATGTAGCAGCCACTGTGCAAACACAGTTCTTCACTATGAAAAGAGAGGATTTAGAGATATGGTAGGCAGCTGATAGAAGATAGGATCTGATCCTATTTTAAAGCCTCTCCTTTTCTCTCACATGAGTGGGTCATTAATTGAGGAAGACACGCGGGTCACGTGGCAAGAGTTGCAGATTCTTCTGGAAAGATACTAGCGGCGGAATCAAGTACAGTGAAATTTATTTTTTTGCTTTGTGTCTTAAATATTTAAATTTCTCTCTATTTGCGCTTTGTTCCCGTCCCTTAGTAAACCCACACATAACGGATCACACAAATACATACAAGTACACACTCCTCTGCACCAGTGTGTCAGTCCGCATCTTCCCTTCCACTCACTAAATTGGAGAGAGAGCTACTCCGCGCTCTGGCGGAACCAAACAAGGAAGTGCTAAAGCTGGAGGCAGAAACAAGGGACATGCATTGGGGGTGAGTGGGATGTGGAGGCGAACACTTGGGCGGAGGCAGGGAGGGGGTATGTTTGCCTGTATAGGGGGGACACACTCTCAACACCACTGGATACCGCCACGGTGGTCCCTCACTGATTCACATTCCCCTAATGCCAGTTGGCAACCTCTTGGACAGGCATGCTCTCCCCACAAACTCCACCCCCACCCTGCTCCAACTGGCTCACCCTTTTAGAAAATGGACACAATAGTGTGGATGGGTTCGGCTTTAGAAGAGGCACAGCCTCAAACTGAAGTCTTTACACTTGCATAGCCATCCCAGTGGATTGACATTACCTCCAGGAAGGAAGCTACCGGGAGTGTTAGAGCTGGGGATATAATATTTATTTAATCAGATACTCAAATGCAAATGGCTCATGTATTTTCAATCAATACAGAATGATTTACCGAATGTCTCCTTTTTTTTTGACATGCACTTACATATTTTGCCACAAGCATTCTTACATCTTAATCCCACACTGAATATTTTAAAATGGCATTGTAGGTGGGATGGGGAAAAAATATCTGCAGAAGCTTTACAGTCAAAATAAATTACTTCATATGAAACAACAACCGGTGGAGTAAAGTCATAAAGTAAGTTTAGTAAGTCAGAGAAAATCCAAACTAGTTCTGGTCCTCTAACTTTTTCTCATTAATGTACCTCTTTCTCATTATATCTATTGATAAATGTCTTATAATAAAAATATAGTATAAATAAAATAGAATACAGTACTGAGGCATCACAGGCTTACAGAGGCTTAGATGCCATGTTTCAAATGTCTGAAATGCATAACTAAATGCTTTTTTTTGTCTTGTTGCAATAATAATTTAATTGAAATGTAGATGCAATGAACCGAGTAAGTGGCAGAATTCTTTGGCATCTGTTATAACTTTTTTTTTTTTTAATTCTCCATTTTTTCTAACTGTGTTTCTGCTACGTTTCAACCACAAACGTTCATCGATATGTCATTCAATATTCAAACTTCCTGTTTACAGTGAAAGTGATGAATTTGCTTTGGTTTTGTAACGGCATGTAAGAAATTGAAAAAAAAAGAAGAATTCTCTGTGAATGTTATTCCCCTCATTTACTAAATATGCTCCCGCTCAACCTACACAGATTATGAAACCTACAGAGTCTCTGTCGGACTGAATTGATATCAGGCTCTCTGTCTATGCATGTATGCATCTTAATTTGAGTTTGACAAAGCTTGGGCTGCACACTGGTTGTGTTCTTGTTTAGACAGGGGTGTATTTGCAGAGTTGAGTTTCTGTGATGTGATTTGGAGCTGAATTCTATCTCATAATCATCTAGGAGACAGGTGTGAATACATGATGCTACGAAGTCTCATTTTGTGTTTTTCTATTTAATTAGTTGCTGTTAGAGCTTCTTTCATTAATAGGCGGCACAATTGGAATCCTTGTGCAACGTTAGTTAATCCTTTATTACTGTTTGATCACACAATAATATTAATCTTAGCCATGTGCATGGTGGGGGTTATATGTTGGCATATTTGGTGTTTGAGTGTTTGAAGTGTGATGGAGTTATACTACCGTCAATTCCTCCTTACCAACATAGGCTTGATGCCAGGGGTGAATTACAGCGTGTGTGGATGAAATTCTTCTAAAATATTCTTACTGCTCCAGACTTTGTTTGAGAGTTCTGTTTCTCACACTATTGCTCCTAGTTTGTCAAAAAACTTTTTATAAAGCTGTTATTGCTTTAGCAAACATTAGAGCCAATGCATGATTTTTTTTCAACTAACATGTAAAGAAATCTCACATACCCTCTTAGGTCCCTCAAAGCACCCCTAGGGGTATGTGTACCCCGTTTGAAGAACAATGCTCTAGATCACAAAGGTGTTTAGTTTGAAGCATTAACTGGAGGTGTTTCTCTTTAATCCAAATGGACATGTGGTCCCCCCCCCCCCTTCTCACACCCACACCGAGAACACCCTCACCTGTGTCATTGGCTCTCTGCCAGGTGTTGTGACACACAGGCAGCCTTTACTTTTGTCCATCTGGGTGCACTTTCACGTTTCACTGTTCTTAACACTCATTTGTGCGTCGCAATCAAAGTTTGAGTGATTGCATTCAGGGCCTCGCTTCATATGAGCTCCTACTTTGCACAGCACCTGCAACTAGATATGTTAACATTAGCCTTGGAAATATACCCACTGACTTAAAAAAAGAGATTTTTTGTGATTCTTTCTATATTTTGATCCTTTCTAATTGTGCCACTCGTGTCCAACATCCTTTCACGGAAACAATAGCAGTCGCCTTTTGTTACAGACTGTTCATGGCCGGTCATTTAGAGAAAGGGGGGAAAGATTTTCTATATGAATTAATTACAAACGCTTCAAAATGTCAAGTATAGATAAAGCTTAATACCCCGTCTCCTCCCTTTCTGCAACAGGGAAGCTTTTAAATGGCTCTCTGCCAGCCCCTATCTGCCAAACGACACCAAGGTTACTGGGAGAAGCTGAAATATTCATAATATATGCAAAACCACCGCTGTCCATGGACAGTGTTCATTGGAATTCAAGAGCTAGCTTCAAACCTTTGACAACTGCTTAAGTAATTAGTTGCTGGGAGAGCGACCCCCCCCCCCCCCCCCCCCCCCCTGCATTGCTGCTGAAACTGGCAAGTAAATATTAGAGCATTTTATCTTCTCATTTTGATAGCATAATTGAATGTGTTAAGAAACGGTTGTTAGATTTCATGTAATCTAAACTCATCTAAAGACTGTTTGATATGAAAAGGCTCTGCTGTTTAGATTCAATTGGACTGAAGGGATGTTTTACTCCATATTTGTACTACAAAGGCAGCATCCCTTTTTTTTTCTTCTTCTTTAAAGTATCTGTACCGGATTGTGCTAAAGAGCTGTTCCGTACTCTAAGCTGCATGTGTAATATAAGTGAAAGGCTGCTTGTAAGAAATTAAATTCACTTGTAGAAAATAAAACTTCAAATCAAGCTTTAATCAGGAATCAAAATCAAAGTCCCATAGCATGCCAATAGGTTATGTAACACTACGGTTGGGTTTCCAACAAGGCACCCCATGCCAAATCCTGCTGTATTTGACTTACAAATTTTGGCAAATGTATTATTAATAGCAAAAAAAAAACAAAGAACAGCATGTTTTGTGTTGAGACAATAGGAGAATTCTGTGTCGGACATGGGCCTATGCTGCTTCACTGTCTTTACTCCCCCTCTGAAACTCCTCACTGGTCAGTTCGTCAAGGCTGGGAGCCGCTGCGCAGTGAGAATCATGCCCAAATTGGAGTGGAGCCAAATCCCATTCAAAGCAACTCCTTGTGTCTAACGCATTACCCTGGCTTATTAATCAGAAGAGAGCATGTTATTTGTGTTTACTAAGCATGATTCGTTTCTAATTAAAGCCAAATAATTATACTTCAAAGGAGTAGGGAGGCAGGATAACCGTTCAAAGACGAGAGCACCCCCTGTCAGGGGGAGAATTGCTGAACACAGGAACGCAGGACAGGATAAATAATCATATAGGTGGTCTCTAAACACCCATGTTCTAACTAAAGGATTTTATTTCATACCTCTACCATGGAGTTAGTCATTATTTACATTCTTATTAATGACGAAAACGAAAATCATTCACTCCAGCAGATGTCCTCGCCAATGATTAATCATTTATATATTCACAGATTTATCTCACATTTATACCGTTTATTAATGTATTTATATAACACAGATGGCTTTTAATAGGCGATTGAAGTTAATTCTATAATTTATTTATCCACCAGCATCTTTAAAATCAAAGAACTTCTGTGAAATCTGAGCCAACCTGGTGTAATACAAACACCCCAGCCTGACTCCAAGTCTTCGTTCAGCTGCCATGCCTGGTTGAAACAATTGCACCACCCCTTTTTACGAGCACAAGTGTCCTTGTCCTTGGTAAGGCGAAGGTCGATGTGTTCCCCCTCTCTCTCCCTCTCCCTCTGTGGCGCTTCCACAGGCCGTTCATTTGGGCCTGTGATGGCTCTAATAACATCTCCATCACATTAAAACTGAACCAGGATGAGGAGATGTTAATACTCTCCTGCACCCGCTGCAGGACAATTGGTCATGTATTACAACAAGTGCTTTTTAAGGGCTTCTGTGGACAAGTCTATGGAAATGGCAGATTTTCATGGCTGCCTGCAGTTGAAGCTCTTAACACAGTGGATTTTCAAGTTGTGACAGTTCAAGGAAAGCGGCGCTGTTAACATATTCAGAATGGTCCTGTAGCAAGGCCGTTCCTCCAATCCCTCTTTGCATCTGCGCTGCTCGAATGACAAGGTTGCCTGTTATTTTTTATTTATTTTTATAAAGATGGAGATTACAGAGGAATGCTGCAAACACTCAACTCAAAGGCAGGGTCTACTAAAAGGATTAAATTGAATTCAGAATAGAAAAGATGCTTTTTTTTTTGTAAAGTAAAGTAGATGTTTATTTATAACAAATATCAGTAATTATAGCAGAGGTATTGGATGAACTGTAGACTTACGTGTATATCTATACTAACATATTCTAACCACTGCCATGTATAACTCTCAACAACATTTTAAGCGAAGAATTGATATAACATTGGTTCTAAATAAAAGCATGTGTGAAAAATGAAAAATTCCATTACAGTTTTTTTCACACTTGTATCTGTATTTATTATCCAAGTAATTATGATTATATTTTGTGGATTAGGTCCAGGTAAAAATAAAGCTGCTTTAAATATGAATGATAATAATACCGGAGGCTCCTCTCCATTTTTCTTGAACTTATCAGATGAACCCTAACTTCACCTACGTTAATATCTTCAATATCTTCTTCCAAGTCCCTCATGCTGCATTATCAAGTCATTCGCTCTTCTTTTTCCTATCAGCTTGTAATTTACCATGGTGGACATTCTAGTGAGTATGATGTCAGTGGGATTCAGTTTGCCTCAGTTAAAAGGAAGTGGTCAGTTGAGCATAAGAGAAAGTACTGTAAATAATATGTTTGTTTATAACACTAATAGAAAGGATAAAGACTGATAGATGATGGATGGAGGCTCGGCGAGCTGTTACTGCTGGTCACCATGGTGAAGAAGGGATTGATGGCAGCCATTGGCTAGTGAAGATGTATACATCTTGTTGGTCCAGGGCTGCTGCATCCAGATGGACCTGGGCCATCCATTGTATTTCAGGGACACAGCTGTCTGAGAAGTGCCGTCCTCCCTGCTCCTCCTTTTATACGATGCTAACTGCTTTCACCTGCTGTGTAGGAAGATGCCATCTATAGGGATGGAAGATTTTTTCTGTCATAGTACAAGGCTGGCAAGAAGTGCATATATGCATTCCTGACATCATGTCAGAGAAGCAAAGCTTTCAGTCTTTTTGAAATTTCCTTTGTCTGGAGAGAGGAACAAATATTTTCCATCTCCTATTTTGAAGAGTTGGGACCTGAGCATCGGAGGTAAGTAACGGGAAAAGGTGAAGGATACATTCAACAAAGTGGTTCCAAAAAACAGTTCTGAACTGCTGAAGAACGGTCATGTGTATTTATTTATTTTTTCACAAGGACAAGGTGCTTCTCAAGTATCTAGTTATTTACCGTTTTTTAAATTTTTTTTTACAAAATATGTTAGTTCTCATAGTGGCACGAAAAAGTTAAGAGTTTTTATTCCAACATCCTTACATGTTAATAAAGACGCCACTAACTACTTATTTAAATCTTATTTCATACCACTGTTTTCAAGCATGTGTGCTGCTTAGATGTCCTCAGAAAAAAATCAATGACTTTATCAATCGCTCCTAACTTTAAATGTAATATAATGGAAAGGATAAAATAGTGAAGACATCATTTGTAATCAATAATCAAAGAAAAAATGCCTGTATTCCACAAAGTGATAGTTATTAACATTTATCATCAGCTGACAAATCTGAAAACGCCAAAATGACATAACTTATATTTTTATTCTTTATCTCCCAGCCTTTCTCAGGTGCTATTGTTGCCGAAATGCAACCACAGATGGGAATCTACCTCTATTCGAGAGGTCCATGTACATGTAAAATGTAGATTATACATTCTTGAAACTATACAATAATGTGTGTGGTTGTGAATCACTGTTGATCTAGCATGTTCCTTTTCTGTAACCGCTTATCCTGCTCAAGGTCGTGGGGTGGCTTGAGCCTATACCAGCAGACATTGGATGAACACAATGTGTCTCATACTCAAATAGGCTTGGTGCATCTGCTGGTATTGTTAACTCCTAGGAGGGGCATTTAAACCCTCAAGTACTACAAAAATATTTTCTAAAATGTACTTTTTTTCCGATAACCAACATATTTTTGTCATGATTAACCAGAAAGTGCCTTTAGCGGTTTTTCTCTCATCTCCCTGGAGATTTACATAGTGTTCTCCATGTTTAGAAACTCTAATAGTACTAGATTGACTGTAGTGCAGCAGCTTTTCCTTTTTATCAGGCAGGTATTATCCCCGCAATCTATGTCATCTGCATTCTTTGGCGTAAATTTGAATCTACCCCTGTCCACTGATGTCTACACGCAGGTTTGCATTGACATTGTATATAATCACGGTATGCAAATGTTTTGCGTTTTGTTATATCGCTGAACTGAATACGATATGTTCCTCTAACCAAACAGGAAGCCGGTGTGATAACTTTACACATACATCCACAGACACACCCAAACACACACACATTTCAGAGAGCCAGCCAGCCAGTTCATCACTTCCCCCTGAGGTGTGAGGTGGGACTAGGGAAGCATGGAGTTATTCACTGTCTGGCTACTTGGTCCTAATAGTCTGGCACAGCGTGACTGACGCTGCCCCTCTCTGCCGAGATTGAGTGTATTGATCCTGAGCCGCTGCCGCCGGCGTGCTCCCTGGACACTAGGCAGGAGGAGACCAACAATCAGATCCTTCACTGGGGGAAAAAGCCCTCCTCATCTGCCTTAATCATCCGATCGATGATTAGCGCGCCGGTCGACTCACGTCTTTCTCTCTCTGACAAAGACATCTCTCTTCCGATTTCGTTTTTTTTCCCAAATCCTCCCTTCATTCTCTTTATCCCTTCATTCATCTTGCTCTGAGTCTTTTCCTCGTTTGAGTGCTGCACTGGGTGTGGGTGTGTGTATGCGTGTGGGAAGCAAAACTGAAATACTTAAGTGAAAAGGCCACCTGCTGACCATCCATTTTTTTTTTTGAGTGAGCGAGAGGGAAAGAACTTGGTTAGAAGCAGGGAGAGAGAGACAAAGACTGCAGGGATGTAATGGAATCTGACAATAGAAACTGTTGAATCACCGGCTGCTTTTTAAGTTTAGGATGCTTCCAATCCTCTCTCCTGGCCCCCATTACCCCTCCCTGTTGTCGTTAGTAGCCAATGGTGCACTTCTCCCTCCTTCCTTCGCCGTTGATTGGGCAGCAAATTGCTCCCATCACCTGGCATTAGTCCAAGTCTCACCAGTCAAAGCTTTTAATCTGATCATTATCCCGGCGCTAAGTGGCAGCACCACAGATTTGCTGGAGCAAGATATTGTGGCTGAGGGAGACGGCTATAGAATTTTAGCTCCATAGCTGTCACACTGTTTAAATATGTGGATTACCAAGACTAGAACAGGATGGTGTTGCCTCTGCCTGAGCGACCCACTTCTCAAAGAGCTTCTCTCCCTGTTTCTTGCACTTTCTCGGTTGAAAAGAAAAATCCATTTGCGAGGTCCACTACAAATACACTATCTGTCCACACACTCTTCTGGAAATCAAATAGCAACAAATAGTAGACTTATTCACTAAATATCTGAAAGAACTGCACAAATCTATCTAAAGATAACAATAGTAGGCATTTGTCCTGAAAGCCATCAACAGAGACAGCAGGAGAAAGACAGGAGGAGAAAGAAGGATTGAGAAAGACAGTAGGAGAAAAAGGAATAAAACTCTTTCCATGAGCTCTCCAGTTCATTTTCTCAGGCAGCCTCCTCGTCAAAATCTGTCATATTTCACTAAAACTTTTCAAGGTTGTTCTTCACTGCCCACCAGTGGCATGAAGTTCAAAGAAATAACTGTGAATTTAACGCTTCGGCTGGTAATAAGCAGAACATAATGTTTCTTTCAGCTTTAGTTTGTGAACGTTCACAGAAAACCTTCAGTTAAGAGAAAATTAGTCAACCTCAACATAAGAACTCTTATTCGATGTGGCAGGATTTAATATACACAAGACAAAATGCTGCTTTTCCTGACTACCGCAGTCTCAAATTGACCCAGCTTGAGTCCCATTTCTCTCCTGAAGGGCTCCATACCTTAACCCACACACAACTGCTAATCCAAAGCCTGGATTCAGCATCCTCAAACCAACCAGTCAAGCCCCTGAGGTGTTGCTGCTCCATGTAGTGATGAAACCAGATAGAAACTGTGAATCAGCAGTTTGTCTTGAGGAGGAAGAACGAATAGATGGATAGATAGAAACTTTATTTATCCCCAAAGGGGAAATTTAGTTGTTACAGAAGGTCCAACAAACAGACACTCTAAAGATGACAAAAACAAAAGCTACGTAATAGGGCATATTATATATTTACAGACATTTGGAGATGTCCTGTGGCTGCTTTGCATCCTCAGACACCAGAAACCTGCAGAGTTTAGAGGGAAGGATTATTTCCATTAAGTATAAGGAAATCATAAAGAAGTGAGAAAAAGCCACGTTTCAAATGAGCAACGACCCCATGCATGCCACAGAAGATCACAAGATGCCCTTGAACATTCTACAGTGGCCATCACAGTGACCTGACTTTTAACCTGTAAAACATTTATTGTGGGAGTTAAAGAAGGCCGTTGCGGCACATAAGACTGGTAATTTAATAGAGCTGGAGGCTTTCGCCCATGAGGAATGGGCTAAGATTCCTCAGAAACACTTGCGGAAGCTGGTGTTTGTCCATGCTTCCTGTTTGCAGCAGGTTGTAGCTCTCTACAAAGTTCTCCAGTGGTGAGTAAGGGTAGCATTTTGTGTTACATTTGGTAAAAAACTTGAAATATAGTTTGAATAATATGAGGCAGCTGTGGCTCAGGAGGTAGAGCAGTTGAACACTTATCTGAATTTTGGTTGTTCGATCCCCGGGCCCTGTGGTCTAAATGTCTCCTTGAGCAAGATACTAAACCTGAAGTAGCTCCACACGGTTGCTCCATTGTTGTGTGAATGATGAGGGGACTGGTTATTCTTCCTGGAGAGCAAGAACAATAACCAACCTCTGTCAATGTTAGCTCATGCTGTAAAGCGCTTTGAGTGGTTGAGCAGACCAGAAAAGCGCTTTATAAGTAGAGTCCATTTCCCATTTACAGTCAATATCTGCTGTACTTGAGGCTGATTTGGTTTGATTTGGTTACAACAAACAAGATGATGAGAGATGAGAGTATATTTCGCCAATAAACCCAAAATAAAATGAATAATTTTGCTTCTAGCAGCATGTGATGCAAAGTATCCACTCAGGGAGCTGATTGTTACATGTTAAGTTTAGCACATGATTACGGCAGCTTTTCATAACGCGCAAGAAAAATAGCAGCCATCGGCCTGTAAGCACTCCTTTCAATTACCTTCTACTAGGATTTCCAGCATCCACTGCCACTTGCAGAGGACCCACTCCTGCTGCCCACCCACTAACCTACACATACTCAAACCAAGAGCAAAACGGGCCAAGGGCCCGCAAAACATGCAAGCTGGTGAAACAATGTATGATGAGAGCGTTGAAAGACCCTTCAGGCAGAAAATCAGGCCGCAGCATCTCTCGAGATGTAAAGGGTGGTTGAGGGAAGACGCATGACTGTTTTCAGAAGATCCGCTTCTCCTGTGGAGCAAAATCATTCTCCTATTTTATGGAAAAGGCTCTTGTGGACACAGAAGATAAGCAACACCAGAGAAAGGTTGTTGCTGTTCAGGTGAGATTCTCTGACTAGCAAATGGCCCCTAAAATCCATTTGGAGGGCTTCTCTCTAACATGGAGCGTTCCCTCAAATTAAGTAAAGAAATTAAGAACAGCTTCTGGCAATAGAGATTTTCAGAGAGTGATGGTAGTCCAACACTTGCAGGAAGCATAAACAGAGCATTGATGATTCTTTCGGTTTTCTGGTAATCGAACACGTTATGGTTTAATGACTCAAACACACTAAGAAGAAGAAGAAGAGGAGGCATTGAACAGAAATGGATCCTGCCTGTAGGTGACTAATGCCTAACATTAGTCTTCACTAATGCCCGACAGACTATCAGTCTGTTTGGCATGACACAAGACCACCGCCGTGTTGTTTCAGTTCCCATTTCCGCAGTAGTTGATGGAGGGCGTCGATTGTTGTGTTGTTCCCATGACAAAGAGGAGGCAGGGGAACCAATTAGTTGTGACGGCTTTTAACATTCTTTTCAAACCAGGAGGAGACATGGAGGTTTGCTTGAGTCTGCTACTGGCTTAATTATATAGAGGGAATGCTTTCCCAAGGCCAGCGCATGCAGACATGTTACTAATTCACTTTCCTAGCTTGAATACATTTTCTATGAAATGTGTTTGAAGGAATGTAACAGCTTTTTTTGTGATGATGACCATCCAATTTGTGTTAGCAACCTTCAGGACAGGAAACGATGATTAGCTACAGAATAATTTCATAATTCTAACCTCTCTCTCTCTCTCTCTCTCTCTCTCTGAATAATATAATGAATAATGTAAAAGCAGGGGTTACAGTGGAATTTGGGCACCTAAATTAAAGAATTGGAATTAGAGCCAAACGAAGGCCAGAGAAAATACAGCGTACATTATAATTATTATAATAGCCCAAATTGGGCGACATGGTGGTACTAAGGTTGCCTCACAGCAATAAGTTTTCAGGTTCAATGTTGTCCCCGTTTCTGAATAATCTCCCTCCTGGGACACTGGCTTCCTCCCCCAGTCCAAAAAGAAGCGGCACAGGTGAATTGGCGACTTCTACTTCCTGCCCACATGTACGAGTGTGAATGTGGGTGGCTCTTTGTCTCTATTTGTTGGCCTTTTGATAAACACAAGACATGCCCAGTGTGTTATTGGCTCAAGCCCCCGGTCCCTTCCCCTGTGACTCTGAAAAGGTTAAGCAGTTACAGAAAATAAATGAAAGAAGTCCGAATAATCAATAAGAAAGACTCAACATAGTGAGCTGACTAATGGTCTACCAGGATGGTTGACGGATGATCTGGCGACAAGTGGAGGTATAAGCAGGTTTATATACTGCAGGGTTTGACGATGGAATGCAGACAAGTATGATGAAGAGAAGTCACAGCCAAAGGCACAAAGACTAGAGGGGAGGAGGTAGAGAGAGAAAAGTGGGGGGAGAAACCCCCCAAGAGGAGGGCACCATCACAATCGTGACTGTGTGACTCCTGCTGCTGTTGGTAAACGGCAAACTCTCTGAAAAATGAAATTTTTATGAGTGAAAGTGCCATTCCGGCTTATTTATTAGAGGAGCTGTAAGAATGTTTGGGACTGCTACGGCCCAATTTCACCCCTGCATGAAAATAAATAAGCGTCTTATTATGTCCCCAAAAAGTCCCCAGAAATTATGGAATCATCATCGCTGCCCCTGCATGAGATCCTTCGTACATCAATTTTTAAATAATGCACCCACATAGACCTTAGTGCAAGGAAGAAATGGATGGATTTTGGTAAAGGTCAGTTGTATATTTCTGACACTAACGGGAGCTTTATCTCCACATTTGTCAGACAACGTCTCAACCGTTGGCCCAATTTAGTCCAAATTCATGGATATGACTCACCTCGAGGAGATCTATCTTGTAAATATCATATTTTACTCAGTAGGGATATATTTTTTAACATATCCCTCGCCCAGTATCAGCTGGAATACTGCTTATCCTTTGACCGAGCAAAGAAAAGCGGCTGTAATTCACAACCCCACTGTCAATGACAATTATGGGTAGCTATGAGTGCAGGATGTATGCTGCCCACCATCAGCTAGACAAAATAGTTCAATATCAGCAGCCTCTTATGATGTTTTAGCTGCTTGGTTTTAGCTTAACATAGCCTATGAATATTATTTTAGCTAGAGCTTCAGTGCGCACAGACAAAAGAATTGTTTCATATAAGAAGAAATCCGAGCTTTCTTTCCGTCAACTCCTTTTTCATTCCAAGTGAACTATGGCTGAAAAATGTTTTTTTGCTCAAATCTGGCATACCCTTGCTTATGATTGGCACATTTTTCGTAAAAATATATGAATAAAGAAACACTAGAAAATCAACAGAAATGGCCCACAACCATCAAGTGCAACACCATTAGCTTTTCCCTAACAGCGTTCAAGTTTTTCATGTCGGATTTTCTAACAGATCCTCTGCTGCAGACTTGTCTGACTTCACTGTGTAAATGGTTCACAACATATGGCAGCTGCTCGCTTCCGGGCTAACTTGTTGAACTTGATGGATTGTGAAAAGGAGCTTTTGGCTGAAAGTGTTGGCCCTCCCAACTCTGTGCTTTCTTTTCTTCTTTCCATCTTTATTTCTTCCTCTACAACTTTCTTACTCTATCTATGGATTATCAGAACTTGCCCTCCAAACTCATCCTGATGTATTATATGTTCTCTTCAGTGGCTGCTCCGCATGTTGGAGGTTCTCCAGCTTTCTCCAAACAGGTTTAATCTGTACTAAAGGTGAGGGGCTGGATCTTGTTGTGTTCCAGCACAGCAGAGGAGAAAGGAGAGAGGTCTGTGTTCCTGGCACATGATTTCCTCAGCACGCTGTCACGTCTCTTCAGCTCCCCCCTCTCTGATTCTACCTGACAGGTGAGGGTGTGTGTGGGTGGGTGAGTGTGTTGCCCGCATGCCTTGTGTAGTTGGTGGTGGTGGTGGTGGTGAGAGGGGTGGGGGGGTTGACAAGGAGGTGAGGGAGGAGGACAACAACAGGATATGGATAGGGTTGAATTTGAGGGGACACGAGGGATTGCTTGGAAGAAAAGAGGTGGGAGGTATGTACGTTGGAGATGATGGAAGCAGGGCGTGTATGAGTTTTGTGTATATGTGTGTGTGTGTGTGTGTGTGTGTGTGTGTGTGTGTGTGTGTGTGTTTGTGTATGAATCTGGGCAACTGTGTGTGTGTGTGTGTGTGTGTGGGGGTCTATCGATTTGGGTTTGTGTGTGTGTGTGTGCCATAGACGGGGATGTTGTGTGATGGCAGTGCCTTCAGGCTCCTCCAGGCGTAAAAATCAGTGAGCAGGTGGAGAGCACCAGCATCGCTGTCTTCTGACAAGTCCCCACCGTCTCCTGTTTTGTCAGGACCCCTGGAGCCAAGACCGGGGAGTGTATGGGTGTGTGTGTCTGTGTGTGCGTGTTGACCAGTTGGGTTGCACTGTGATCATTAGGATTCACAATGGCTTTGACAGCAGGGCTCTGGAGCAGTGGACATAGCATATGTCCAGGGAGATAACTGGTTGGCTGACTGGTTATCTTACTGACTGACTATCTGTGTCCACTCCACTAATGAATTCTCATCCTTTAATTCCAGCAGACTTTGTCCTGTTTGTTCAGCAGACGTGTCTACATTGCATCAGCCAGGACCATTAGTCAGAATAATTTGTTAGCTCTCAAAACTATTACTTTTGCATCAGTCTTCATTTCCTGTGAATTCAACGTTTGATCCCTGTAATATCTGATGATAGAAGATTCTGCTGTAATAGTTCTAGACAAAAATAACAAGCATGTTTCCTCATAAGCATCGCTTATGTTTCGTAGAAAGTCTTCTAACCAAGGAGGAATCGAATATGTGTTTGTGTGTGAGCGTGTGTGTGTGTCTATGTGTGTGTGTGATTATCTCAAGTGTGTAAGTGGCTCAGGTGGTAAAGAAAGGACGTCCTAATAATAGCCCCCTGTCTCCCCACTGGTCCACAGGCTGTAGCCGAATTGATTCTGCTTCTCCATCTTTTGTGTTGCCCGGCATCGTTATAGTACAGATACCGAGGCTTCAGTTTGGAAACTTAAGCTCAGTAAAGCAGCCATTTCTCCTACCTGAGCCGGATGGCGCCGAACGCCCTGGGGGGATGGTGGTTTTAATTGTTTGTAGTTTTAGTTGGTCACACAAGAGACAAACTCTCTGGGGAAAGGCCTCCAGTCCAGGTCTTGACCTTGCAACCTGCACGCAAACACAAAATGACAAAAAGAAGGTGCTACTGCAGACCGGTGCACTGAAGCAGTGGAATCCTAATACACCTAAGCACCAATCCATGCTCATACAAACAAGGCAGTTTATAATGAGAATCAAATTGTTGGAAAACAGGGAAGTCTTCAGCTTTTGGAATATTAATACATGTATATTTTCTCTAACTTAATGTTTTTTATGTATGTGACATGTTTCTTTCAACTTCAAAACTCTTGGGTTTTTTTAAATTTTTTTTTTTTTACTACATTTCATTAAGAAATGATTAACAGGACTAACATAGTGTTTTTTTTAGTACAGAACAGTGTAGTAAAATACAAATGTATTTTTTTTTGTTTTATTTTGACAATATATGAGCAAGGTAGGCTACATAATATGTGTGTGTGTGTGTGTGGGGGGGGGGGGGTTCCCCCTTTTGCTTAAGTGCCTTTTAATCGCTTGTAAGACTATAATCATTCATAACACGACAAAACCTAAATGGACTTCTCATGAAGGAAATCTTTGCTCTTCATTTTTCCTTATCTGCAGAAGCGGGTGTTTTATCCTTTGATCTGCAGTACATTAAAGTAATACTGTGGGTTTGAAAAACCATTAGATGGCCTTTTGTGGGGCAGCAGGTCTCTTTTAAAAGCGCAATGAACCTCCATACTGATCAGGTTATAAACTTAGTTAAAGGCACATAACACAAGTCTCAAATTAGTCTTAAATGGTGTTAGCCCTCAAATAAGACCATTGACTCATGACCTGCACTGCTAAGGTCCAATTACACCTACAGCTTTCTCCTCTTCTCAGCTGTTAGGAACGAGGCGGTCAGAGTTAAAACATTCACATGCTTTGTGCTTTTGTCTTTCTGCCCACCTGTCTTACTGTCTGTTATGCTGTCTGTCTGTCGGGATGGCAGGTCTTGTTGAATAGAGAGTGGATCATCTCCCTGACAGAGCTCATCTGGTAGTTATGGCAGCCTCGGCACGGCTGGCTGGCTCCACACAGTCACCGGGAGACAGGGGATCATCATCGAGTCTGTCTTCGTGCACACGCACAAACACATCCACGCTGCAGAGAACCGCGCACTCTTAGACGCACAACATGAGCCTATAATAATAATGGCTGAAGCTGTGCCATCATTATGATGGACAGGGATATATTTGTCAATTTCCTCACCTTATTTACAGCAAAATGTTAGACTTCTACACTTTGAAGAAATGTTTAGAGAAGGTCGAATTTTCCACGTACGATCCCAATTGTTCCTTTTTTTGCTAGAGCTGAAATTCGCATTAACAGCAATGGTGGATTTTCTTAACCGTTTTATTATAGTTCATTCAAATAATTTGCATTGTGACTTGCGGTAACTTCTTATGGCCCCACTAAGTGATATTCACAGCATAAACTTATTTTTTATCTGATCATGCTGTACTGTTCCGTGTGACTCCATGGTTACCATGTCATGATTCTAATTAGCAGATGAAATACTGAGTGGTGAGTTTCAGAACAGCATCTTACCGTGTTTTTATCTTTTCGGCTATTTCATCAAAAATAGAATGATGCTGCGTTCACACCAAGTACAATGCAAATTTTCTCCTCACTCTTGAGTTTAGTTACATCACATGTGCGATACATTCTTGTGTCATGCACCTACAGCCACAATAAGCCTGTCCTCTATTTCTGCTTCAAAGCCCCGCTGATGCCTGGACATGTAACATCTGGAGAATCTCGGTGCTGATAGGCTTCCATGAATCCCAGGCCATGATGAGCTATCTGCCATTTTGTGCCATTTGCGTCTTTTGCATTGTATTGAATAAATTTGCTACTTGCAGGCTATGTATTGACTATGTATGTTTTCGCACTGTGAGAAAACTTTGCTTGGCTACAAGCTAGATTTGTTACGTTACAGCACAGTATGAGCTCCCAAATACTCAATGGAGAAAGTAATACATTCAATTTGTACTTTAAAAAAGCTAGCCTAACTTGCATTTAATACAATGTCTAATTAGCTTTTTAACTGGGAGGCAATCTTGACCAGCAGTTTGGCCCTTCCACATATACTATGCTGTCGCTCAGCTTAAATTAATATTTGCCATTGGTTGCAATTATGCAAATATTTTAATCAAATTTTGCATGTATTAACAGTTGGACCTTCTCCAGTTAGCATGAAGAATCTTATTGAACGGTTATTCACACAATTCAGTATCTTCTTCTCCCAGTTCTGAAATCAATGTTGATGGACTTAATATAAGAAAAATCTTCGACGATTGCAATAAACTTATCCTCCACTTCAAGTTTAATACAAGTGGATCCTATAGCATTTACAAATTTGAGACAAGAGTTTCCCTCCATTTTTAACATTTGAATAAATGCAACATCCATATACCATATGTTTCATTTTATAAAAATTTAATTCAAAATAGTTCAACTTAGACATACTTATACTGCACAGAACATATAGCGTATGTGTAAAAAAAAACTGTAAGAGCCCACTGGTGTACGTCCCAGTTATTCCACAAAGCCAACAGTGTTTTAATCTTCTATGCCACTTAATGTCCCATTTAAATGTTCTGCAGCCTTCAAATATGAATCATGAATATCTGGACCCGGGGGTTGGCCAGCACAGTCTATTAGAATACATCACTGGTGTACCAGGGGACCACTTTGTGCATCCCTCTAAAATGTATCATATCTCCACTGCAGAGAAGGAGACATGACTTCATGTGTCTTGTGATGTAAGTATTATTACAATTCATGAAATTCAAACACTTATGGCAGGGCCATTAATTTGAACCATAAGCCGTTGGGGAGAGATTTACAGTGGAGTTAAGGGCGATCACACCATTAAAGGACTTGGGAGGAAGGCAGAGGGAGACTGAGGGAGATAACTGGTTAGAGCTTGAGCTACAGTAGCCACTGTTTGAATTTGTTCATGTATACGCGCAGCAATTAATATTTCTGTTTCAGATACTTAGGTCAAATTTGAAAACATTTCCCTCAGAATTAGAGAGGGAATAGTTGAGTTCTGAAGGTTCAGCTGTTAAAATATAACCCCTGCCTTCTGCCTTGGCTCTGTGTCAGTCTACATACAAAGTGCTGAATTTTGCATGAGTGCCTGAGCATATAGCAACTGGAACCCTATAGCATTGTTTACTGATACTTCCTTCAGGCGCCTCACTCTGCGCAGCCCATTCTGATAAGAGTGCGAGCAGCTGAGACCTGTCTCCCGTCGGTGCTTTGAGATGGTCTTGTTATACAGCAAAGCATGAAGAAACAACGGGCAGAGGTCAGAACATGCAGACGTTCTTCTTGCTTCAAAATGACCAATCAGGAAGTCAGCTCCCAGCCAATGTTCATTTCTGAGATAGTACTGGTACAAATTGACATGTGACTCACAGCAGAAATAGTCTGGCTATCCTGTCATTTTGTAAGTGCAACAAAAGTTATTTCCTCATTCTGAAAAAATCCATATGTGGATTCAACATTGTTGAGCATGACAAAATAGGCTTTTCAAATTGGGGTGAGAAAAAAAATCCCATTATATGTACTTCTCTACAAACAAGTAATTGTTCTCCTGAAAATCTGAATTAGCAAATGATGAATAGCCTGTTTTATAATTCACCTATAATACTTGGACTTTAATGACCTCTTTTTTAAACCAGTCAATTCATATTCCCCAAATCTGGACTAAGTCGGATCAATAGTTAAAAGAAATTATGGCCTGAAAACTTTTTCGAGGTAAAGCTCTCCTAAGTGTCAAAGAAATTGGTTGTTTATTTCCCCCTCTATTTGCCCCTTTTCAAGATATTATACATAAGTCAGAAGTTTCTTCTAGGGGCTTAATGAATGGGTATCCTAAGTTAGAACAACATCAGACAATATCACACATGGCTCGATCCACCGGGCCTTGTGCCTCCCTCTCTCTCTTCTCATCTCTCTCACTGCAAGCCTTAGTGTCCACAGAAGACGGCCCACGGTGCTCCCTGTGGGTGTGGACTGACCTGGACCATTGTGGGTGTCCGGTGGTGCCGTCGATTTGCCTGCTGCCTGGCCTCTTGGCCCTGGGTGAGGTGGGTGTGAGGCTGGTTTGGGGGCATTGTGGTTGGGGTGGCCGTGCATTGCTGGCATGGGTTCGGGAGCTCAGAACTAGGCGGCTTGTCAACTATAGGTCCTGTGGGGGGCATTGGTTGCATACCTGCTGTACTGATGAAGATGGGAATGCTCTTCCAAGCGAACGTAGAAACATGTTTCATTGAAAAGCTCTGTTAAGGCTGGTGGGGATTCAGTTGAAGTGATATTATGTTAGGTACCGCTCCTGGACAATCTGAAAAGGTGGCTTCGGAAACCTTGAACTGACTGACGCATGTTGAGCAACTGTGTCAAAAAAAACACAATGGATTATGGTACAAATGTTCAAGAATGATTTTCTTAATCAAAGTGGATTACTGGATTATTCTTTTCCTTGAGGTGAAGCTGTATTCCTGTTTACATTGATATGTATCTGCTAAGCATTATTCAAACTGCCAAACATGGAGAATTGTCGAAATACTTCCAGAAAGGTTAACGCGGTTGGAGTTCACTCACTTTTCATATAAATGTGTTTACATGATTAATTTAGTTGGTTCTGATGTTACAGCAGGGTTTGGTCTAATGTAGAAAAGATAATTAGAAATATGAAACATAATTGCTGTTCATCCTTGTATTGTCCACTACAAGGAAGGAATGAAGGACATTCCATAAACAAGACCTATGCTGTTTTCCTCACACTAAGGTCTATGTGGGTTAAAAATTGGACAATAATCCATGACAATAGTTCAATAATCTATCCATAGTTATTGAGTAATTTCTGGAAAAGTGTTTTTCTTAAGAAAGCTCACCCTAGTGAGTAAAACATTAACTATTAGAGTAAAACACAATGTATGCAACACAGAACTCCTTGAGTTTATTCATATACACCAAATTGGGACTAAATGTGACCAATGGTTGAGATATTATGGTTATCACGCGATAACTCAATATATACTATTAATATATATTATATTTCAAATATGTCCCATAGGGTTAATTTTGCCTGACAAGCATGTTGGAAGTAGAAGAGTATTATTTTAAAGCTATTACAGCCATACAGAGGGGACCATCCTCTTTTATCCCCAAAAATATTATGGAATCATTGTTGCCGCCAGCTGCGCGGATATATCTTGCTAACGCGATAACTCAATAATGTCTCAACCGTTGGTCCAATTTACTCAATATTTGATTCATATGAATCAACTTGAGGAGTTCTATCTTGTTAACATCATGTTTTACTTTCATAGATCATATTAACTCATTAGGGGGGGGGGGTTTCTTGTTGTTTGGACATAACTTCCTAACTGTTGGTCCAATTCAGTCCACTCAAGGAGATCATAACTGTATATATCATATTTTACTGCTAAATATCATATTTCACTCACTAGGTGGAGCTTTTCTCTGAAAAATACGGTGAACATAACTACCCATTAAATTGGTGTTCAAACATTGGGATTTCAAAATGAACATCACAGTGTATGGGGGCCATTTTGGTGATATAACCTGGCCTTTCAGAGACCACAGTATAGTTGTCGGTGACAGCCAGGGCCCCTTTATCTAAACCTATAATTATTTCTGTTTTAGCTAATGCAGCATTAAAATTTTCACGGCACTAGTTGCCAAAGAAACTCTCTGACCATTTGCATACATGTAAGTCACATGATCGTTCTCAGTGGATCAAAACTGTGCTTCAAACTGCGTAATTCAGTTAGTAACAACATATAGAATACTATGAGTATGTATCAGGGAATATCTCCAGTATTATTTGCTACCTATTCAATACATAATGAAGATTACATTACATGTTACTTCATTGGTCTCTGCCATGACTCTCACCTCCTGACCTTGACAAGCTTTCGAGCTACCCTTATACTACTACTTGACAACTTCGTTCTTTCATAAATATATTTGAGTCGTTTATATATACATATGTAACTATAATACACACTCAAACTTTCATGATAATTTATGGAAGCACACAATTTGAGACAGGATAAGAGAGTGGCATTGAAAGGCAGCAATGTAAACCAAACTACTTAGAATACTGACAAATAAAACAGAAAAGAACAGAAAGAACCTTCACTACAAATTAAAGAGATAGATAATACCCTATAATTACGGGGTTGGGGGGTACAATCAGAGAAGCTACAAATTGCCTACTGCCTTACAAAAATCTAGTTTTATTGAGTTTTATTTGAATTTGGCTTAGAATAATCTCCACAGAGTGGCTGGAGCTCTGTGTTTGCTATCATTTGTCACATGGCCACAGTGTTATGGGTTCAAACAGAATTGTGCAATGCTTCAGTGCACTCTAACAGCACAGTTTTCATCTCTGCTCTCCCCGGGCTCAGTTTCATTATCCTCAAGGTATTCAAGAAGTAATGGCTTGTAGGGCCAGAAACTCTGTGGGCCCTTTCAAGTTCTTTGCCCAGACGGTAGTAATTATGTAATAACTACATGCAAAAATACTGATAAGGACCCCGCAACGTATCCGCTGACATCCCTCCATCCTTTTTTCAAGCCATTCATCTGATTTCAGTATAAGTAAATTCTGTGACCCCTGCGCTCCTCTTCTGATGATCTAAATACACAGTTTGCTTTCAAACTGGTTCAACAGCTGAATAGAAAAACATTATTTATATTTTAAAGCGTAGTCATGTAAGTGTGGATAAATCCCTCACATTCCCAGTATATGATGCAGCAAACTGCGTATAAACCATTTTATCCATATCCATGCCAGTGACAACAAGCAATCAATGCAGCAGCACTGTAATTGGTAAATCAAAATGGCTTTATTTACACACTCAAAATCTGGTTGTTTGTGGGTTATACAGGGGTAAGAAGTGTCTCCACATGTAAACATGGGCTGAGAAGCAGGTTGTCTTTTCTCAGAGGAGCTGCTGTAGTGTAACTTAAGCTCCATTGAGCATCACCCTTCACTGGGTTTGAGGTATCTGATTGAGTCCATCCATGTGGAGCGCTATTGAATCAAAAGAGTAAACCTCAAGGACATGGTCCAACACACACACATACACTGTTGGGAAAGGTAAAAAAAAAATGCTCATGAGTATAAACGACAGCGCACACTAAATCTGTCAGCAACTATGCAGAGGCTTTCTAATGAGTCAAATCAGAAGAGAAGTAAAGGGAGGAATGTGCCGGATTGAAAGTTCAATAGATGTCTTAATGTTCCCTTTCAGAGGCGCTAGTGGAACGGAGGAGCTTGTGATTTGTAATATGCTCCTCCATGTTTTTCCTCATAATTGTATTGTTCCCAGCTGTCAGACTTTGATTCACATTAGTGGTAGAAAGGCAAATTCTTGCCCAGAGGGAGATTTGTCTCATTTCAAAGGGCCAAATGAGAGAGACGCTGAGAGCTGCTGAGAGACGGACTGGTCAGCAACAATAATCCTGCACTCAACCACGGCAGGACAACGCTGGACTACTGTAGATTCAGCTACACCTCTCAAGTGGTTAATTAAATGAGTCCAAGCGTGGAGCTACCACACAACGCTTGGTTTACCATAAACAATGTGATTAAAGCCGCCATGGGCCAGGCAGAATGTAGAGTTGAAAAAATAATTCAGATCACCATGGAGATGTGTGAGTACAAGAGGTCTGAATACAGACAGGGATGTCATTATTACTTTTTTATCCATTATTTTCATAATGACTGTCATTATGCACAGGCTCTGATTGAATTCCATTTTGCTCGTCAGATTTGTGGCGAGCGGAATAATTATCACTTTAGTGATATTAAAATTCATGCTAAATACTTTCATGGTCAGAGCCGCCGAATGTTTGGCAAAAGGACTGATTATTAAAGAAAAGAAAAAAAGTAATCTTCTTCGCTTTAGATATTTGTTCTGACTTAACAGAAAAGAGACAAATTTTGAATTTAATCATTATTTTCATTTGCACAGTCAATCTTCGCAGCTAGGAGTGTTAATTTTACACATATCCATCCATCTAATCCATTTAAGGCTAAATAAATGTATAATTGTTGATTTCTCATTAACAGATGGTGCAGTGTAACCACCAGCTTCATTTGTTCTTCATGCAGAATGAAAACCGCCTCAAATACCTAGATGAAAACATACCATGACATCATGGGAAGTGTAATCATCAGCGGACTCATTAATTAACAGCATGTGAGACGTGAGAATTGATTAAATCTGTTCAGCCATTAAAAAGTCTCTTTTTGCCAAGATGCAGCATAACGTGGGTTCAGCTGCAAACAGACACATAGATAAGTGTGTTTCCCCGCCTGGCTCTAGTGGAGGAATCCTTCACTCTCAGAGAAATGGAGCGCCACTGATTTGCTGAAGTTTGGAAGAGTTAGTATCATCAATCATATAAGTAGTCATATAATAAGTTTACAGTGATGGCATTTACTTAATAGTCAATCCTGTCAAACACGGTATGATCCTGTCAAGTGGCTGTTTGACTCGATCATAAAATAACTCTGTATATTCATTTAAATACTTTGTGTAGAAATTGTAGAAATGTTTTATTAGAGAGGATGAGCTAATAATACAAATCAACAATATTAAGAGTAGTTACATTCACATTATTTAAAGTAGTTCATAATCAGCAACAATATTATTAAGCCACTGTGAGACTTAATGATCTAGTTATATAGATATATATATAAATATAAATCCTTCACAATGTTATGAAAGTTTATTCTCCATCATGATTATGATGATACCAGTTTTTACTAAAATAACTGGTTTTAAATACATATTTGTTATGAACTATATTCATCATCCACTGCCTGCAAGATGTTTTTTTTTTTAATTTAATTTGATATTTTAGGGCTCTTAATGCAAATTTTCGTTAGTCAGTAAGTTATGTCACTTTGAATAATATGCTTTCTAATTTATCTTTAATTGTTCAGGTTAAACCTTCAAGTCTTTACCAGCTCGAAAATGAAAGCATCTACTTTCCACTGTATAAAATAACATTGTTGGTGTTTTCTATTCATTCCCATGTTTTTTTTTTAAGTACTATCCTTCCAGAATCCCAAATATTGGAACCAACATTGTGCGTTTGTTCATAAGAACGCTTAACAGGTTGTCCTCTCTGGCAAAAGAAGTCACTAGTGTTATTTGAAAATTTAAAAAGTGAGATCTTTGCATTGATAGCATTTATGGAATTACATAATTGTGATTAACATTTTCAACACTATTTTTGGTACCTGAGGCATAACCGTTTTCAGTAAATTAAAGATGGATGTTTGCATTAAATTTACCTTTTTTTTTGCTCAAAGAACCAAATATTACCATCTTTGACAATTAAAAGAGTGGAGTTTTACTGCATTAATGTAATACTAAAAGGTTTTGGGATGATCTAATTGTGTGTATTTAATTCAACGTAACTACATTAACTAAATTCAGTATAATTGTGTTCGGTAAATTTAAATGACAGTAAACGCAAGGTAGCTCTGTCTATTAAATATAACTTAGCTATATGATGTAGAGAACTTAATTTACACAGT